>JAHZTW010000001.1:118205179-118218540 GCA_020283515.1 Alliaria petiolata
GAAACGAAAATCAAGAGGGTTTGTAAAGCTATAAGACGGAACGCCGGGTTTCAGGGATCTCTCGGGTGTTTTACGGAATGATTCTATGATTGAAACACTTGACCTAGGCAAATCAATTCTACTGGTTCTTAAGCTCAAACACGAAAGTGGTCGGGTCCCCCTTTAGGAAAATCAAACACCTAAACCTAAACTGCTCGTTCGCTCCCCTTCGGTAGCGACTTCACAGCAAGATCAGCTATAAGATTAAGTTCAATGAAGCTCACAGTGCACCGCCGATATGCATAAGCATCCTTCGGTACCTGCTCGTTTAAAACTATGTCCGGCCAGTAGATTCAGCGCTCACGCGGTTCTAATGATCCTACAATCGATCCTTAAGTGGCCAGTCAAAGATTACGCAATAAGAAAGAATCCAAACGAAGAACAGTGAAAAGCATACTACCTACGATCTAACAACCTAATCGAATCAAACCATAAAATCCCTTGAGAAACCCCCTGCGAAACCCAACTATGAGACTACTCAGACATGGATGTGAAATTCATTATCATTGCAATTGGTAAAAGAAATCACAAAAGGTCTGAAAAGAAAAGGTTTGATAATAATGGAAAGGAAGTGCAGAAAAGAGATGAAAGAGAGTATCGAATGAGGCGACGAGGTTGGGAAGTGGAGAAGACGACTTTCGCTCCTCTTCTCTTCCTTATTAGAGGCAGCGCTCTTCTAGGTTAGGGTCTTGGTGGCTAAATCAGAACTCTCCCCAAAATAAGAGTAGCAGCGAGTATTTATAGGTCTCTAAGGTCTCTTAGGCGTGACTTAGGGTTCCACCGAGTTTGGTGGTCATCGAGCTTGTTTTGGGTTTGCAAACGGGATCGGGAATGTTACTTGTCTCGGCCGCGCCACCGTGGGTTCATGGGCCGGCCATTGGCCTTCTGAGCTTTCCTGGCGCGGCCATCCTTCCTCTGAGGATGTGTCTGACGGGCCTTTTTGCTTGCTTCGTAACTTGAGATTCAACCGTGGGATTGGCCTCAAACCACTTTTTCGTGAAAGGTAGTAGTTCAGGCTATCTTGTCACCAAAATTCAGCTCGATCCCGTGGTGGGAAAGTCTCCGTCTTGTGCTAAACTTCTGTCAAAAAGCTCATGTTCCGAAAATGTCCGTTTTGCTCCGTTTTGCTCCCTTTTTCCTAAGATTTCCTGAAAAGAGTCTTGGACACACAAATACTCAAAAACTACCTTAGTGAAATGCTTATTAAAGCACTCACTTATGAAGGTAAAAATGGGTAAAATATGTATGTTATCAACTCCCCCAGACTTAAACCTTTGTTTGTCCTCAAACAAAACAGAAATCTAAGTAAGAAAAAGAGGTTTGAAAACGTGGAAACTCACCAATACTTGGGAACTTATCAAGTCCAGCAATCGACCTGTTGAGCCACATAACTCGGAATTAAGCTTCAAGGCGTTTGGGTCTAGTTACCTTGAGCTTTTCACCCTTCCCGGATACGCTTCATGGTCCCTTTGAGTATTTCGAGCTCCCTCTTGTTGACTCCTTTATTCATTTAGGCGTGCGGTCTCTATCGAGGGAGTATTGGTCGACGAGACATTATACTTTCTCTTCCAAACATCTAGACATAGACATTTCAGACGCAACTCTCCTATTTTCTCTTCCCTTAGTCGATTTCTCCCTACTTTTCTAGGGTATCATTTTATTTTTTCTATCGACTTTCTTATTCCATTTTTTTTTCTTTCTTCTTAGCTTGAGAATGATCACTTCTTTGAAGTTTACATGATTGCTGCGAACCGTCATTGTCCTTTAAGGAACTCTGGTTGCCATTCCCAAACTAAAACCTTTCTTTCTATATATTTTTTTCTTTTCTATAACAAGGGAAGATCAAGGAGAGGTTGCATTGCATCTACTTAGTCATGCTAGAGTCTAAAAGAGGAGCAAAGTTCGAAGTACCTCAAGCCCCTTGACGAGAAGATTTGATTCATTAGGTGCGGAGTCAACGCAAGATCCTTCGAGTACTCTAGAGATTAGAACTTTCTCCGCTGGAATGATCCACTCGCCGTGTTCAACTTAGTAAACCTTGCTTCTAAATCCGTGAGAATGGTCATTAAGGTTCCTTGTTCAAAGTGACTTGTACCTAGCAAAGTTCATAGTTTCCGACTAAAAGCAAAAAAAGTTTTGACTCTATAAAACGACTCGATAAATGATGTAAGTATGCATAAGACTCATCAAATAAAAGCATCATTAGTAATATAAGAAACCCCCCCAGACTTAAATCAAACTGTCCCCAGTTTGTTTAAATCGAGTTGAGGTGAAAAAGATAGATAAATTCAAGTACAAGCTTGTGAATACTTACTTGAAAGTGGCGTTGGATTTGGTATGGGTGGATGGGCGGGTGGTATGATTGAGCTAATGACTTGATCATTATCCTTATGTCCCTGCTTAGAATCGATTTGATTGAACAAAAGAAATCGAAAACTTAGCTCGAAAGGAAATGTGTTGCGCGGTTGAGCTTCCTTGCTTCAGATGGTGGTGGTGGGCGTGTGTGGGTGACGGATGAGGATGGTGATAGGCGTTTGGTGGTGATGATTGGCTCGCCTTTGTTGAGAAGAACAGGTACTCCGGTTGTTGAGTACTTGTCTTGGTTCCTTGACCTTTGATAACACCGTGAATGAGAGATGGAAAATCTTCCGTCCTTGCGTCTTGAAGATTGCGTCACCTCAGAAACTTGACTTGAAGTTTGGGTCTATGCTGGCCTATCCAGTGATCTGTTCGGGATCCCGGAAGACAGGAGTTGCTAGTATGAACTTCAATGCCATATGAAATCCTTACTTTGCTTCGGTAAAGGTCTTGGTTGTGGAAGAGAGAAGCTAGTCTTCGGGAACTTTCCTCTTCGCGGTTTGGTGAAGGAAGTTGCATCTTCTTCCTCCTGGAGCTTGCACTACGGTTTTCATCCTCTGGGACCGTGGTGTTCTTCTTCGTTTTCTTGATCATTAACTTGACTTGACTTGGATGGAGTCTTGTCTTGTCTCGCCATCTTTGATGCAACAGCAATGTGCCGCGGTTGTGGAAGTGATCTTTGCGGTCTTTAGGTCGTGTTCAGGCCATTGAATCAGGGAGGATACTTGAAAGGCTTGAAACAGGTTGAAGGAGGTCCGGTTTGGTGAGGTCGGGATGGAAACGTCTTCAGACGAAGGCCGGCCGCGGCCGAGCGTCCTTTGTCCGCGCCATCGTGGCTCGTGGCGCGGCCAGGCTCCTTCTGGCCGGCCGACGGGCGGTTCGTCGCCCGGTGAGTGTTCTTCGGGTTTCCTTCTTCATTTTTTTGGTCTTTTCTGGTTTTTCTGATTTTTTTGTGCTTTTGGGGTTTATGAAAATGCTGTAAACTAAGAAGAAACCAAAACTAAAAATTAGTACGGTTAAAGAGGTGAGAAAGAGAATACCAAAAATGGGTTGTCTCCCATTGAGCCGCTCTTGTTTAGAGTCTTTTAGCTAGACTTTACTGTGCGTTAGGCGACTAATGCGTCGTCTAAGTACATTGTCTCCCTTATATCTTCAGACGTGGCTAGGTATGGCTTGATTCGTTGCCCATTCACGGTGAAAAACCCTTCATTCTTATCCCAGAGCACGATTGCTCCATACGGTTTAACTTCCTTTATCGTGAATGGTCCTGACCATCTTGACCTTAGTTTTCCCGGGAAAAGTTTTAAACGAGAGTTAAAAAGCAGTACCTGGTCGTTGGCTGCGAATGTTCGCGGGATAATCTTCCTGTCGTGGTAGGCCTTAGTCTTTTCCTTATAGATCTTAGAGCTTTCGTAGGCCTTACGTCTCATCTCGTCCAGCTCGTGTATTTGGATTTGTCGCCTTTCTTTGGCTGCTTTTAGGTCGAAGTTTATCTTTTTGATAGCCCATCGTGCCTTGTACTCGATTTCGACTGGCAGGTGGCAGGCTTTCCCGTATACCAAATAAAAAGGGGTTGTGCCCAAAGGTGTCTTGTATGCGGTCCTATAGGCCCATAAAGCATCGTCCAGTTTGGCCGACCAATCTTTTCGGTGGACTCCAGTCGTCTTCTGCAGGATCGACTTGATTTCTCTGTTGGAGATCTCTACTTGTCCGCTCGTTTGTGGATGGTATGGTGATGCTACTTTGTGCCTTACTCCATTCTTCTTTAATAGGTTATCAAAGATTCTGTTTATGAAGTGTGATCCTCCATCGCTTATGACAACTCTTGGGACTCCAAAACGGGGGGAAATGATCGTCTTGAACATCTTGATAACTACGCTGGCGTCATTTGTAGGGCTTGCTATTGCTTCCACCCACTTAGAGACATAATCGACGGCTACGAGGATGTACTGATTCCCATAAGAGGTTGGGAACGGTCCCATGAAGTCGATTCCCCATACATCAAATACTTCTACCTCTAGGATGAAATTCTGCGGCATCTCATTTCTTCTGCTTATATTCTCCATCCTTTGGCAGGCGTCGCATTTCGAGATGAAGGTATGCATGTCTTTAAACATAGTCGGCCACCAGAATCCGGCTTGCAGCACTTTAGAGACGGTCTTGAAGTTGGCGATGTGTCATGCGTAGGCCGACCCATGGCAACCGTGTAGTATGCCCTCTACTTCCTCTTCTGCCACACATCTTCTGAATAGTCCGTCTGTGCATTGTCTGTAGAGGTAAGGTTCGTCCCAAAAGTATTTGCGTGATTCTCGCAGAAACTTCTTTTTGTTGTAACCCACGAACTGAGGTGATTGGATATCGGCTGCTAGGTAGTTCGCGATGTGTCGGAACCATGGTGTGTTGCATGCTGCAGAATTCGCCATAGGAGGATGTCTCATTGTCGGCTCGTTAGTCACGGGAACTGCATTGATTGCGTTTAAACTCTCTTCTGGGAGACCGTCGTTTATAGGGGTCTTATCCCTAAATGAAACTCGCGAAAGGTGATCGACTGCTCCGTTATCAGCTCCTCTTCGATCTCTTATCTCCATATCGAATTCTTGGAGTAGGAGAACCCACCTAATAAGCCTAGGTTTTGTGTCTTTCTTTGTCATTATATGCTTGATTGCCGCATGATCGGTGTGTACTATGACTTTCGACCCGACCAGGTATTGGCGAAACTTCTCGAAAGCGAACACAATAGCTAGGAGTTCCTTCTCTGTTGTCGTGTAGTTGCATTGGACGTCGTCCAGGGTCCTGCTCGCATAGTAGATTGCGTGCAGTTTCCTATCTTTCTTTTGTCCCAGCACTGCTCCAACTGCATAATCACTGGCGTCGCACATGATCTCGAACGGCTGCTCCCAATTAGGTGGTTGCACTGCTGGGGCCAAAACCAGAGCCTCCCTGATCTTGTGGAAAGCCTGCAGGCACTCTTCGTCGAATTTGAATTTCGCGTCTTTGCAGAGAAGACGGGTTAGCGGCCTTGCTATCTTGGAGAAGTCTTGAATGAATCTCCTGTAGAACCCTGCGTGACCCAAGAAACTTCGTATCCCCTTGACGTTTGATGGTGGTTGCAGGCTTGTCATGACTTCTATTTTTGCTTTATCGACTTCGATCCCTTCTGCAGAGACTTTATGTCCGAGCAATACGCCCTCTCGCACCATGAAATGGCATTTTTCCCAGTTCAGGACTTGGTGCTTGTCTTCGCATCTTTGTAAAACCTTCCCTAGATTACTCAAATATTCTTGGAAGGACGGTCCGTGGACCGAAAAGTCGTCCATAAAAACTTCCATAAATTTCTCAATATAATCAGTAAAGATTGATAACATGCACCTTTGAAATGTCGCAGGAGCATTGCAGAGGCCAAACGGCATTCGCCGGTACGCGAATGTTCCGTAGGGGCATGTGAAGGTCGTCTTTTCCTGGTCTTCCGGCCGTATTGGGATCTGAAAAAATCCGGAATACCCGTCAAGAAAACAATAGTACTGATGGTTTGCTAACCTTTCTAGCATCTGGTCGATGAATGGCAGCGGGAAGTGATCCTTTCTGGTCGCCGTGTTTAGCTTTCGGTAATCGATNATCCTTTCTGGTCGTCGTGTTTAGCTTTCGGTAATCAATGCACATTTGGTGTCCGGTGACCGTCCTTGTAGCGATCATCTCGTCTTTGTCGCTCTTAATAACTGTAACTCCTCCCTTTTTCGGGACCACGTGAACCAGGCTTACCCACGTGCTGTCCGAGATCGGGTATATGATCCCTGCTTCCAAAAGCTTCATTACATCCTTTTTGACTACCTCCATTAGGTTCGGGTTGAGCCTCCTTTGCTGCTCGACTGAGTTTTTAGCGTTTTCCTCCAAGTGGATCTTGTGCATGCAAAGGTCTGGTGATATTCCAGGGATGTCATCTAAGGAATACCCTATTGCTCTCCTGTGTTTTCGTAGCTCGCAGAGTAGGAAAGTTGCCTCGTCGTTGTTCAAGCTAGAGTTTATGATTACCGGATAAGTCGAATCCTTTCCGAGGAACGCGTACCTCAGCCCGGCCGGTAACGGCTTCAGCTCAACTTTTGGCGCTTTAAGTGGGTTCCAAGGGTCTGGAATTGTCGCTCGGGCATCTCTTGGTGGTAAAGGCTTGCGCTCTTTATCTCCCAGATCCAGAAAGCGGGCGGGCCCGTCGTGGGGTTCGGTCTGATCCAGCATTCTTTCACAGCTTTTAGTCTCCTCGCGACTTGAGTAGCTTGCGGTGTTCATGTTTGTCAGGGCCACCTCTAGCGGGTCGTCCATAAGCATCTCCTCATATATTTCTTCCACAGCTCCTGCGAGTTCATCGATGCGAAAAACCTGCCCATCCAAGGTAGGCTTCCCTAAATCTTTGTTCATATCGAAATTCATGACCAGATTCCCCAGGTGTAGTTCTATTTTTCCTTTTGCAACGTTGATGACCGCTCCTGCTGTAGAGAGGAACGGGCGACCTAGAATAAGTGGGTCTCGAGATTCCTCTTCGATGTCTAGCACCACAAAGTCGGTCGGGATTGCGCAGTCCCCGATGATGACTTGGACGTCGACCAAAACTCCAACGGCGTGTAGGAATTCGTAGTGTCCAAGGCGTGTCGCTACAGAGAGCGGCATCATATTGATGCTTGACCCCAGGTCGCATAGAGCTCGATTAAACACTTCTTCTCCAATTGAACAAGAGAGTACAAAACTGCCGGGGTCTTCACGTTTTCGAGGGGAAAGGTTCTGGATGACTGAGCTGCATTCTTGCGTGATCATCATAACTCCCTCTTCCATGGTGAGAGAGTTGGTAAGGATACTCTTCATGTACCTTCTCAGCGTTGGGATCGTGGCGCAGGCTTCTATAAAAGGCAGTCTCACAGAGAGCTGTCCTATTAGCTCCTTAAGTCTCGCTTTTTCTCTCTCTTTCCTAGGCGTGCTCAGGCAGCGTGGATAGGGTGCTTTGGTTGTGTGGTCTTGTGCCAGCGGTGATGGTGTTCCTTCTTCTTGTGGGATGTCTTCGGTCCCGGCCTCCCCATTGACGCCGCCTCGTCCTTCGTTTCTGAGTATTTGTTCTTCTCTGCCGCTGTCCTTCTCCCTTTCCACTGTTTCTTTATTTTTTGGAAGTTCGGGTTCTTTGTAGGTTAAACCGCTTCTAAGCTCTACTGCTTTTACTGTGTCGTAGCAGCGTCTCTCCCCTTCGTCTTCTGGTTTCGCCATTCTTCTTTCTCCCTTGGTCAGTCTCTCGTTTTCTCTCGCCACTCTCCGTATTTCCGAAGCGAGGTGTTCGATCTTACCATTCGTCTCATGGCGGTTACGTTCGGCTTCTCTCTTAGCATCGCTTGAGGTTCTCTCGAAAGAATCCACGAGCTCATGTATCTTGTCTTCAAGTCTATTGATTCTATCCGAATGGTCTTGGTGGATTGAGAGGTCGAGGGAGTGATTCACTCCCATTAGATCTCGGATTTGATGGCCACCGTTATGACGAACTATGCTCCTTTCTAAGTTCTCGGGATGGGGGTTGGGGTTGCGACAGTGCCTTGCGTCGGTGTCATGGTTCGAGTTGTAACGCATGCGGAAATCTTGTAGTTCTCGGATGGCTTCTGACTGTTGTGTACGTTCTGAGTCCATTTTAGCCAGTGCGCCCATTATGACTTTCAAAGGGTCATCTTCGGCTTCCTCTTTGTGGCTCGCCCCATGCCCAGGGTCGTTAAGGCCGTTGTACTCACTAGTGGCCAGATTGGTCACCAATAGTCGCGCTCCTTTCACTGATTTTGATGAAAAGTCTCCATTGCTTGCAATATCCAGCGCGGCTTGGAGTTTCCTGTTGACTCCTCGGTAGAACGTGCTGATCACGTGTTCATCGGTGAATCCGTGGTGTGGACAGTCCCTTTCATAACCTTTAAATCGTTCCCACGCTTCGATGAGAGTCTCACACCTTTCCTGTTGGAACCCTTGTATCTTGTTCCTTAGGAGGTAGGAACGGGATTTGGTGTAGAAACGGTTCAGAAAAACTTTTCTGCATTCTTCCCAGGTGGTTATGGACGCTGGGGCTAAGGATCTCAACCACTTGCTTGCTTTTTCTCCTAGAGAGTAGGGAAACAGCATGCACCTCAGGTAATCTCCATTAATCTTGGAAATGGCGCAGATTCCTTCGAATGATTCGATGTGCTCGATGGGTTGCTCCGATGGTTGCCCTCGGTATTGGTTCTGCTTAACCAGGTCTATAATGCGTTTCTTGATCTCCAAATTATCTCCTTCAGGTAACGTCAACCGAAAGGGGTTTCGGTCTTGGAAGGACTTGAGGGGCGCGTCGAACTCTGAGATTGCAGGCGCGTTCTCAGCGAACGTCTCGTCTTCGTCGCTCAACAGGTCTTCTTCTTCTTCCACCCGTTGTTCTCCGTTTAGATTAAACGGATCTTCAAGAGCTTCGGGGTCTCGAACTTGATCCCCCATTAGAGAAGTACCTGCAAGGCGAGGAATTAAACGAAAAGTTCAGTAATCGTTCTGTTGATTTTTCGGTCTAGGATTCGTGAGAAGCAAATCAATAGTCCCCGGCAACGGCGCCAAAAACTTGATGCAACAGGTTTTAGAGTCTGTTTTCGAGTTTTAAATTTATAACCCTATTGCCTGCAAGTGCACAGATGTGCGTTGTAGTATTTAGGGTGTCGAACCACAGAGACTATGATGCTTCAAGCAAATCACTAAAACAGAAAACCAAATAAAAACGACCGGATTAAAGATTGGTTTTAGGGATGATGGTTTGGTAACGAAACAAAAATCAAGAGGGTTTGTAAAGCTACAAGACGGAACGCCGGGTTTCAGGGATCTCTCGGGTGTTTTACGGAATGATTCTATGATTGAAACACTTGACCTAGGCAAATCAATTCTACTGGTTCTTAAGCTCAAACACGAAAGTGGTCGGATCCCCCTTTCGGAAAACCAAACACCTAAACCTAAACTGCTCGTTCGCTCCCCTTCGGTAGCGACTTCACAGCAAGATCAGCTATAAGATTAAGTTCAATGAAGCTCACAGTGCACCGCCGATATGCATAAGCATCCTTCGGTACCTGCTCGTTTAAAACTATGTCCGGCCAATAGATTCAGCGCTCACGCGGTTCTAATGATCCTACAATCGATCCTTAAGTGGCCAGTCAAAGATTACGCAATAAGAAAGAATCCAAACGAAGAACAGTGAAAAGCATACTACCTACGATCTAACAACCTAATCGAATCAAACCATAAAATCCCTTGAGAAACCCCCTGCGAAACCCAACTATGAGACTACTCAGACATGGATGTGAAATTCATTATCATTGCAATTGGTAAAAGAAATCACAAAAGGTCTGAAAAGAAAAGGTTTGATAATAATGCAAAGGAAGTGCAGAAAAGAGATGAAAGAGAGTATCGAATGAGGCGACGAGGTTGGGAAGTGGAGAAGACGGCTTTCGCTCCTCTTCTCTTCCTTCTTAGCGGCGGCGCTCTTCTAGGTTAGGGTCTTGGTGGCTAAATCCGAACTCTCCTCAAAATAAGAGTAGCTGCGAGTATTTATAGGTCTCTAGGGTCTCTTAGGCGTCACTTAGGGTTCCACCGAGTTTGGTGGTCATCGGGCTTGTTTTGGGTTTGCAAACGGGCTCGGGAATGTTACTTGTCTCGGCCGCGCCACCGTGGGTTCATGGGCCGGCCATTGGCCTTCTGAGCTTTCCTGGCGCGGCCATCCTTCCTCTGAGGATGTGTCTGACGGGCCTTCTTTCTTGCTTCGTAACTTGAGATTCAACCGTGGGATTGGCCTCAAACCACTTCGTCGTGAAAGGTAGTAGTTCAGGCTATCTTGTCACCAAAATTCAGCTCGATCCCGTGGTGGGAAAGTCTCCGTCTTGTGCTAAACTTCTGTCAAAAAGCTCATGTTCCGAAAATGTCCATTTTGCTCCGTTTTGCTCCTTTTTCCTAAGATTTCCTGAAAAGAGTCTTGGACACACAAATACTCGAAAACTACTAAATATACATTAATACATTAGTGAAATGCTTATTAAAACACTCACTTATGAAGGTAAAAATGAGTAAAATATGCATGTTATCAGGTACAAGCACCACTAAAACACATTGCTTTGAGAGATTGGGTATGGATCATGCACAAGGTTTGGGTGGTAATGGACAACCACCAAGGAGACCTACACACATCGGTTTTGGTGACTCTCCTCAAACTCATACATCCCGCCATGGTATTACTCCTCCTTCAGTTCAACAAAACAGTTTTGAGATCAAAAGTGGGTTGATTTCTATGGTGCAACAAAATAAGTTCCATGGATTGGATATGGAGGATCCTCTAGACCACTTGGATGAGTTTGAGAGGATATGTAGCTTGACCAACATCAGTGGCATTGCTGAAGATGGATTCAAGTTGAGATTATTTCCTTTCTCACTAGGGGATAGAGCGCACATTTGGGAAAAGAATCTACCTCAAGGATCAATCACTACTTGGGATCAATGCAAGAAGGCATTCTTGGCCAAGTTTTTCTCCAACACTAGGACAGCAAGATTGAGGAATGTGATCTCTAGTTTCAACCAAAAGGCTAAGGAGAGCTTTTGTGAAGCATGGGAAAGATTCAAGGGTTATACTACTCAATGCCCCCACCATGGATTTTCAAATGAGTCTCTACTTAGCAGCTTATACAGAGGCGTCCTCCCTAAGTATAGAATGCTCCTAGACACAGCTAGCAATGGAAACCTTTTGGGAAAAGAGGTTGAAGAAGGCCTAGAGCTCATAGAGAACTTAGCTCAAAGTAATGGGAACTATGGTGACTATGATGATGGCTCTTCAACTAATGGGGATGCACATGAGGAACAAAGGCAAAGGGAGATGAAATCCCTTAATGCAAAGATGGATAAGTTACTGCATGCTTCCTCGAAGACGGTTCATAGTGTTGGCGAATATATAGACAATTTTGATCATAATCAAGAGATGCATGTGGCAACTCAAGAGGAGCTCAACTATGTTGGCGGGCAAAGCTCTCCAATGCGTTTCAATAAACAGTATTGGAACCCAACCTATCAAGGGCAAGGACAGCAACAAACCTTTGTTCCAAAGACCTATTACCAACAAGGTTTTGCACCACAAGGAGAAGCAAGCAATGCTTTCAACCAAGAACTAGACATGAGAAGCTTGCTACAACAAATCCTTCAAGGACAAGCAAATGGAACAAGTGAGTTGAACAAAAGAATGGAGGATATGAGCAACAAGGTAGATTGCTCTTACAATGATCTCAATTCAAAGTTTGCAATATTGAGTTCCAAAATCCAACACTTGGAGAACAATGGAACTTCTACAATATATGGATCTCACCAATGTGTCAATGCAATCACCTTGAGAAGTGGTAAGGCATTACCTTCTAGACAACCTCCACACAAGGTCAATGAGGACATTGAAGACCAAGATGGGGAGGGGGGGGGGGCGATCTTTCAAGATAATGAGAAAGTAGTTGTTGATGGTGAGGTACTTCAAAGATTGGGTAAAGAGAAGATTGTGGATAAGGAAAAGGAGGCACCTACAACATATAAGGCATCTCCTTTTGTTCCACCACCCTACAAGCCTAAGCTACCATTCACGGGTCGCTTTCAGAAGCAACTTGTGGAGAAATATAGGGCCATGTTCGACAAGCAAATGAGCGAAATCCAAGTTACAATGCCATTGATGGACGCCTTCATGCGAGTTCCTCAATATGCCAAGTTTCTCAAGGATGCTGTTATGGAAAAGACCAAGGAGTTGCAAGGAATGGTAGTCCTTACTCATGAATGTAGTGCCATCATTCAAAGGACAATTGTTCCCAAAAAGCTAAGTGATCCCGGAAGTTTCACTCTCCCTTGTGCCTTGGGACCGTTGGCATTCAATCACTGTTTGTGTGATCTTGGTGCTAGTGTGAGTCTAATGCCACTCTCGGTTGCTAAGACTCGGTTTCAGTCGCTACAAGGAGTGTAGGATCTCCCTGGTGCTAGCGGATATGTCCATTAGACTTGCAATTGGCTTGCTTGAGGATCTACCGGTCATGATTGGAAATGTTGAGGTCCCAACTGACTTTGTGGTCCTAGAGATGGATGAAGAACCAAGGGATCCATTAATATTTTGGAGGTCTTTCTTAGCCACTGCAGAGACTTGAGATAATACTTGAACTTAATTATTGACTAAAAATAGTCATTTGGGGCTCTTAATAGTAGAACGAGAAGCATCTATTACTTGTTACTCATTCCGTTGAGGAAATCAAAACTCTACTCATCAGTAAGTCAAAATGGGGATTTGAGTTTAAAAGGGTTCTATGAAGATCCAAAACAGATGTTTATAGCCGAAAATGCTTAAAACGGACTATTAATGAGTCATAGAAACAAAATGGAGTAACTAGACTAGAAATAGTCATTTGGGGCTCTTAATAGTAGTAGAACGAGAAGCATCTATTACTTGTTACTCATTCCGTTGAGGAAATCAAAACTCTACTCATCAGTAAGTCCAAATTGGGATTATAAGTTTAAAAGGGTCCTATGAAGATCTGAAACAAATGTATATAGCCGAAAATGCTTAAATTGGACTTTTCATGAGTCATAGAAACAAAATGTAGTAACTAGACTAGAAATAGTCATTTGGGGCTCTTAATAGTAGAACGAGAAGCATCTATTACTTGTTACTCATTCCGTTGAGGAAATCAAAACTCTACTCATCAGTAAGTCCAAATGGGGATTATAAGTTTAAAAGGGTCCTATGAAGATCTGAAACAGATGTATATAGCCGAAAATGCTTAAATTGGACTTTTCATGAGTCATAGAAACAAAATGTAGTAACTAGACTAGAAATAGTCATTTGGGGCTCTTAATAGTAGAACGAGAAGCATCTATTACTTGTTACTCATTCCGTTGAGGAAATCAAAACTCTACTCATCAGTAAGTCCAAATGG
>JAHZTW010000001.1:118221686-118235350 GCA_020283515.1 Alliaria petiolata
GTTTATTAAAACTTTGTTTATAAACTTACAGATTTATTGCTTGAAGCTTAAAGATTGAAATAAGGATTTGAAGATTACAAAGTTTAAAAGTAAAAACTTTGAGAGCATTTTTAGAGAGATATTTTTAGTGAGAGAAGTAGATGCTGAAAATGCTCGTGCCTTCTTCGCTTGGTAGAGGTGGGTATTTATAGGAGAGGAGAAGGCGTTGTGGCGTTGATACGTGTCGTCCAGTTGTGGTGCCGACACTTAAGTGAGTGTGTCTTGATATGTGTCGTTCAATAGTGGTACCGACACTTCTGAGTGCTTGTATAAATCATTGCTTACGTCATTGCTTATGCCATTGCGTGCGTCATTGCTTACGTCATTGCTTACGTCTTCTTGATATGTGGGTTACTGATATACTCTGTATGTTATAAATATATGAAGTAATATACGGAGAGTATATTTTATTTATAATATAAAGAGTCTACTAGAATATACATTATAGGAAGTTATACTACATTATTGGGTTTTTTGTTTTTTGTTTTTTTTTATTCGGAGTCGCGGGATACAAACTGTTTCTTTGTTGACACAACTGTGGCTTGCCAACGGTCTTACGGCCTCTCGGACTTGCTGCCTGAAACACCAGCAGTACCAGTGTCGTCTGAAGAAAAGTAAGTAACCGATTTTTTTTATTTTATTTTTTTAATTTATTATTATTATTATTCTTCGAAGGGACATTGGGCTAGGGGACCGCCAAATGGGTCAGACTCGGCGGAGTCTTGCATATCTTCATCATCATCGTCATCTTCGTCGGATGATGGCAGTTCTTGGGCTAAGTTGTTAAGCCACTTTAGAAATTTCTTTTTATTTTTGCCTGATGTTTTGGCAGATGATCCTCCTGAATAAGCTGGACTAGGAGGTCGGCAAATGTCCGGTGTTGGTGCTTTGCCTTATTCTTGGCTTGCAGTATCGAATTTTTTGATGAGCTCTCTTGGTGTAAGAAGTGTTGGAGTAATAGGAGGTGTCTGTCCGTGGGGATCAGATCCATATCTTTGAACTAGTTGTCTTGATGTAATGGATTCTGAGTTAGCCAGAGGTGTTTGTCGTGAGACGGTTTGGTTGATTATTTGGAAGTGGTTGGCCATGTTGGTTAAGGAACAGCGGTCAAGGTTATACTTATCCCACCACTTAACTCGGTATTCTTTGACTAGGGAATATGGCATAGTATCGAAGGCGATTATGAGGTTAAAATGCCATGAACATATCCATGGGACACCCATGTCAATGTGGAAGGCTATTTTGCTAAAGGGGCCGATAGTTTGTTTTGGTATGTGTTTAAGGTAGAAAGGTAAGGAGGTTTTGGTTATTTCTTCTGGGTAGATATCAGGGGTTGGACCGAACCAGTGCCACCACTCACAGAACCATCCTGGAATGGCTTTTGAGCATTTGATATCAAAGGACAAGAACCACATATGGTCAAATGCCCTTAGATAGAGAGCCCTAAAAAAGGCATTTTGGTAGTCCACGTAGGAGTAACCTTGAATATGATAGCCGGGATTAGAGAATGGTTTGGTAGTGTGGAGGTTAATAAAGCCAAGGTCTTGGATAGAGCAAATCCTTAGGATTTTGAAGGTTGAATAGGCTATGCGGTTTTGATCTTTTGGGTCAAGGTGATGAGTAATTTCCGCAGACTGAGAGTCTACTAGAATATACTCATAAAAGGTACGGTTCTTGGTAAGATTATCAGTTTTGAATAGGTTTTCTTCATAGAAGACTCTGTTGGTAAAGGCTTGGAGTTCCCTTAGGGTAACTGGTTTAAGGAAATGAGTTTTCATAAGGTGTTCTTTCTGTGGTTTAAGGACGTACTCAGACTTTTGTGTAGTTGTTTGGGTAGTTTTGGGAGCGGAGGTTGAAGCTTGAGTAGATGGTTGAGTAGTAACTGCTTTTTTATATGATAAGGGTGGATATTCGACAAGGGCCGAGAAAGTGTTTTGAGTAGTCAAGGGTTTTCCTTGAAGATGTGGTTGATTCTTGATATAGTCCGATGCGCTCATCGATTTCTTTTGCTTATGATCCGTCATTTTGATTTTCCCTGCAAATATTCTCTTGTTAGAAAATCGGGTAAAGAATTATGTTCACCCTTAATGTATTGAATATCAAAATCGAATACTGATAAAATAGCCTGCCATCTGGCAAATATTTGTTTCGAAACTAAGTTTTTAACATCTTTTGTAATATTTCTTTGGCTGACTTACAGTCGACTCTTAATAAAAATCGTTTGTTTATTAAATCGTCTTGAAATTTTGAAATACAGTTAACGATTGAAAGGACTTCCTTTTTAACGGTGGAGTAGGTTTGTTGGGGACCTATCCAGAATCCAGAGTGAAATCTAACTATAGATTCCCGTTTGGATTCAGGTAATTTCTGCTTAAGGATACCTCCATAACCTAATTCTGAAGCATCGGTTTCTACTATCATATCTGCTTCAGGATTTGGTAGAGAAAGGCAAGGAAGGGTTTTAACCTTTTCTTTTATTTGTTTGACTAGGTTGGTATGGACACTAGACCAGGGTTTTGGATTCTTTTGGAGACGTTGAAATAATGGTTGAATGGTCTTTCTAAGATTGGGTAGGAAATCTGAAACATAATTCAAACAACCTAGAAATCTTTGTAATTGGGTTTTCTCTCTTAATTCGTTTGGAAACTTATCTGCAAATTCTATAGATCTTGATATTGGCGTAATCGTTCCTTGATATAGATTATGACCTAAGAATCTTATTTTAGTTTGAAATAAATGCATTTTCTTAGCTGATATGACTAGGCCTTGTTTTTTTACAGTATTTAGGAATGTATTTAAATGACTAAAATGTTGATATATTGAATTTGAATAGATTAGAACATCGTCTATGTAAACTATCATGAAATTTGAATATCCATTGAATATATCATTCATTATGTGTTGATATTCAGAAGGTGCATTTTTAAGGCCGAAAGGCATTACATTCCATTCGTAATGGTCGAAGGGTACTGTAAATGCATTCTTGTATTTATCTTTTTCTGCTATTTGGATTTGCCAAAATCCACTTTTCATATCAAATTTCGAATAGATTTTTGCGTTATATAATCTTTTTAATAAATCGCGTTTATTGGGTATTGGATATCTAATCCATTGTAGGACTTCGTTAAGTGGTTTATAATTGATGACAAGTCTTGGTACTCCACGTTCTTTTTCTGCTTGATTATTAACATAGAAGGCCGAACAACTCCAAGGAGATTTGGATGGCCTAATAAGTTTTTTCTTAAGTAGATCGTTGATTTCTTGTTTACAAGTTTCTAGTAACTCCTTATTCATTTGAATAGGTCGTGCTTTTGTTGGTATTATTTTTTCATTAAAATATTTAATATAAGGAAGCTCGACACTATGTCGTTTTCTTTCCCAAAATGCGTTTGGTAAATCAGAACATACTTGATTTAATAAATCATTTTCTAAAGATTTTATTTTGCTTACTACAATAGGTGTTTTTAATTGTTTCCTCAATTTTCTTATGAGTTATTTCTTCTTGTAAATGATGAATGTGATCTTGTTTATTTTTAATTAGGTTGATTGTTTTTTGAATTGTATTTTGTTGTAGATGTAAAACTTCTTTAGTTTTCATTGGGAATAGAAATACGAATAATAATTTTGATCCTACTATTTTAGTTGTTATTCCTATTTCGGTTACTTTAAATGGATAAATTTGGGTGAAGAATGGAGTGCCTAAAATAACTTCTTGTGATAGATTTTTTACTAATATAAATTGATTTTTAAAACAATAACCTTGGTTACATATTTTAGTGCATGGTAATTTGTATTGTACTCGTAGATTACTACCGTTTGCGCCACTTAGGCGTTCGGTGGTTTTCTCGTAGTATTTTGTTGGTACAATTCCTTCACGGATGCAGTTATAATCTGCTCCGGTATCCATTAATGCGATGATATTTAATTTGAAATCATTACCTATATGCAAAGTGATTTTGGTATACCATTTTTGGTAATTAATTTTATTAATTATCTGAATATAATCTTCATTGTTTTGTATTTCTTCGTCATTAGTATCTTCTAGGATTTGTTTACTTGAAGAAGTATTATTGCCATTTTCTATCACTACTAATCTTGCATCTATTTGTAATTGTTTCAATTCTTGTTGATTAATCACTATTTGTAAGTCTTTAATTTGAGACTTGAGTTGTTTAACTTCATTTTGTAATTCTCTTGTAGTTACTTGTTTGAATAAGCTTTGAGTTGGATATTTTTCAATTATCTTATTTAAACTAAAAGGTTGTGGTGTATTTAATCGATATTCTTGATTTATTATTTCTCTTAATTTTATTAAGTATTCTCTTTTTAAATATGGATCATCGATTTTGTCTATTATATCTAATAAAAATTGCTTATCGCTATCGTTAGTTATTACATTGGTTATTTTGCAATTGCATAAATTATCAGATAATTCTTGGGATTCTGAGGAGGAATCACTTGAATTGTCTATTTCATTTATTGAGTAGTCACTATTATTACTTTCTTCTGAAATTTCAGCTTCTGAAGTTAATAATAGTTTGGCTAGTTTTTCTTTGATATCTGGTTGATCTTGGAATATTTCGTTTATTTTTTTCTTCATTTTACATTCTGTGGACCTATGTCCTGGTCTTTTACAATTCCAACAGACTATGCCCTTTTTATTTGATTGGAACTTGTTTTTTGAATAAATTTTATTTTTATTATTTTTTGAATAATATTGATTATTTGATTTTTTATTAAAATTATTATGGTTTTGATGATATATGTTATTTTTATAAGGTCTTATATTATTAGATCTTCGTTGTCTATATTCTAAACGTTTAGTTCTTGAAGGTGGATTAAGTTGTTGTTTAAAACCATATTGTTCGCAGAACGCGCCCATGGTTAATTTAAATTTAAACTTATCATTTTATTTTTTATATTTTTGTTCTTGACATAACATTAATCCTTCTTTTTTAATGAATGCAAACAATTGACCATAAGTTATAGCATTCCAGTCAATAGGCTGCCCTCCAGAATATTCTTTTAATTTATTGATTATTTTGTCTGCAAAGAACGATGGTAATCCGGAGATAAACCGTTCTTTCCAAAATGGTTGATTACAATCTTTTCTTTGAAATATATTTGTTATAAAGATGTATTTATACCATTTAAAGTCTCCTAGAGTTGGACATATTAAATTTGTTAAGACTAATTTTTTACTTTCTAATTCTTCATTTGGATTACCAATAAAATGCATTGTTAATGTATGTATTAAACTTCTACAGCATTTTGCTTTTCTTGTTCTGAGACAAAACCTTCTTCATCTTCTATTTTTATTTTTTTTACATGGTTAAGAATTTGATTCTGTTTAATTTCATCTAAAGAGTTATCCCACCAATATTTTAATGTTCTATTAAATCCAGTTATTAATATTACACATGTTTGTCTATCTTCATGGCCTTTAGCTTTATATGCTATAGCTGCCATGCCCATTTCTTGAAATAAATTCATCATTTGATATTCAGAACGTCCATCAATATTCCATTCGATTACACCGTCACCGGTATAAACGTTACTGGAAGATTTATGATGTTCCTCGAATAATAAATCAGGTGGCGTATGTCTTTTATATTATGGTTTATTTGATCTCATTATGTGATTTTTTATTCGATTTACTTCTTGATCATTTTCTGATTGTATTGATTCGTTATCGTTTTCATCTATTATGTTAATTCCTTTTCCTTTATATCTATGTTATCTATTCTTTTAAGAATTGATTTCATCATTTCATTTTCTGGAAATGTAATTTTTCTTGTTAATGGTTTAAAAATAGGTGTAGATACTGATGCGAAAGGATGTTGAGTAGATATTTCTTTAGTTATAATATTTTCGTTTAATTTGTTGTCAATATTATCTACTTGTTTAGAAATTGTATGTAATATTTGACTTTGATAATTATTTTGTTCATAGATTGATTTGATATCTTGCATGACAATTGGATCTTTATCTGTTTTATTTGCTCCGGTTTTAAATGGTGTAGCTATGACTAGTCTATCTGGAGTATTTATTTTTAGATTTTTTAATGGTGGATGGATCGATTTGACCTTATCATCAGTTACTTGTTCCCATATTTGACTTAAGGTTGAATTCGTATTTATTGATTTGAAGGGATAATCTATATTGTTTTCTATTGAATATGATTTAAACCATGTAAAGAGTGGGATATCCGTTTCTTTTAATATCATATAGTTATACCATTTTTCTCTAAGTTTTTCTGTTTCTTGTTTAGAAAAGGTTTTGAAATACCAATTTCTTTTGTCTTTATTTTCTTTTGAATAAAGATCGTTTTTAATGTATTGCTTATTGATTTCATAAGCTTTAAGTATTACATTTATAGATCCGGTTTTAAAGTCTGAATGTGTGGGTGATGTTGGATATATATTTTGTTCTGGTTCAGCAATTGGTGCTTTAAATAGAATTGGATGTTCTTGATTAATGTTTTGGTTTACACTTTCTGTTTCTGAATCTGTACTAGATTTTTTAGTACGATATTCTGAAAAAGATGTTCTAGAATAATAAGAACTTATTCTAGGTGGTAATGGATCTTTCATAGAACCAAACTGTAATAATATTTTTCCATCATGTTGTTCTATTATTCTTGAAATACTTCTTTGCTCAAAATTTCGTATTGGTTGAGTTATATCAAGTTTCCATTGTTCTGGAATGGTTATTTCATTCCATCTTAATTGTTTAGGTGTATAAGTAGCATTTGGTGTGTCCTTACTGTGGACTGCGATTATAGTCGTTTCTCCCTTATCATCTTGTAATAAACATCTTGGGTTAAATTCAGATGTTGATTGTTTAAAATAGATCCGATAAAGTAATAAGTATCCGTGTCTTTCATGTTGAAATTTAGTTTCTGGTAATTGAAAATTTAATACTAGTGTATTGAGTATTGTTGGGTCTTGTAAACTTACGTGGAAGTTAGGGGCACAGTTGAAATAAACTGCTCCATTGTGTAAATTTGATTGGACTGCTCCTAGAAGCGAATCCTCAAATTTTAGTAGTGTTTTATCTCTTAATAGCATGAGTATTGGTGAATCAATACCAGTTCTTGATAGAGGTTTTATTGCTATTTGGACGAGTCCAAAATGGAGATATTTAAATCCCTTTTGTCTAAACTTGTCTAAGGCAATTGACGATAATAGTTTTATTTTTTCAAACTCATTCTGTAATGATAAAGTTTGTTCATGTTCTTTTATTGAATAAGCGGTTTTAAAATCAAAAGTTCCGATTTGATATATTGTTTCCGGATTAATATGGGGTAATTTATCTTTTGATAATTCTTGATCGAAAGAGGTTATTTTTGATATAATTTCTCTTGAATTAATTGTATTATTCGATGATGATGATGCTGCATGTTTTGGTTTAAAAAGATTTCTAAAGGATGACGCCATGACTCATACTAAGCTTAAACACATAATAGGGTGATACTAACCAGGTTTTACGAAGACACAACTGAGCTTGCCAACGGTCTTACGGCCTTTCTGGACTTGCTGCCTGGAACACTACAGTAACCGTGTTTTCGGTTGACTGGTTTGGGATCTGACTAGAATGGGTTTTAGATAGGATGAGAACAGAGGTCATTGCTTTTGAAAACGTTTTTAAAATAAAACTTTTGCAATATCTTATATCGAAAGGATTAACTTATTTTTGAAAACTTTGGAAAGTTTTAGCATCTGATACCATTTGATTATAATCTTGTTATGAACAGTAAAAGTGAACAGTACTTTGGTACAGTAAACGCTTTATTAAAACTTTGTTTTAGAAACTTACAGATTTATTGCTTGAAGTTTAACGATTGAAATAAGGATATGAAGATTACAAAGTTTAAGAGTAAAAACTTTGAGAGCGTTTTTTAGAGAGATATTTTTAGTGAGAGAAGTAGATGCTGAAAATTGCTCGTGCCTTCTTCGCTTGGTAGAGGTGGGTATTTATAGGAGAGGAGAAGGCGTTGTGGCGTTGATACGTGTCGTCCAGTTGTGGTGCCGACACTTAAGTGAGTGCGTCTTGATACGTGTCGTTCAGTTGTGGTGCCGACACTTAAGTGAGTGACGTTATTGCTTACGTCATTGCGTACGTCAGTGCTTACGTCATTGCGTACGTCAGTGCTTACGTCATTGCGTACGTCAGTGCTTACGTCATTGCGTACGTCGTCTTCTTGATACGTCTTCTTGTTTTGTGGGTTACTAATATACTCTGTATGTTATAAATATACGATGTAATATACGGAGAGTATATNCTTAAAAGTTTGATGTGTGACTATCCCTTCCTTGTTGATTCGATCCCTAGGTACTGCGATTGATCTCTTAATTTGAGAGAATAGCTCTAGGGTAAATTTGAGAGCATATCAACTATCCTAGAAGCGGACTATAAAACTTGTCAAAGAGAGCCCAAATCATTCACTATTTCAAAGAAAAATTTTCGAAGACAAAATTTCAAAGAAAAACAATACCTGAACTTAATCATTGGCATTGAAGAAGGCTTTGGATGAAGGTATTGGTTCGTCTTGGAAGAATTTGGACAAATGTATCTATGAGTTTTGAAATAAATGGAATATGATGATGTTGTGAACTCATAACCAAACCTTACCATCCAAGGTTTTTGTAGAGTGATTCATGAATTTATCAGTCTAGTCACCATTCATTATGAATGATTAAGGGTGCGGTTTTGATGTTTATTTTATTTTTCTAATTCAAAATTGTAAAAAAAAATATGGATTAAATACATTAACCAATTTATTCATAGAAACACATTTAGACCATCCAGAATACTTGATAAATTATAATATTTATTTTGCAAATACATTAACCAAATTATTCATAGAAACAGTGTCTTCCATTTATCTTCCACCATTTACTTTGCATCATTTGTTTTTTTTTGGCTTTTTTGGTAGGAACCGTACTTGAACTTGCATGACCTTTTCCAGTATCTAAATTTGCAGGAGCCAGACTTAAACTTGTAGAAACTGTATTTGAACTTTCAGGAACCGTAGTTGAACTGCAAGCATTTATAAAATTGTCAATATATATATAGCTACATCACAAGAACATGTTATGGGAGGATGTGCGATTGAGGAGATAAGCTCTTTGGGTATTGAGCATGAGGGCAAGTCCAAGATTAGGGGTGATTGGTGTGAGCTCAAGGCACCAAAGGTGGAGCTCAAACTTCTTCCACAAGGGCTTAGGTACGCTTTCTTAGGTCCTAACTCGTCTTACCCGGTCATTGTCAATGAAAACTTAAGTAAAGATGAATTATCCTCCCTTTTATGCGAATTGAGAAAGTTTAGGAGAGCCATTGGTTATCCTTTGGATGACATCAAGGGCATATCTCCTTCTCTTTGCACACATAGGATACATCTAGAAGATGAATCTATGACTTCTATAGAACATCAAAGAAGGCTAAACCCTCATTTGAAAGAAGTTGTGAAGAAGGAGATTCTTAAACTTCTAGATGCGGGTGTTATCTATCCAATTTCAGATAGCACTTGGGTTTCATCTGTCCATTGTGTGCCGAAAAAGGGAGGAATAAATGTGGTTAAGAATGAAAAGGATGAGCTAATACCCACAAGAACCATAACCGGCCATAGAATGTGCATTGATTATAGGAAGTTGAATTTGGCCACAAGAAAAGATCACTTTCCCCTCCCTTTTATTGACCAAATGCTTGAGAGGCTTGCTAATCATCCCTTCTATTGTTTCCTTGATGGGTATA
Organism: Alliaria petiolata; assembly: GCA_020283515.1. Classification (NCBI taxonomy): domain Eukaryota; kingdom Viridiplantae; phylum Streptophyta; class Magnoliopsida; order Brassicales; family Brassicaceae; genus Alliaria; species Alliaria petiolata. The sequence continues at coordinate 118,231,482 of JAHZTW010000001.1, forward strand.
GTGGGTTCTTTCAAATACCCATTCACCCTAATGACCAAGAAAAGACAACATTCACATGCCCTTATGGTACCTTTGCATATCGAAGGATGCCATTTGGGCTATGTAATGCACTAGCAACTTTTCAAAGGTGTATGATGTCTATTTTCTCTGACCTTATCGAGGAAATGGTAGAAGTGTTCATGGATGACTTCTCTGTGTATGGTTGCTCTTTTGGTGCCTGTTTGTTAAATTTGTGCAGGGTATTGGAGAGATGTGAAGAGACAAATCTAGTGCTCAACTGGGAGAAATTCCATTTCATGGTTAGAGAAAGAATAGTGCTCGGCCATAAAATCTCGGAGAATGGTATTGAAGTTGATAAAGCCAAGATTGAATTCATGATGAGTTTAGCCCCTCCAAGTAATGTGAAGGGTATAAGGAGCTTTTTGGGTCATGCCGGTTTTTATAGGAGGTTCATCAAGGATTTCTCCAAGATAGCAAGACCTCTAACAAGGCTACTTTGCAAGGAGATCGAGTTTGTGTTTGACGAGGAATGCCTTGGGGCGTTTTTGAAGATAAAGGAGGCGCTTGTGAGCGCTCCTATAGTCCAAGCACCGGATTGGGATCTTCTTTTTGAGATCATGTGTGATGCAAGTGACAATGCAGTTGGTGCTGTTTTGGGCCAAAGGAAGGACAAGAAACTTCATGTCATATACTATGCAAGTAGGACTTTGGATGACACCCAAGTGAAGTATGCAAGCACTGAAAAGGAGCTCTTAGCCGTGGTATTTGCTTTTGAGAAGTTCAGAAGCTATCTAGTGGGGTCTAAGGTTGTGGTCTACACAGAACATGCGACTTTGAGATACATCTATGCAAAGAAGGACACCAAACCAAGACTCCTTAGGTGGATACTTCTTCTACAAGAGTTTGACATGGAAATAGTTGATAAAAAGGGCATAGAGAATGGCGTGGCCGATCACCTATCAAGGATGAGAATAGAGGAGCTAATCCCTATTAATGACTTTCTTCCCGAAGAGCAACTCATGATAATCAAGGTAGTAAAAGAAAGATACCACTTGGGGAAGAAGCTAGAAGAAGCCAAGAGCTTGGAGGAAAAGGGATTGCCTTGGTATGCAGATTTTGTGAATTACTTGGTGTGTGGAGACGTGCCTCCTAACCTCGACACCTACACCAACAAGAAATTCCTTACGGATATGTCTCACTACTATTGGGATGAGCCCTACCTTTTCAAGAGATGCTCGGATGGCCTCTATAGGAGATGCATAGCTCAAGAGGAAAGACCTAGTATCTTGTATCATTGCCATGGGTCAGTTTATGGTGGACATTTTTGCTACATTTAAAACTGCAACAAAAGTGCTCCAATCAGGGTTTTGGTGGCCAAGTTTGTTCAAAGATGCTCATGCATACATCTCTACGTGTGAAGCATGTCAAAGAAAGGGCAACATAAGCAAGAGGGATGAGATGCCACAAAACCCAATTTTGGAGGTGGATTTGTTTGATGTTTGGGGAATAGACTTTATGGGACCTTTCCCATCCTCCTATGGCAACAAATACATCTTAGTCGCTGTTGATTATGTCTCGAAGTGAGTAGAAGCAGTAGCAAGCCCCACAAATGATGCCAAGGTTGTGGTAAAGCTCTTCAAGTCCATAATCTTCCCAAGATTTGAAGTCCCTAGAGTTGTGATAAGTGATGGTAGAAGCCATTTCATCAACAAAGTATTTGAAGGCCTCCTCAAGAAATATGGAGTGAGGCATAAGGTTGCAACACCTTATCACCCTCAAACAAGTGGGCAAGTGGAAGTTTCCAACAGAGAGATCAAAGCCATTTTGGAGAAGACTGTTGGTGGTACAAGGAAGGATTGGTCCTCAAAGCTAGACGATGCACTTTGGGCGTATAGAACGGCTTTCAAGACCCCTATTGGGAGATCACCATTCTCTCTTCTCTATGGGAAATCCTGTCACTTACCAGTGGAGCTTGAGTACAAGGCGTTGTGGGCGATTAAACTCCTAAACTTTGATATCAAGACCGCTCAAGAGAAAAGGTTGATCAATCTCCAAGAACTACATGAGATCCGTTTGGAAGCCTTTGAGAGCTCGAAGGTCTACAAGGAAAGGACCAAGGCATTCCATGATAAGAAGCTAAGACCAAAGGGATTCAAGGCTGGAGATAGGGCATTGCTATACAACTCTCGGCTGAAGTTGTTTCCGGGAAAGTTGAAGTCTAGATGGTCCGGTCCTTTCACAATCAAGGAAGTCTTACCCTATGGGGCAATCACCATCTTTGGTCAAGGAGGTGGAGAGTTTACTGTGAACGGCCATAGACTAAAGATGTACTTGGGCAGTGGCACGGTTGAAGAGGCAAGGAACATCCCTCTTCAAGATCCTCCACAAGCCTAAGGGTTTGAAGAGGCAAGCAGCATCCCTTAAGATTAGCCTATAGATAGCACTAGAATTTGGACAACTTGAGAATTTTGAAATTTTGTCTAGCAAATGTTTGCTAAGCGTTTGTCTTTGAAATAGATGGCTTGGTTCCTTGTTTATGGTTTGTTGGATGGACTGTTCTTTTGCTAATGCCATGTCCGAGATTTGGTTATTTTACAGGTACGATGGCATCAAAGGATGGAGCTTGGTACTCGGCACGACGATTGGTGGATTTTTCAAGTTGGACCCCCGAGGAAAAACGGGCGAAGTTGAGGCTTGAGAGAATGTATTATGAGCCAACCAAGTTCGCAAGCAGAGCTTTCCTACAAGGGGTTGGGATGTTGGAATCATTTGATGATCTCCTTAAAAGAATGGAGCTCTCTTGTCTAGCAACGATGGACCACCCAACATACACGAAGGCCACCATGCACTTCCTCTCGACGTTGGATCTCTCCTACGAAGATTCAAGCTCTCCTTTCCCATCGTCGGGTGAGATAACATTCAAGATTCGGGACACCACCTTCTCCCTATCCATGCAAGAGCTATGCCAAGTCTACAACTTCAACGATGAGGCGCACCTTGTGGATTTTCCCCAATTCGAGTCGGCTCGATCCCTCTGGAATTTAATTGGCGAAGGAAACTTCAGGAACAACAAGGTCAAGACCGTGAGGGTGAGAAATCCATTGTTTAGATACACCCTCCAACTCCTTGTCAACACAATCACGGGAAGGACAACATCCGCTACCGTGTCGGAGAACGAGCTATGCTTCCTTTTTCAAGGAGTAAAGGAGACCTTGTGGGACGAGGGGTGGCTGACGGGGGACTTAGAGGACCCGGTCGACGACAAATTTGGGGAAGACGTGAACTACGGTTGTGTCCTAGCCTCTTCACTAATGAAGTACAAGGCTTGGGCGTTGATGTCTCGACCATGCTCGATATACGTAGGGGGCTTTCTAACCCCGATCTTCATCAAAGTCGGACTCGGCTTGTCCACATTCAAAGAGTGCTCGGATCGTGCTTACATGGATCACAACTTCATGGGAGCCATGGGTTTTTGCGGACCCCCTCTCACTCCGAACACATACGCCCATCACTTCACCGATAAGGAAAATAGGAAAAGGGACTGCATCTTCCCAAACCCGGATTTGGAGCTAATGGGCAGCCTCGAGAGCATGAAGTTTCTTCCAATCGAAGAAGAGTGCTACATGCCCTTAGGAAGCACACCCGTAATCCATAGACGACTCCTCCTCCTCCTCCTCCTCCTCCTCCGACTCCTCCGAGGATTGAGGTACCACTCTAAACCATTGTAAATACCATTTAATTTTTATTTTTTTTTACATTTGGCATTTTGAAATCTTCTCCAAGCTTGGATTACACAAGAGACTGTGTAATTTAAGTTTGGGGGAGTATGGTGTATTTGATTTTGTGTTTTGTGATCTTATTTTCCTCTT
>JAHZTW010000001.1:118236308-118274762 GCA_020283515.1 Alliaria petiolata
ATATGGCTAAGTTAAGAAAAGGAAGAGGATAGCAAAGTGTAAAATAAAAGAGCTTGAAGTGAAAGTGTGCCAACACTTGTGGTTGTAGAAGATGTTTTCCCTAAGTGTTTAAAAGAAAAGGAAAAGTGTTCTAACTTCTTGTGGGGTATGGCACAATGCCTTGTAATGGGTAGCATAGATTGAACTTGGTGAGTGAGCTTAAAAGATAATGAGAGTGAAGACATTTGTGTTACAAAGGGTAGATGGAAGTTTGTCCTTGTATGCATAGGTTGCTTTTTACTCTTAGCATTTTGCCAAAGTTCACTTGTTCATTGAGAGATCCCATAGCATTGGAACCCCATGAAGTTGAGATCATTCTCATCTCAAAACCTTACCCAAAACCAAACAAGTTCGCTAGCATTGCATGATTAATGATCCATGGTTACTACTTAATGAATGTTAAAGAGTTGGTGAAAATGAATGCTTGTGTAGGTTGAGGCTTGGGTTCACTTGAATGAGTAATGGGTATTGCTAGACCTTTTGGAGTAGAGTTTGCATTAAGAGCATCCTAGAGTTAAGAACTAGGACCATTGAGTTGATTTGTTTGCTTGACATTTTTGGATTTGAGTCCCCATCTTCAAACCTCTCTCCTTGGCTTGTGTTTCATTTGCTTGGGGACAAGCAAAAAGGCAAGTTTGGGGGGGGTTGATATACTCATAAATTAGCATGTTTTAGCACCCATTTTATTTTGCATTCATTTATGCATTCATTTAGATACTTTTAGTCCAAATTGCATCCGTATTAGAGTCTAGCAAATTTTAGCTTAGGTTGTTGCATATTATGCATATTGAGTCTTAATTAGGTACTTTGGTGGCTTGGAGGACCCCTTTGGAGAGTTGGGTGACAAGGAGGAAGAAAAGAAGGGAGCCAAATATGAAGCAGACAAACCTTAGAAGTGTATCGACCTTGGTGTCGACCTACCAAGGTCGACATAGCTCGGCAGGAAGACGGACTGCGCGTATCGGACGATTGTATCGAGCTACTAAGCTCGATACACAGACCACCCGGAGTTTTGAAGATGACGTATCGGGCATTCGTATCGGACTGCTAAGGTCGATACACATCTCATCCGAAGATTGAAGAATGGCGTATCGGGCATCTGTGTCGACCTGCCAAGGTCGACACACTCTTTGAGGAAACATTTAGCAGCGTATCGACCTAGCAAGCTCGATACGCTGCCCGATTTTCAGACCTAAACCGGGTCAATACCCGGTTTGTTCCGGGTTGACCCGGGTCGTCCACTGTTCACTATAAATAGGAAAAGACCTAATTTTTCCTAAGTATCTTTTAATCTCTTGTTCTTGCTTAGAAAACTTTCCCTTTTGGTTTCTAAGTGATTTTGTAAGACATTTCTTTAAGTTTATGCAAATCTAGTATTTACCTCTTTTAATCTTTCATCTTCTATCTCTTTAATCATGTTTATCTCTATCTCTTTCATAGGATTTAAGGGATTAACCATGATTAGTGAGTAGTTTCATTAGAATCTAAGGATGGGTTAGATCTAAGGTGTTTTAAGGGTTAGTCTTGATGCCTAGGATTAGATTCTTCCATTTTCCTCCTTGTTTAGTGTTCTAAATGCTAGTTTAGCCTTGATCATGCTAAAACTAGGCCTTAGGGAATTTCATACCCACAAGGTGTTTGATGAAATTGCCCAACCAACTAAACAAATGATTTACATTCCTAACTCATGGAAGTGATTGTCTAGGGTGTTTATTGGTAATTTAGAACTGTTTTATAATGCTTGTTAGCTTCCTTTTCAATAATGAAAGTTAGTTCTTGATTTAGGATGATTAATGAAGGGATTAGTGCCATGAAAGTGGATTAGTCTAGCTATTGAGTTCTAAGCCTAGGGATTAGCTTATATTGTGAATGTTTCGCATCAGAGATTGATTCTTGGAACACCTTAGATTGATAACCCCATCCTTGGATTCGTCTTAGTCTTTTGATAATCTTGATTAGTAGTTAATTAGCTTGATTTGGTTTGTTTGATCAATTAGGTTGTTAGTTAAACTTCAAACCTTTGTTTCTAGCTTAGATTAAGAAGTTGTATGCATTCCTAGTGTCTTAACTATATCCAAATGGATTGATCCTCAAGTACCTACAATGAAATTAGTGGGTTTGAGTAATTGTTAAGTCTCACTAAGAAACCGCTTATCATTATTGCCAGTTTTAAACAAATAAAGCAAATTGACTGGCTTTATTACTGTAATTACACGCTTAGAAACAAGAAATGGAAAGTACTAATGCACAAGATGTAACTTTGGACACTACTAATGATGCTTTCTTTTTATATTTTTTTTTTATAAATGCAAACAGTTGACCAATCCAAGCAATATAAAACTAGGATCAAAACACCTAAAATGATCGGCCAGTGGATGAACAATGCTGAAAAACACTAAACATATTAAAACAGAGATGGGTTTTGTGGCGACCGATCGGCCAGAACGTCCCGAGTCAACTCTCGGCCAACATACAAACTTAGCGGAATTTTCAAATTTCTGAACAACTTAAACAACAACTTCGATTCTCAAAACAACCATTTTCATTGCATAATTAAACAGGGTTCCAAACGTACAAACAAGGTTCATAAAAATCATAAACTAACTTAGCCAAATTCGAGTAAGTTATAAGTAACACCAAACCGTGAACTAGAACAACAATTAAACGATAAAATCCCAAAACCCAATCCTAAATCCACTCCTTTCTTCACTGACTAACGGTCCTGGACAACTTCTTTACCTGCACACTCAACACATAAGACAGGCATAAGCATTACCATAAATGCTTAGTGAGTACGATCATCCCGTACCACCAGGCTAGCACAATTCACGCAATCATACTAACAATTCTAAAATGATATCAAAACACTTAGCAAGCAAGCAATCAAACACGCATGATCATCTATCCTAACTCAGACCACAGTCTTACAGACTCGATTCCACACTAGCGTGAATAACACATCACCTATGCAAACGAAACGACCCTGCCTCGATCCCGAGCTAGCTAGACATCACATAATCTCACGGTCACCAAACCGTTTCACAATCACATAAACATTGACCTTCCTAAGCATAAAACCCTACTTACACAAGCGATCAATAAACACACCAGAATCTAGCAATCAAAACGATCCTAGACACTAGCCACTGTCCCGCACTCACCTTAGACAATCAAACGAACGGTTTGGTCGACGGAAACTCGGTGATAACTCGAACAAAAACGAAGATAGTCGGACACACTCGGCTATCGCTACGACTCTTACCGCGAGATCCAATCTTCTCTCGACTAACTCTCAATCCGTCCGCTTTTCCTTGGACCAAACTCGAAATCTCTCGGCCGAAACGAAGTGCTCTCTGATAACTCACGATCCAATCCGAAAACCCTCAGATAACTCGATCCTTCCTCGGTAAATCGCCTCTTTCCGATCGAATCTCTCGATCAAAACTCGCAGAACTCGAACGGAAACTCGATCTCTCGATGGTCTCTCAAAATCTCTCGGGTAACACTCTTTTCTCTCGAGTAAAATCATGGCCGCTCGAGATAAAATCCTAAACTCGACTTATATATGCGAAATCCTGAGGATAAACCGCCAAACTTTGAACCAAACGGCGTGTTTCATCTTTTCCGTTTAACTTAAGTTCTCTCGGCTAAACCGGACAAACTTTTCTTTTCTCTCTGCAGTTTCCCAAACCGCTCGGCCAACTCGCGAGATTTCCTTTTCCAACTAGGAAAACCTCAATTTTAATCGGCTAAACTCACGGCCCATGGGCCAGCCTCTTTGTCTCTCGACACTTAGTCGTTTCCACGACAATTTCACATTTTTACTCGGACCTAGCCATTTTCTCTCGGCTACAGTCACGGTACAGTCCAAAACTCACGGACATAGTCGAACCTCACTCGACTTAATACATAATTACATCGGCCATCCCATGACCCACTCGAGCATAATCAGGATTTGTGGTTGCGGATGCTACAATTCTTCTCCACTTAGTTTGGATTCGTCCTCGAATCTGCCTCCTCCTCTAGAAGCTTCTCAAACCATTTGGGGAACTTTGTACTCATCTTCGACTCTACTTCCCAAGTAGTTTGCTCATCGCCATTACAATCCCAAACAACTTTGATCATCTTGACCACCTTACCACGCTTAACCTTTTCCTTCCGGCCAATCACACGGATCGGTCTACCTTCCACGGTCAGATCATCTTGCAAATCCGGAGGTGGTTCAGAAATAATGATCTCACGTTCGGTCATGTGCATTCTCAGCTGTGACACGTGAAACACATCGTGGTACGCATTCATCTCTGGCGGTAAGTCCAACTTATACGCCACTACTCCAATCCTTTCTAGGATCCGGTACGGTCCCATGTACCTTGGACTCAATTTAGCATCAAACATAGCTCGGCTTTTCCCTTTATAAGTCATAGCTTTCAAATAAACCATATCGCCCACACTGAACTCTAAGTCCTTACGGCGCTTATCGGCATAACTCTTTTGCCGGTATTGAGCTTCTTTCAGCTTAACCTTCAGAAAATGAATCTTTTCCGTAGTATCCTCGACTATTGCAGGTCCTAACTCACTCCGCTCCCCCACTTGGCTCCAACATAGCGGTGGCATGCACGGCCGTCCGTACAACGCCTCATACGGAGATATCTCAATGCTCATTTGGTAACTGTTGTTATACGCAAACTCAGCCAATGGTAGATAACTATCCCAGTTACCACCCCAATCAAACACACACGCTCTCAGCATGTCCTCTAACGTCCCGATGGTCCTCTCAGACTGAACATCCGTTTGCGGATGATACGCAGTACTCATGTGTACCTTCGTCCCAAACTCTTTCTGAAATCTTTCCAGAATCGTGAAGTAAACTTCGGATCACGATTCGACACAATACTCACTGGCACGCCATGAAGTTTCACGATCTCATCGACATACAACTCCACTAGCCTAGCCAACTCCATCCGTCTTTTTCATAGCTAAGAAATGGACAGACTTGGTCAATCGATCCACAATGACCCAAATTGCATCATGCTTATTCTTAGTCCTTGGTAAACCCAACACAAAGTCCATTGTGATCATATCCCATTTCCATTCGGGCATTGGTAATGTTTGCAACAAACCACTCGGAAACTGATTCTCTGCCTTAATCAACTGGCACGTTGGACAACTAGCCACCCACTTGGCCACGTCCCTCTTCATCCCGATCCAATGATAATACCTTTTCAAATCAAGGTACATCTTGGTCATTCCCGGATGAACATAAAATCTTGACTGATGTGCTTCCTTTAAGATCTCATCCTTTAACTCTTTCACGTTTGGAACGCACACTCGGCCATTCAACACAATCGTCCCATTGTTTGAAGTTTGGTACTCGGTCTTGTCACCTTGTGACATCTTAACCAAATTCTCGTCCTCCTCTTGAGCTAACCGGATCCTTGTTAACAAGTCAGCCTAATCCGCAGCTCCCAAACCCAACGGTTCCGTATCCTCAGTCAGAACGTTCAACCTTAACGTCCTTAGGAGATTCACAATTCCTTCCACGTCCTTAGCAGATGATATACTAGCCCTCCTCCGGCTTAATGCATCAGCAACAAGATTAGCTTTTCCCGGATGATACGCTATCTCCAGGTCATAGTCAGCGACTAACTCCATCCATCTATGTTGCCTCAAATTCAATTATGCTTTAGTGAAGATGTACTTCAAACTCTTATGATCCGTAAACACTTGGACCTTCCCACCGTACAAGTAAGATCGCCATATCTTTAACGCAGAGACTACAGCCGCCATGTCCAAGTCATGCGTAGGATAATTCACTTCATGCTTTCTTAACTGCCTTGACGCATAGGCAATCACGTTCCCATGCTGCATTAGACCATCTCCAACCCTACTCCATTTTCTACTCCAAATACTATTTTGGAGTAAATTCTTCTCCAACCCTACTCCATTTTCCACTCCAAAATAGAGTAAAAAATGAAATTGCTCCATATTTGGAGTAAACCTAGATTCTACTCCATTTTGGAGTTGAACTTTTTTATTTATAAACTGGTCCTTCAAATATTAAATATTTTTATTTTATACTTTTAAAATTATGTTATGGTTTTTATAATTTGATTTCAATTTTATAATTCATGATTATAAGATTTTAATACTTGTAAACAATATAAAATAGATAATCATAAATATTTGAACATTACAATTTATATAAGTTTTGCAAAAAATATTAAAATGGGTTTAATTTGTAAATTTTAAAAATAAAAAGTATTAATAATAAAAAAAAGAAATATAATCTATTTGAAATATTTATTTTGGAGAAAAAATGGAGATATACATTGGAGTAAAACTGAACTCCATTTTGGAGTTACGCCATTTTGGAGAAAAAAAATGGAGATTTACATTGGAGATGCTCTTAGGACACAACCTAGTCCCTTCCCAGAAGCATCCGTGTACACCACATACGGTTCGTCCGGCTCAGGTAGAGCCAATACTGGTGCACTCGTAAGCATTTCTTTCAACTTCAAGAAACACTCCTCACAGTCGGCTGTCCATACGAACTCAACATCCTTACCAGTCAGACGCGTCATCGGCTGAGCCATACTTGCAAAGCCTTTAACAAAACGCCTGTAGTAGCCAGCCAACCCTAGGAAACTCCTTATTTCCGTGGCATTCTTAGGTCTCGGCTAGTCCACAATGGCCTTGATCTTTTCAGGATCCAAGGACACTCCCTTATCCAAAACAATGTGACCCAAGAACCCAATGTGCCGTTGCCAAAAGCTACACTTGCTCAGCTTGGCAAACAACTTCTGCTCACGCAACTTCCCTAGAAAATCCTCAAATGCTTTTCATGCTCTTCTGGACTCTTCGAGTACACTAAGATATCGTCTATGAAAATAATCACAAACTCATCCAAGTATTCTCTGAACACGTCATTCATCAACTTCATGAATGCAGCTCCCGCATTCGTCAAACCAAACGGCATGACCACAAACTCGTAATGACCATACCTTGTCCGAAAGGCAGTCTTCCGAACGTCCATATTTTCTATTGGTATATGATGGTACCCAGAAGACAAATCAATCTTCGAGAACCAAGTAGCACCCCTGAGCTGATCCAACAACTCGTCTATCCTTGGAAGTGGATACTTGTTCTTCACCGTAACCCGGTTCAACCCTCGGTAGTCGATGCAATGCCGGAAGCTTCCATCTTTCTTCTTTACGAACAGAACAGGTGCACCCCATGGTGAACTGCTTGGTCTTACAAATCCCTTATCCAGAAGATCAGCCAGTTGCTTCTTCAGTTCAGCCATCTCGGCCGGAGCCATACGGTAAGGTTCCTTAGACACTGGAGCGGTTTCGGGCTCAAGTTCAATCGTGAACGGATCTGAACGAGCCGGTGGCATCCCAGACAAAGCTTGAAAACGTCCTCAAACTCTTGCACCACTGGAATGTCTCCTAACTCCACGTCTGGTTTAACCTCAGCTGTAGATATCGTCACTAGATATGCTTCACACCCTTTCGCCAACATCTTCTCCGCTTGCATTGCCGACACAACCAAACTACCAGAAGTCGGTTTAATCCCTTGGTAAACCAGAACTTCTCCATCTCTCTCGAACTTCACCCTTCCTCGCTGACAATCCAAATGCGCCTTGTGCTTTCCGAGCCAATCCATTCCTAGGATGACATCGTAAGACTTAACCTCGCAAATCACTAAGTCTGCTGGCATTTCAACTTCGCCAATCCAGACCAAAACATTTCGAACCGTCCCTAGTGAGAACATCACTTGGCCTCCAGCCGCTCTCACTAGTCCGAATTCTTCCCCGGGTTCCTTCTGGAATCCTCCTTTTCCAATCATCCATGGGTTAACAAAACAATGACTCGCTCCGGAGTCGAACAGGACATGGGTTTCCACCTCACCCATTAATAAGGTCCCTACATTCAATCCTTAGAATGTTAAGACACTTAACCAAACACGCAGACACACAAAACTCATAAAACTGTAAGTACTGAAACTTACCGGTGATCGCTCGAGAAGTGGTCAGATCTCCAGTCCCTTCCGCGGTCGCGGTATACACCCTCGGTGTAATGGCCTACCTCTTAGCCGGTGGCGCCAGTTCATCTCATGCACGCTTAAGTTGAGTAGCCGCTTGCCCGGCCGTTGACTTTGGACAATTGCGCTTGTAGTGTCCCGGCTCTCCACAACCGAAGCACACAACACCCGCGCTATCTCCATCCGACACTCTCACCAACCTCGTCTCTGGCTCAGGACACTCAAAAATCTTATGGTCCGGAATACCACAACGAAAACACGATCCTTACATGCGCTTACACACGCCCGCATGCATCTTGCCGCAAGTACCACACACGTTGCGGTTTCCACTTGACTTGGCCGGAACATTCTTCCCAAACTTGCGGTTTTGTCCCCCGGACGCTTGACCACTCTTGGTCGTTACCACCACAGCCTTAGACAAAGCCTTCTCTGCCTGTCCAGACTCCAACAACGCTGCTTTATCAACCAGCTCCGTGATCGTTGCAAAGTCACGCACCAAACACCAGTTACGCAGCTCGACCCTTAGTCCACTCATGAACCTCCGGATCAGCTTATCCTCGGTATTGTGGTCACGTCCCACATACTTACGTAACTGGTTAAACTCGGTCTCGTACTGCCGAACTGTCTTGGTCCCTTGGCGCAGATACAAGAACTCAGCCTCCGACTGATTGTACGCCTCCTGCGGAAAGTACTTGCTTTGGAACATAGTCGTGAACGTCTCATACAAACAATTCGGGTTCACCAAACGTCATGTGATCCCTTTCCACCATGTATGCGCAGTACCCTCCAGGTAATGCACATCTATGTCCCTCTTGTACTCCTCCGGACATCGGATAGACTCGAAGTTCCTCTCAACCCTCATCCTCCACTCGTCGGCCTCAATAGGCGCAGTTCCTCCCGCGAAGAAATTGGTTCCCAACCTCGCAATATGATACAACACCTTGAGGTAAGACGGAATCACCACGACTTGATCCGCTTCCTCAATAACCACGTTCCCAACGTTTGGTTCCACCACTTGTGGTGCCACGGCCGGTACCACTCCCGGTACAGGCGCAGCCACTGGTAAACGCTCCAACACTTGAGCCAACAATCCCAGCACAGCCTCCAGCCTGTCTGGAACAGCACCCACAGCATTCCCAGCCATGTTCTCAGTTCCATCCGCAGCCACATTTGCAGAAGCCGCGTTCGCAGCAGCAGCAGCTGCAGCATTCACAGCCGCGTTCGCAGCAGCAGCAGCCGCAGCATTCACAGCCGCGTTTGCAGCAGCAGCAGCTGCAGCATTCACAGCCGCGTTCGCAGCAGCAGCAGCCGCAGCATTCACAGCCGCGTTTGCAGCAGCAGCAGCTGCAGCATTCACAGCCGCGTTCGCAGCAGCAGCAGCCGCAGCATTCACAGCCGCGTTTGCAGCAGCAGCAGCCGCAGCCGCAGCAGCAGCCTCAATCTCATGCTGGTTCCCAACCGCATTCTCAGATCTAGAACTCCCCGAGTTCACTGCACCATTAACTCTTGCAGCCCTTGTCCTTCTCGGAGCCATCTGCAAGCCTAAAACAACTATCGGTTAGCCCGTAGCTAACCGCAACCAAGAGTTCCCAACTCAAACAACAACAAACCGCGAGACTCGACAATGAAAGGTGGATTTATCTAACCCCAACTATGCTAATGAACTGTCCTAGAATCGACCATGCTCTGATACCAACTTGTGGCGACCCGACCCGATATTTCTACCGCGGGCAAACCGTCCCGAGTCAACTCTCAGCCAACATACAAACTTAGCGGTATTTCTAAATTTTCTCAACAACTTAAACAACAACTTCGATTCTCAAAACAGCCATTCTCATTGCATAATTAAACAGGGTTCCAAACGTACAAACGAGGTTCATAAAAATCATAAACTAACTTAGCCAAATTCGATTAAGTTATAAGTAATACCAAAGCAGTGAACCAGAACAACACTTAAACGATAAAATCCCAAAACCCAATCCTAAATCCACTCCTTTCTTCATTGCCTTCATATCCGCCTTCAAGACTAACGGTCCTGGACAACATCTTTACCTGCACACTCAACACATAAGAGAGGCATAAGCATTACCATAAATGCTTAGTAAGTACGATCATCCCGTACCACCAGGCTAGCACAATTCACGCAATCATACTAACAATTCTAACATGATATCAAAACACTTAGCAAGCAAGCAATCAAACACGCATGATCATCTACTCTAACTCATACCACAGTCTTACGGACTCGATTCCACACTAAGTCACCTATGCAAACGAAATGATCCTGCCTCGATCCCGAGCTAGCTAGACATCACATAATCTCACGGTCACCAAACCGTTTCACAATCACATAAACATTGATCTTGCTAAGCATAAAACCTTACTTACACAAGCGATCAATAAACACACCAGAATATAGCAATCAATACGATCCTAGACACTAGCCACAGTCCCGCACTCACCTTAGATAATCAAACGAACGGTTTGGTCGAAGAAAACTCGGTGATAACTCGAACAAAAACGAAGATAGTCAGACACACTCGGCTATCGCTACGATTCGTACCGCGAGATTCAATCTCCTCTCGGCTAACTCTCAATCCGTCCACTTTTCCTCGGACCAAACTCGAAATCTCTCGACCGAAACAAAGTGCTCTCGGATAACTCACGATCCAATCCAAAAACCCTCGAATAACTCGATCCTTCCTCGGCAAATCGCCTCTTCCCGATCGAATCTGTCGATCAAAACTCGCAGAACTCGAACGGAAACTCGTTCTCTCGATGGTGTCTCAAAATCTCTCGGGTAAAACTCTTTTCTCTCTAGTAAAATCACGGCCCCTCGAGATAAAACCCTAAACTCGACTTATATATGTGAAACCCTAAGGATAACTCGCCAAACTTTGAACCAAACGGAGCGTTTCATCTTTTCTCTCCGTTTAACTTAAGTTCTCTCGGCTAAACCGAACAAACTTTCCTTTTCTCTCGGCAGTTTCCAAAACCGCTAGGCCAACTCGCGAGATTTCCTTTTCCAACTAGGAAAACCACAATTTTAATCGGCTAAACTCACTTCCCACGGCCCAGCCTCTTTGTCTCTCGACAGTTAGTCGTTTCCACGACAATTTCACATTTTTACTCGGACCTAGCCATTTTCTCTCGGCTACAGTCACGGTACAGTCCAAAACTCACGGACATAGTCGAACCTCACTCGACTCAGTACATAATTACATCGGCCATCCCATGACCCACTCGACCATAATCAGGATTTCTGGTCGCGGATGCTACATGTTTCTTTTTTTTATATATAAATGATGAATCGAATGCAGTCTAAATAGGATACACAAGCCAAAGCGTAGCAGAATTACAAATGATGCAAAACAAAACTAACTGCCCAGACAATGATATGATACGCAAAGAACAGATTCAAGCAATGGAATGAAAATGAAACTAGGTGCCATCGGAATGATGCTAGATATATGAATATATATATATATATATATTGATCTATGAATGAAACAGGAATGGATCTACAAATCAAAAATGCAATAGAAATGAAATAAGGATGGATAGAGACAACCTGGCTGAAAGAACTTCAGCTCTGATACCAAAAATGATATAAGATTTGGCTTCCACCTCCTCTTATATGATCTCCAGACTCAAGCTTAGGGATCTTGGGATAAGTATATTCTAGTATAGCCGAGAAACTAGAGGCTGAACTAGACATAACGGATGATGATGGATGAGGGGTGAAACAATGGCTGAGAAACTCGAAACCTTTGACTCAATGGAGGATGGATCTGCGTGAATGGAACCAGGGGAATCGAAGTGGACCACAAATGTTGTGTAAGACTTGTTATACAACACGGATTCTCAAGCCAAGGAGGTGCTGGTCTCAACTTTGCTAGAGAAGAACAGATTTTTCCAGAAATCTTAAGGGTTTAGAAGAACTGGCGATTTTATTAATATCAAAGGTTCCAAAATTACAATGCTGCAGGGGAACCTCATGCATGGTTCTTCAACTTTAGGGTAAAAGAAATAAACCACAAAAGTGCATAAATAAAAATACAAAAGTGCATTAAGAGAAAAGCTATTCTGGTGCAAAAATAAAACAAAGAAAAAAACCATAGAATCATTACTCAAAACCATATTGAAATGAATTTAAAAACTTACCTTAGTTACTTAGGCGTGGTTTGACTTGTAGCTGGATGAATGTAGACCATGCTTAGGCTCCAGGTTCTTGCAATGAAACCGTGAAGATATTAACATGGTCTTGTATTGATAGCATGGGCCATTCTCTTAGCTTCTTTGGACTTGGTGTCTTTGTTCCTTGTAGTTCTTCACAAAGTCCACTCCAATGAGTTTCTTGTGGCTTCTCTTGATCAGCTTCTTGAATGACATTTGCAATGGCTTGATCATACTTGTATTGTAAAGCTCTAGCTCTCTTTCTTGTTATAACTCCAGTATGCGTTGATGGCAGCTCCACTTCTTGGGTATCTTGGAGTTGAGGTTCAGTCAAGTCTGACTCTGTTAAGATGTCCTCATCAAAGTCCTTTGAAGATCGTATTCTCATTATTCTATTTCATACCTAGAACTAGAAGCTCGATTTACAAATGATTCTCGTTTTTTTTCCTTTGTTGATGATTCTGGTTTTTGTAGGTCGAATCGAATTATGGCTGGAGCAACGAGTAATGTATCAGGAGGTTCAATTAGATCATCATTTGGTCGGCCAAGAAGCGAAAGAGTTGTGGGCGTGCCCAAGAGATGTTAGTGTGGCGAGGAGATTGTGGCTTTGATATCCAAATCCGACCACAATCCTTACCGGCGATACTTCCATTGTGGTTATGCTGGATCAAAGAAGGTAATGTGAATTGCTTGTGATTTGTTGGTTGTGATTGTTATTGTTGTAGTTTTTGATTTTTAGTTTATGAATGATAATCATGTATTCAAATGGGTTGATGAGGTACTCTTAAACGAGATTGAGACATTGCAATTCAAAAATGCAAGAGTTGAAAGAGATTACAACATAGCGTATGGAGTTTGAGAAGAAGGTTTTTCAGAAGGTTCAAATGAAGCTTGAGAATGAGATATTGGAGAGGATTGAAGATGTGTTGGTTGATGCGAAATGTAACATGAAGAATTAGATGGTTCTTGTGGTCATTGGATGTATGGTCATTGTTGGGTACATGAAGCTAGTAGGTTGAAGAAAATGGTGATTTTGTATGATCATGTTAGATGTGTTTTTGGTTCTCAGGTTGTTGTTTTTTGTGCCATTGTGCTTTGAGCTTTAGTGTTTTGTGTAATGACATGGGTTTTGGTGAGTTTAATGACATGCATTTGTGTGTTTGTGTTGGTAATACTTGTTGGATTTGTCTTGATAATATCATTGTGGTTTTGTTTATTTGAAAGTACATATTCCATTACCATTGAGAATGACAATAACATAAAAAATGGTCAAAAGTAGAGACAAAATAATAGCTCATATTGTATTTACCAAAAGCATCTTAAATAAGTACAAGAGATAATGATAAAAAAAAAAGACAATAATCCAATACAAAAAGAAACACTAAATCAAGTTTTCCAAAAGCATCTCCAATGAAAAAAACCTAGACAAGTTCCTTCTTCTTAATTGAGAAACGCAAAAAAAAAAAAAAACCCTACATTAGTTCCTTCTTCTTATCCTAGAAACAAAAAATATCCTCCATTAGTTCCTACATCAGCTCCTCCTACATCAAACTCCATGTGATCCTCCATTAGTACCTACATCAGCTCCATGCCTTGAGAAGGTTGAGATTGAGTGAGAGTGTCTTGAGAGTGCTCACCTTGAGAAGCCTGCAATAAATCAAAACCATAATCACTTAAGAAACCAAAAACAAAGCTCAAACCCGAAACACAAACCAAAATTAGAAACCACAAACAAATGTCAAACCCGAAACACAAAACAAAAACAGAAACTACAAACAAATTTCAAACCCGAAAAACAAACCAAAAACAGAAACTATAAACAAATTTGAAACCAAAATCAGAAACCACAAACCTCTACAGATTGCTTGTTGTGAAACCTTGAGTTATGGTCAGCTACCCCACATATTCCACAATGCATTATCCTTTTCTTAAGTTTTGGTGCCTTCTTGGTTGGAGACTCATTCACACATTCCTTCCTCGTCTTATCAGCCTTAGTTACCTTCTTCCTGCCAGGTTGCTCCGGTTCCGGAGGAACATGCACATTCGGATGTTCTGTTGATGGCCAGAACCGTGCACCTCTCACTGGAACAAGGCCTTTTGCATAGTTCCTCATTCATATCGATGTGCGAAACCAGTGACAAACGAAGTCTTCAACTACAAGCTTTTTACCATCCTTACTCCATAGGCATGTCGCAAAAGATCCCAGAAATATCAAACTTCAAGCCAGTGCAAGTTATATTCTCCAAATTGACACGGTAAGAACAACCACTCAGCCTTACTTCATAGTATCTATTTGTATTTCTACTAACAGTGCACAAAGAAGCTTCCTTATGCTCGGCTGCAAGGAACTTAGTAACGTACGGTCTACAAATTCCTGAAACAAAAGCAAAAAAATTAAATTAAAATAACCTAAACCACTTATACCGAAAACATAACAATAAAAACATACATTTGTGAGCATGAGATTTGACCAATCTTTGGGCAAATATGAACTATAGCCAATCTTTTTATGGTCTCGAGTATAGGAATAAATGCCTTCTACCTCGCCTTTTAAATTTTCTTGTTGAAAGACTCGGTGGAGTTATTTTCCACATCTTCACAATAGTTCCCCATCTTGTAGAAACCTCTGCCCCAGCTCTTTGGATATGTCTTCTGCACATCATCGTAGACACCAACTTCATAGTTGAAAAGTATGTCCAAGTTATGTAGATATTGTGCTTCATTGTAGCTCCACACAAAATTCCATATGAATGGCTTCATTTATATTTTGCTCCCATGATTCTTCTTCAGGTTCGCATAGATGTGTCTGACACACTTTCTATGCTCAACCTTTGGCAACTTTTGCTTAACTTTCTTGATCAATCCCTAAAACAGAACAACAAGTTAAAGCAAAGGGAAATACGAAGCCAAATAACCAAAATCAAATAAGAAATCAATCCAATTTACTTACCCTTTGCCGATCATATACCATAATATATCCATCACCATCGTTTAGTCCTAAGTCAGCCTTCACCTTTCTCACAAACAATAACTAGTTGTCAATGTTTTCCACTTGTACACAATTCCATGATATCGCATAGATAGCATTGTCCGCATCTCTACCTAGAGCAACCAATACTTGTCCCTTGATTTTCCCAGATTTGAATGTGCCATCAAGTCCAATCAGAGGCCTACAAGTCTGTTTCAAAGTTCTTCTCATCACATCAAAGCAAACATAGAAACTGTTAAACACATCTTTGCCTTCTACGTTTTTAAAAGTATCAATCTCCACAGTTGAATCCTTGTTCAATTCTACTAGCTCAGCAACATAATCTCTGAGGTGAGCAGATTATTGATCATATTCATATTCGATCCACCTCAATGTCTTATTTCTATCAGCTAGACATTGAGGCCTAGATACAACAATTTTCTACCTTTCCATCACAATTTTCTCAATCTTCATAGGCATGTAATATTCGAGCTCCTCTCTAATCTTATCAACAAACATCCTAGCAATCACAGGGACCTTAAACATCTCACATTCTCCATTAGGAACACAACTATTCTCATTTATGAACATCCTAACTCTTCACATTGCATTATTTGGAAGGGTTGAAGCATATATTTGCCACGCACATCCTTGGTTTTCTTCAAGATCACTAACACCACCAACACATTTAAACCCTATCTTATCCTTATCATACTTGTATTTCTTCAAATTTCAGCATGTTCTTAATACATAGTCGAGCACACACTCTTTAAATGCAACTCCGTTGAAGAGTTTTGGTCCTTGTACAATCTCCCATCACCAATTTTGATATGGGTTGGTTGTCTCTGTCTCTCTCGTCGAACACCTTCTTCACCTTCTCCTTCATCACTATTGGTTTTGGATTCTGGATAAACATCATGTTGAATTGGTTGCTCATCCTCGAAATCTTGTAGAAGTTGCTCGATTTGAGCCTCTTCTCGGTTGGCTTCTTCTTCGTCAAAGTCGCTTCCGCCATCGCGAATCACTAATGCCATCGTCGAGCTTCGATTATGTGTTCAAAGATTTGGGGATTTCTGGGTTTTGGGATTTAGGATTTGTAAGATTTGGGGATTTTTTTTAATTAACTCATTTGGTTGGTCATAATTGGTTTATTAGATGTAATCGGGTCAAAATCAGGTTTTCGTTCAGTTTACTGTTGGTTAATCCTTGTTTACAAACAGTAAATCGTCTAAAACCGGAGTCTATGGGTTCGTAAGTTTTGAACTTTCATTTTGTGTGAATATAGATTTTGAATTTTTAATTCGGGGAGATTTGGATTTTTAACTTTATTTTCGGAGATATCTAGAACGAGGTCATAGTTCAGGAGACATCTAGTGCTATGTGATAGTTTTCGTGGAAAAATAGATCGTTTTCTGAATATTAATACACACTCTTAAGAATAAAATGAAAGAAAGACTACAAGAGTCTTGTTATGAGCTTATAACTTGCTTTTTTTTACATCAGCTTCATAGCTTGCTATGAAATTCGTTTCATGTTTTAGATGGTCGTTCTCCTAATTTGTTGTTGGTTTTCTAGCCACTTGGCAAATTTTTCCTGCTAATAACCTGTCATATTTGCTTCCCTAATGAAAACAAAACTTACTTATTGAATCATGGATTTGGAAAGAAATAAATCTTTTTCTAAAATCCACCCTTATTAGATGTTGAATTGTTAAATATCTTCTAAAATCCCATGTTATTAGATATAAAATTATTTCCAAGTAATTTAAAATAATTTACAATGCACCATTATTCAATTGATAATTGATCAAAATCATAAAAATTATAGGAATATTGGATCATCACCACTTCTTAAGTCAATTAAATCTGTAAAGATTTTAAAAGATTTGATGACAAGTTTATAGTTATATATATTGATCAACAAATCTCACCTATAGAGATGATAATTTCAACAGAATTCATAAGTTTTTTTTATCAAACTAATCTATTTTGTGTAAATTAGATTTGAATATGTTTATAAGTTTTTGTTGTTTCAAAAGTTGGAGAGAATTAGTATTGATTTATCTCAATACGAATATCTATCATTTCATAGTGATGAAAGCGATCAACATTAAATTAATAATTAACATGATCTTGATATGTGTGTCAAGTTTATTAATAAAATTTCGACATGTGTACAAAATTTAACCAATTATATTACATATTGTTAACATAAAAAGAAAAAATTGCATATTGTTAACATAATTGTTTTTGAGAAATAAAATAAAAACTTATATATTATTAACATAAGAAAATTAAAAAAAACATAAAAAATATTTAATATTAAAAATATACTTCAAATGAAAAAAAATGTATGTTAAAAACCTGGATAAGGTTTTTCTTCATACTCTAATAAATTTTAAAAATTATACGTGTCTAGTCGATCATATTTTGACACGTATAAAATACTTTTTTCCAATTAGATAAAATATATAAAAAATGGAAAAAAAAATTAGTATAGAAACAAACTTTGTATATATACAAAATATAGACATAATAATTAATTACAAGGAATATAATAATATATTGATAAGAGTGATTATAAGGATTGATAAGAATATCTTTAATAGTTTATATATATATATATATATACACACAATATATGTAACAGATTTTGAAGAAAACACAAATTGAATATTAAAAAAAGGAAAAAAATAAGAGGGAGACAAGGACATGCAAGAGTATATAGCAAAATGAAACCTACCAAACAATCCTCCATTCCTCTTCTAACAGCCATTCCCTCTACCTACCCCATTTCTCTTTCTTTCTTCTTCCCCACTTATTTATTTCTTCTTCCCTCATCACCTACACATTCACACATTTCTATATAATTTACATTTCTTGATTTCCAAAACAAACAAAAAAAAATCAAATAAGCACATTCATCACTCTTCATTACACAATGATAACTGCGGCTCTTCACGAACCCCAAATTCACAAACCGGCCGATACTGCTTCCACCGCCGTCTCCGTCGCCGGCAACGATGAGCCTCCTACGTCTCGCATTTTCCGATCAAAGCTTCCGGATATCGACATTCCAAACCACCTCCCTCTTCATACCTACTGCTTCGACAAGCTTTCCTCTGTTTCCGACAAGCCTTGTCTAATAGTAGGCTCCACCGCAAAAAGCTACACCTACGGCGAGACACACCTCATCTGCCGGAGGGTCGCTGCCGGATTATACAAAATAGGGATTCGAAAAGGTGACGTTATCATGATCCTCCTTCAAAACTCAGCCGAATTCGTCTTCTCCTTCATGGGTGCTTCCATGATCGGAGCCGTCTCAACAACCGCAAATCCATTCTATACTTCTCAAGAGATCCACAAACAGCTCAAATCTTCCGGAGCTAAACTCATCATCACTCACTCTCATTACGTCGAAAAACTTAGAAACCTCGACCAAGAAACCAAAATCGGAGAACATCTCACGGTGATCACCACCGAAGATCAAACACCGGAGAATTGTCTACCTTTCTCCACACTCATTGACGAGACAAACCCTCAAGAAGAATCAGAATCCGTCTGTGTCGATGGTGATGATGCGGCGGCGCTTCCTTTCTCTTCCGGCACGACGGGTTTACCAAAGGGAGTGGTTTTGACTCACAAGAGCTTAATCACGAGCGTTGCGCAACAAGTTGATGGAGATAACCCAAATCTTTACCTTCAATCAAACGACGTCGTACTCTGCGTTTTGCCTCTTTTCCACATCTACTCTCTTAATAGCGTCCTCCTCAATTCCATCCGATGCGGTACTTACACAAAATCTCTTACATTTTGAAAAACATACCAAAACTTTTATAAGATGTTTTAGGCGAACTAGGTGTAGACAAACGGAAATTCGGGACGGTACGGGATATTACGGGGAACAAATTTGAGAATCAAAAAATAATTTCCCCATAATTCTATTTAAAATATGGGACGGGAACGGAACGAACAGAACATGAACGAAACATACCAAATTTTTTAAAAAAAACCCAAATAACATGAAAGAAAAAATGCTAAAAAAACATCTTTAAAAACGAAACTAAGTATGTTATTTAACTTTAAACTACTCTCTACTGATGATTAAACTAATTAAGTATAGGTGCGACGGTTCTTCTGATGCATAAATTCGAGATTGGGGCGTTGTTGGATCTAATCCAGAGACACAAGGTTACAATAGCGGCGCTTGTTCCACCTCTTGTGATCGCTCTGGCTAAGAACCCTACCGTTAACTCTTACGATCTCTCTTCCGTTAGATTGGTTCTCTCCGGTGCAGCTCCGTTAGGCAAAGATCTCCAAGATAATCTCCGTCGTCGCCTCCCTCAGGCCGTCCTTGGTCAGGTGTGTGTCTGCTTATTTGTTTTACTCTCTGGTTTTATCTTTTACGTTACAATTTTAACAACAAAACAAAAAAAATTACGTTACAACAAAGTTGAAAAAAACAAAAAAAAACTACGTTACATTAATTTGTGGGAACCGTTTCGTAATTAATGGCATACTTGTACATAATATTCTTTTTAATCAAATATTATTATTTCCACTACTATACCAATGTTGATGGGAATGAATAAGTTTGGTTAATTAATTAAACAGCTATGTGAAATAAATAAATTTAAAAAACTAAAATGGGAGGGGAATGCACGGGAAGAGAGTGAGGAGTGAGTTGCGTCTAGCTCTTCGGCGTAATTCCGGTTACGTAATGTCCATCTGCTCCCGAGCTAATTTTGCATTGCGTTTTATTTCTTTTTCTAATATATTTTCCTTTAAAGCTTTTTCTTTATAGATTTAATAAAACAGATGTAGTTTAGGTTTAGTCAAAGGAACAAGAAAAATGGATGTTATTTAGGTCGCCGTTCCAATAGATACTGATACTGCATCTAATTTTCTCATCAATATATTAATACTGATTTAGATTTTAGAGTTCTTGTTGCGTTAAGTTAGTATTCAATTCGAACTTCTCCAAATGTCGTGTTCTTTAACTTTATTGTCTTGTTTTTAAATATGACTTCCCTTTTAGAGTCTGTTTTACAATTTTTCTTTTATTAAAATATACTCCAAACATTTCTACGATGACTTTTATTACATTTGAAAACTTTTCTTCTCAAAGTTAAAAACCTTTAATGTTGAGATAAAAAAGAGAAGTTCAACTAGTATTATACTCCCTCTGTTCCTAAAAGAAAGTTGTTTTAGAATTTTTACACATATTAAGAAAACACATTAAAACTTGACTATAAATACATTATTTTTTGTAATTAATCATTTCTCATAAATTTAAACCAATAATAATTCAGAAAAATCATTTAATTGTCTTGAAATTTACAATTTTTCATCATTGATTAAGAAAAAATGCATAGAAAACCTAAAACAACTATCTTTTTGAAACAAAAATAAAATCTAGAACTACTTTCTTTTAGGAACAGAGGGAGTATATTTTATATTATATGTATTCTTCTGGTTTAAATAGTATTACATCCTAAGATATTGATAGTGTACTAGAATATTATGCATTTATTAAATTTTTGCTAACTACTTAAAAAAATTTGATTAAATAGATGTCGGTCTTAAGATATCAAAACAAAATGTTCAAAAAAATAAAAATAAAATAAAGATATCAAAACACTGTCATGTGACGTGGTCTCATTTCTAACACACACATTCACACACACACACACACACTAAACACACATATACTCTCATACACACATTCATTTAACATAATTAACACGGTACATGGATATTCTTTAATATACAAAAGTATGTATTTATATAAGAAAAATACGATATGATGACAAATTATTAATTAATTCCCAAAGCCAAGTTTATGTAGCCAAATTAGCAAAAAACGAGAAGTTTATGTACGTAGGAGTTAAATAAAAATAATTAAAAGCTTTGTTTAACGTAAACTATTTAAATAATGTATCTTGATATTGCAAATCCAAATATATTTATTGGAGCAACCTCGACTAATCGAGTAATTTTTTTTTGTGTGGGTATAGTCGAGTAACTTAATCTTTGTGAATTTGTGCGATAGTGCCAAAAGTGTAATTAGGTGGAATCAGTGAGGTAATTAATAACCGGTTGATTGTGAAACAAACAGGGATATGGTATGACTGAAGCAGGACCAGTGTTGTCAATGAGCCTTGGGTTCGCTAAAGAGCCAATCCCGACAAAATCAGGGTCTTGCGGGACTGTGGTCAGAAACGCAGAACTTAAAGTGGTTCACCTTGAGACACGTCTCTCTCTTGGCTACAACCAACCTGGTGAAATTTGTATCCGTGGTCAACAAATCATGAAAGGTTCGTTTTTTGTTTCCTGGCTTTTGTTCACATTTTGTTGACTTTTTTTTTGAGGAAATAAATTTGTGATAGTGAAAGTGTCCATTTTTTCAATGGGAAAAACGGTTGGGGAATTAGAACTACATTTTGATGACAAACAAAAGAACTATATACATTTTGTTGAGGAATTCTAAAAATGCCATTATTTTTATTTTTTATTTTAACAGATTATAAAATTTCCAAAATTTTGTAGTGGTTTCAGAAAAAAAAATATATGTATAAATGATACTTAGTTTATAATTTTATTTAGAAAAAATAAGAGAAAACGCATTGAAATTCTACTTACTCTCTATGTATTATAAGGAGTGTTATTCCAACACTTTTCATTTACATTTGTGCCCCTTATTAATACATTATATATGTTTTTATTTCTAATTAATAAAGTAAAATAATAAGGATAAAATTAAGATTTTGTTTAAAATTTTGTGTTAAAAATACAAGTGACACTTTTTATGAAACAAAAATAAAATATTAAAATAACACTGTTTGTGAAACAAAATAGTAATTTTTTATTGACAATAAGAAACTTAATGTGAATTAACTAATTTTAACATTAAAATAAGCCGACAAAAAACAAAAAAAGGTTCAATTATCTAAATATACGGCCTTAAATTAGATTTGCATCACCTGTACGACATGCATTTTATTTATTAAGTGCATATAACGCCACGTCGTTTACATCTATTCACATTCACACACACGTGATATGTCTTTATATTACTTGAAATAAAATGTTGACAAAAAGGCATCAAATTTCAAAAAGGTAATAAAGATTCAGGGGACATAGCGCAATCTCGACCTAATTAAGGTTGACAATTAAAGAAGTGATATAAATTTTTAACTAACTTTTGGCGCGTAGAGTACTTGAACGACCCAGAAGCCACGTCAGCAACAATAGACGAAGAAGGTTGGCTTCATACAGGGGACATTGGGTTTGTGGATGAAGATGATGAGATCTTCATTGTTGATCGACTCAAAGAGGTCATCAAGTTCAAAGGCTTTCAGGCAAGTCCATTAATAATAATAATTGAGTCATTTTAAAAGATTATAATAATTGAGATTAACTATAATTATTCACCCTTTTTAAATTATATGACTGTTGCACAAAAAAAAAAAACAATTATATGACTTTTTCAGTTAATATTTTTAAATATTTAACAAGATTTTTAAAAAGGTTATTTGGGTATATAGCATAGATTTAATACTTATATGTAAAATGACGCATTAGTAAAATTGTTGAAAAGTTAATATTTTCATGCATTTTTAGTATGATATAAAGTTTGATTGACTGTCAGAAATTGTTTTTTTTTGTATTTAAGATAAAAGAACATCTTCGAATAAAATAACATGTTTTTTAATCATTTCAAAAAGTATATTATTTGCAAAATTGACATGCAAAATCAACTTCCAATTTTTTTTATGATTTTCCAACAAGTTATTCTTAAAATAAATGCAAAGATTAGGCTATCTAGTGAATATATATCTTTTTAAGAAAATTTAGTATAATTATCTTTACTTTATAATTACTAATACAATACAATATAATACAAATTAATAATACAATAAAATATAATACAAATTAATAATACAATACAAGAATATGAAACTGTAGAGATTAGTTCAAAAGATAGCTTACCTTCTTACAATAAAAATATAAAATTTTGGTTTACATTAAGTATAAGATTATTTGGGAACTTGGCCCTGATGATGAATGCGAAAGAACAGGTTCCTCCGGCTGAGCTAGAAGCTTTGCTCATCAATCACCATTCAATTGCGGATGCTGCTGTTGTTCCGTAAGTACTAAGTAGCACACCAATATATGCACCGAGTCATAAGTTAGTGTAAACGGCACTGTTTTAAAAACTTTCTTGGTCACTTTATAGCCAAGGAGATGAAGTGGCTGGAGAACTTCCGGTGGCTTTCGTGGTGCGATCCAATGGAAACGACATCACCGAAGACGATATAAAAGAATATATTGCCAAACAGGTACACATACATGTTCTTTCCATTTCGGTTTAAATTTTATTTTCATAGATAGGTAAAAATATAAATCTATCAAGAACATTTTACAAAAAAAGGTTATGGTTTCTTCTTAGCCACTGTAGAATTTAGATGTTTTAAGTGGCAAAAATATCCGGTTTATTTGTTAGGGTTTTGAATGATTATATTACTGATAAGTAAAAACATGTCCTCAGCTTTTAACAACGAAACGAAACTATATTATAAAAAAAAACACGAAACGATTTACTTGTTATTTTTATTATCTAGCTTTATATATAGAATGAATATGTAACTAACTATGTGTGATTTGTAGGTGGTGTTCTACAAGAGATTGCACAAGGTCTTCTTTGTTCCTTCCATTCCCAAATCTCCTTCCGGGAAAATTCTGAGAAAGGATCTCAAAGCTAAACTTTGTTGAATCTAAATTTTTTATATATACATGACTCAAACGTTCTTTTGTATCCACAATACTCGACTTATTTTTAGATCTTTTGTCGCAACAGGCGTTGGAGACTTAGAGTGTTATGAAACTGTATAATTTTGATATTTTAATGAAATTTCTTTCACAAGGAATAAAAGATAAAATAAAAAACATAAATTAAACTATAAAAATAAAAAAGTAAAATAAAGTAGAAAAATAAAGTACCCTTGTGTTAATTAATTTTAAGAAATATTACTTTTATGATATCACTTTTCAAAAGTACCTTTGTTTTTTTTATCAGTTTTCAAAAATACTACTTTTTATAAACGTTTATACAAATGATTTATAAAAATTTATTAAACATCTTTATAAAAAAAAAATTTAATAAATACATCACAACCTTCACGTTGGGCCAAATGGATTAAAGTGTACCTAATAAAAGAAAGCTCATTCTGGTCTTTACAAGATAATTTGTTAAAACATCAAAATATAAAATCATAAACATTATTTTTTATAATTTGTTTAACCTTATCCATAAATATTTAGATATGCTCTGAGATACACACAAGTTATCTACGGTTTGCCAATCTAATTTAAGATCCATTTTAAGTTTTTGAGTATAGTTGGGATTTTTTCAGTTTTTCCGAGAACTAGTGATTTTCTAATTCTATCTATTTGTAAAGTATATATTAAAAAAAACTAGTGTATGATCCGTGCTTTGCGCGGAATTTAACATCCTGTTTAATAATATAGTTACTAAAAATTTAGTATTAGTAATATAAAATATTATTTTATTTAGTTATTAGCATTTTTATTCTGTTAATAAAATATAATTGATTGAAAACGTATAATATATTGTAGAAAGTTAAATAAATTTATAGAAGCTAAAAATATTTTTTTAAATGTTGGGTTCATAAATAATCTTACATATCGAAATTTTGAATACACATTGACAGACAAAATTTAAATAGTCACATATTTTAATATTGGTCTCACTTGTTAACTTTATATGTGAATAAATTATTTAATATTATACTTACATTTCTTTTTTCTTAAATTGGAGCCGGATGTTCATTCATACAACATTAATCTTTTTTTTACAAATGTCTAATGTTATTTTAGATACATTACAGACAATTTTTTTTTCATAAACGTTTGATGTGATCTATGTATTTGCAAGATGCACTAATCCCCGTTCACTTAAACACTGATTTCTAACCATGAAAATGTATGTTTTTGTTTCTCCCATATAACTGTAATGAGTGTATAAGATACTTATAATAAATATCTTTTCTAATTCGTTAAAATTTAAAAATATCAAACTAAGAAATATATTTTAAAATCTGTAAATATAATATAACTAAAATTATTAAATTAAAGTTTCTTTAGATCAATATATAAACTATCTTTTATGATTATGATTAAATGATATTTCATATTCTATTTGTTTCCACTATATTATTGAATGTTATTTATTATAAGAATTGAAAGATTAAAGAACATAAAACATAAATCAAATAAAAAACNAGAGGGAATTTAGACCTAACACTACCACTCGTATTACTTCGTTTACACTCGCGATGGAATTGTTGAATCAAGCAAAACCCTTCTTGTGCAGTGCTGCTTGTGGACACCATCAAATCCATGGAGATAACGATAAATCTTTCCTACGAAGCTCGGAAACCTATAAAGAAGCTAACTTAATCCTCTCTTAACTATGGCTTTTGTGACACCGAATAAGAAATCTTAGAGAGTGAAGGAAAGGGGAAGAAGAACATAGGAGGCGGTTTGAAGCAGTGAGTGAGAGGATATGGCAATGTTTTGTTTTTTTTGGACTTTTGTGAATTTGGGCCTCACAACAATTTTGAGAGTTTGCTCATCAGATTGATTTTGGGCTTTATTAACTCTCAAAGCTGGAAGAGATTAGTCAAAGTCCGGTTTAGTGCAAGTTGACCGTAAGGGGCAAAATGGTCCATCAAGGAATATAAGGAAAAAATTACCTAACCACACATAATTCATTGTTGAATGTCTGAATCACACAATGTAATGGTTTACATATAATAATGCTAAACAGAAATGTTTAGAAGAGACGTAAGTGAAAGCGTTGAGAGACACGAATGTCACCATGTCGATCATTGCGGCTCTATCAAGCATTTGGCCGAACACTAACCAAACTGTTTTGACGACAAAGTCAAGAGATACTCTCCACTATACCCTCTGCTTTATCTCCCGTCCACGCCAACATAAGGTTCTCCAAATCGGATCTCTCTCTCTCTCTCTCTCTCTCTCTCTCTCTCTCTCTCTCTCTCTCTCTCTCTCTCTCCCTCCCTCTCTCTCCCTCTCTCTATGTCTCCCTCCTTTTCATAGACATCTATTTTTTTTAGATACATTAAGGACAATATCAATATTTTTCATAAATATATTTGATGTGATCTATGTATTTCCAACATTCACTACTCTCTCTCTCTCTCTCTCTTTCTCTCTCTCTCTTTAATTTAAGTATTGTAGAATTTTTATAAAACTTTGTCCATTTTTTATTCGAAGATTGTGTTGAAACATGTTAAAAATTTGGGATAACAAATTTTGTCTCTCATAATTTTGAAATCTCGTTCACTTAAACACTGATTTCTAACCATGAAAATGTATGTTTTTGTTTCTCCCATATAACTGTAATGAGTGTATAACATACTTATAATAAATATCTTTTCTAATTCGTTAAAATTTAAAAATATCAAACTAAGAAATATATTTTAAAATCTGTAAATATAATATAACTAAAATTATTAAATTAAAGTTTCTTTAGATCAATATATAAACTATCTTTAGAATTTTTATAAAACTTTGTCCATTTTTTATTCGAAGATTGTGTTGAAACATGTTAAAAATTTGGGATAACAAATTTTGTCTCTCATAATTTTGAAATCTCGTTCACTTAAACACTGATTTCTAACCATGAAAATGTATTTTTTTGTTTCTCCATATAACTGTAATGAGTGTATAACATACTTATAATAAATATCTTTTCTAATTCGTTAAAATTTAAAAATATCAAACTAAGAAATATATTTTAAAATCTGTAAATATAATATAACTAAAATTATTAAATTAAAGTTTCTTTAGATCAATATATAAACTATCTTTAGAATTTTTATAAAACTTTGTCCATTTTTTATTCGAAGATTGTGTTGAAACATGTTAAAAATTTGGGATAACAAATTTTGTCTCTCATAATTTTGAAATCTCGTTCACTTAAACACTGATTTCTAACCATGAAAATGTATGTTTTTGTTTCTCCCATATAACTGTAATGAGTGTATAACATACTTATAATAAATATCTTTTCTAATTCGTTAAAATTTAAAAATATCAAACTAAGAAATATATTTTAAAATCTGTAAATATAATATAACTAAAATTATTAAATTAAAGTTTCTTTAGATCAATATATAAACTATCTTTTATGATTATGATTAAATGATATTTCATATTCTATTTGTTTCCACTATATTATTGAATGTTATTTATTATAAGAATTGAAAGATTAAAGAACATAAAACATAAATCAAATAAAAAACTTAAAATTAATAAAACTAGTTGATGATGTGTCATAATTTTAAGATATGTGTTGATGAGGTGGCATCATAAGAAGAGACTTCATTCTCTTTTATATATATAGATAGATGTAACTTCTTATACTACTGTTATTCAACATTAAACTAAATATTAGCCAAATACTTTAATTTTCCTTAAAAAGGTACATATTTCTATTTGTTCTTTGTAATATAATTATTTATCAAAAAGAAGATTTTATTTTGGTTCCAAAATTGATTTTTGTTTGGGATAAATATTGACTTTTCTACGACCCTTCTAGATCAAAAATGGGTCTTGAGCCTATTAGCACCAGGCCTTGGATTTTACAGAACCACCAGATCTGGCACAGAGGCCACCTGATTCTAGGCTCTGGTATATGGCAATGTGGCCACACTCTTGGATACTGGTAAACTTAGCAACTGAGTGGTCATGAGGAATTGAGAGGTCACTTTTTTTGGTCTCATACTCAACACAATCATCTGAAGTAAGCAATAATGGGGAGGAGTTGTCCACACATGGCATTGGAAGTGGAGTATCCAACAAACAGACAACACCGACAACCCAATCCCAGGTATCAAGGGAATCGGACAATAAATATTTTATTTAGGCAAGATAAGAAGGTCTCTGTTTGATGCTAAACTTCTGTCATATTGCACTTGTTCCGGAAATGTCCGTTTTGCTCCATTTTTTTAAGTTTTCGTGAAAAGAGTCGTGACTATACAAATACTCGAATTCTAGCTTTTATGCATGAAAACATTAGTGAAATGCTTATTAAAGCATTCAATTATGATAGTAAAAAAGGATAAAATATAAGTGTTATCAATGAACACAAAAAACATGGTGATAAGTACTATCAACTCAAGTACTTGTCGAGAACCACAATGGAAAATCAACACACACATCACCAACCACCGCCACAACCACTCACCACCTTTCTCGATGCATAGGAAGCAACAACAAGAGCTTAATCAATTCTCTTTTTGAATATCATGCAATGATAAAAGACATTTAAACATGTCGTTTATCATCTCATAAGGTAAGTCTTTCGCTAACATATTCCTTTTACTTGGATTGTATTCATTTTAATCACCTTGCCTTTCTCGTTAGAAGCCATTTGATTTTTATGGTCATCATATGCGATCTTGGTTCTTTGAACTTCTCAACTTATTACTTGAGAGTTCATGATCAAAGAAGACATTAACAAGTTTTCAAAGTGTTTTGCTAGAAACTTATGATCTCATAGGAAACAAGGAAGAGACATTTTGCTATGTGAGTCAAAGACACTTATTCCTCTCTTCTATATGTCTCGAATACGACATTAATACAAGAATCCGTCTCTTAGTAAGGATTATAGACAAACGATCAAGCATTAACATAAGCCCATACTCTGCTCCACAAGCATACCCAAACGAATGGCCTCTTTTAAAGACTAAGCTCGGGACAACCTTGTTTATTATCACTCAAAACGACAACACGTGAAGGCTTCATGGATAAGAAAGGCTATGGACGTGGAAAATGAACTTAACATAATATGAGGAGCGTCTTCTAGAGCCGTCTAATAGCTAGGGTACGCGTTTTGAATTCAATTTGATTAATTGACAAGTTTCATTTTTCGCTTCGCATGATTATTCAATTAGTCTAGTTCCTCTTGTAACTTTTTTAAAAAATTGTATCGTTTTTTCTTTTTTTTTTCTTTACGAATTAGACCCAAGAAGTTAATAGTCGAAAAGCTATTAATAAAGTTTCATATGCGCCATTGTAGACACAATTTTTTACCTAATCTAAGTAAACAAGTATTTTTTCAAAGAAAAGTAGCCGCGGAGTTCTTGAGCATTGTGTAGTTTCTCCTTCATTCTAGAGTTCTCTATGACTTATCACAGCCTTGACATAAGCTGTGTGGCATTCTTTGATCCATCCAATCATTCCATTCATCGACCATCCCTTGTTCTAATCAAAGAGAGCCTATTGGCCAATTGTAGAACCCATCACAACACTCACTTCACTCGACTATCTCTTAGACAAGCAAAGAGTGCCCTTTGGCCAATTACTAGAATCCATCGTATCATCTTGTGAGATAAAAAAAAGGACTCCTTAAGTCACGATTCTCAACAGATTTACCAACACTCACCTCTATCATCTCGGATACAAATCATGATCGAGCCCTCTATTCCTTACTAGGTTTGTCTCTCAAACAACAATACATAGTATATGGAAAGAAAGGAATACACAGATCGAGGATGGCGACATGCTTTCAACACCAACCGGAATTATTCAATTCATTTATAAGCGAGTATGTAATCGATTCTGATCGATAAAAGCTTTGGGGGATGAAAAATATGAAGAAAGTCTACAATTCTTGTTTGCTTCAACAGCTTAGTGATGAGGACACCAGCTTAGATGCCTAAAAAATTATCAAGAAGATGACAGAAGCTCAAATGGACCGGACCATGATCAAGTCCCCATAATGAAGAATCCACCAAGGACAAGATCCGGAACTAGAAAACTAAGAGAAAAATTCAACCAGATCGTAGAAAGCTTGGTCCAAAAAAAAAGAGGTAGAAGAAGTGGCCAAAGAAACTAAACAACTCAGCCATTGTCTGAGACAAGACCATTCAAGCTAGGACGAGTCTAGAGAAACTAAACAACTGAGCCATTGTCTGAGACAAGACCATTCAAAAAAAAGAACATAAATTTTTATTATTTCAATTTGTCTTGTTCTTGCTATTTTCTGTTTTTCTTTGTACTTGATCTGTTTTTCTTAATTGTTTGAGACAGAAACGACACCATGGGAGACAGCACTGAACATTCCAACACGAACTGAATCCTTGCGGTCATTCAAGCACAACTCCAAATCTTAAAAAATGAAGGACGCAGATGGAGCAACCACAGCCCCAAAGGAGAGAAGATATATGAAACGTGTTTAGGCTATTGGGATTAGTAGATGTTAGTGGGTCATGAGCCTTTAATCTCTATAGAGTGTGAGATATATCCCACATTGGAAGTTGAGAGGGACTTTGACTAATATATAAGTAACTTGGGCCAATCCACTCATTGCTAATTGGTTTTGGGTTGGAAGCCCAATAAACTTAACATGGTATCAGAGCGCGATCCGCACACTCTCGTTGTCCGGCCCGGAAAGTGGCCTCTGCCCCTTGACCCGAAATGGAGATATTGGGATTAGTAGAGGTTAATGGGCCATGAGGCCTTAATCTCTAGCGAGTGTGTGTAAGATATGTCCCACATCGGAAGTTGGGAGAAACTTTGACTAATATATGAGGGACTTGAACCAATCCACTAATTGCCAATTGGTTTTGAGTTGGAAGTTCATGAAACTTAACATGGTATCAAAGCGCGATCTGCACACTCATAATCCGGCCCGTAAAGTGGCATTTGCCACTCGACCTAAAATTGATGGTCATGGCAAGATTAAAGGCTAGAAGAACCATTATCTCGAGGGGGGGGGGGGTATTAGGATTAGTAGAGGTTGATGGGTCATGAGGCCTTAATCTCTATAGAGTGTGTCAGATATATCACACATCGGAAGTTGAGAGGGACGTTAACTAATATATAAGTAACTTGGACCAATCCACTCATTGCCAATTGGTTTTGAGTTGGAATCCCATGAAACTTAACATAGGCCACAAGTGAACAGAGAAGATGAAAACATGCCTGGCCTTGAAGAGGATCCACCAAACCCTCAAAACAATCTGAGACAACCTTCTCCACCAGACCCGAACAACAACCCTAGGCCACGAGATCCTATCCACCGAGGAAAGGGATGTGATGAGGATCTTGCACGACAATACAA
The DNA here is from genome assembly GCA_020283515.1 of Alliaria petiolata. Lineage (NCBI taxonomy): Eukaryota > Viridiplantae > Streptophyta > Magnoliopsida > Brassicales > Brassicaceae > Alliaria > Alliaria petiolata. Next base: position 118,267,711 of record JAHZTW010000001.1, read on the forward strand.
CATGGAGGTCAGACTAATGTCCCCAATGTTTGCTAAAAAAGTGAATCCATAAGCTTACCTCGATTGGGAAAGGCGTATTGATTAAATTTTCAAGTTCAACAACTACTCGAACCATAAGAAGGTTTCACTAACAGCAGCTCATCTCACATACAATGGATTTATTGGCTTTAGGTGTTGAGTCTGAGATGCAGCATCTTTTCTTTTTTCTTTTTTTTTTTTGTCAAAGCACCGTATTTTCCTTAGTATCCTTATTTCATGCGCTGTTTTGTGTGTGACACAAGACTGGAAAAGCTCCAAGTATTGTTTCTTTGAAATCGTCACTTAAGCTGAATGGAGGAATGGTTTTGATGATGGGAAAATCGATTGTGTTTGAACTCCAAACACCAGAGTTTAGATCCTAATATTCAAGGGCTAATCCTCACAAGAACAATTAGTCTCTACACGCCTTACTAGTTTTCTGATTCTCTCAAAGAAAACAAAGTAAATCGGAGGAATAGAATTGAATACAAAGAGAGATTTCTTTGAAACAAAATAATACTTTTGATTGATAAAAACTTGGTGAATGAAAAGTACAAAGGTAATGAGCTTATATAATGCTCAGAATGACAGAAAACTAACGGTAATAATCATTAAAAAGAAAGCAAAGATCAAGCGGAAATGATGAAGAGATGATCTTCTAGCCGTTGGGGTTTTAAGGCTACTAGCTGTTGGGTTTTAAATGGAAGGATATCTTGACTTGTTCTGGTGTGGTAAGGCTCGTGTGGGCTTCAGTGGAAAAGAAGGAGGTCGAATATAATGTCTTGGATAGACATTTATACAAGGTTTCCTTATCTAGCTCGGCAGAGGCTTTATTTGGACGGTTTGGTGGTTTTGGTGGATTGGATGGGTTTTCTTGGTTAAATGTGGGCTGGGATTGAACCAAGGATGGTTTGTGAACCTTCTCAGCTTCCGTGAATGATAAAGGTGGGTGGAATGATATGTTTTTATAACATATGTTCGGACTTTCCTTAAATAGCTCCTTTGGCCTCTTCTTTGGTTTAAGGCCTTCTTCTTCAGTCCTGAGTTGATTCTGACTTGGTGCACCTCGATCAGGGGGCTCTCCTGAGTGTAATGACCGGTGGTGTGTTCTCCTTAGCTCCTTAGCTCCTTCAGACTCGGCTACAAAGCCTCCTTCTCCCTCAGCTACAAGCGTAGTTCCATCTCCTTTAGCTCCACGGCTCATTTGTTTGCTAGCTCCTGATGTACATGCTTATATCAGTGTGTTATTTCTCCAACATTCGTTTGTCCAACTATACTTTTCCTCTTCTATCGTTCATATGCATAACATGATTCTTCCAGAAGATAACTATCACATGAACCTTATGATGCAGCTTTATAATGCTGCAATACTGTGTATGTATGTATAATTGCAAGCATTTAGCGTTTTCAAGACATATTCATTAGTTGCATTTGCATGTATTTGTTAANAATCTGCATCAAACAACCCTAAGTTAGTGTTTGGACAATGTTTAGAGTTTAAGAGCTTACCTTGATGATTAGCTTGTAGATGCTCTATCAGCTGCATAAGGGGGATGTTTTTGGCTTTCTCAAGCTCCAGTGTTGGTGTAAACTTCTGTAAGGGCGGTTTCTCCTTATGATACATCATGTTTCCAGCTTTAAACATCACGTTTTCAGCATTGTTGCTCATGATATGCTCATGGACTTTGATCTATTGTTATATAAAACCTGCAAAACATTCTTTTGGCAAAGACAAGTGCATTATATCTGGTGGATCAAAGTTTAAAAACTCTTGAATAGCAAAATAACTACTCTTTCCCTTAGCTCTGTTTTGTAAAATTCTAACATCTTTATGTGCTAAAGGAGCAAGAGTAAACTTACAGTGATTAAATGAGAATGAATACTCATTTGTGCGCCCATTGTGTGCAACATTTCTGTCATATTGCCATGGACTCCCAAGCAATACATGCCCAGCTTGCATTGGCGCCACATCACATAAGATTTGATCCTTATACTGGCCAATGGACAGAGGGATTTCGACTTGCTTGGATACTCTGAGCTCTTCTATATCATTAAGCCATTTAAGCTTGTATGGCCTTGGATGTGGTTTAACTTTAAGCCCCAGCTTCTCTACTAAGAAGATACTAGCAATATTAGCACAAGAACCACTATCAATAATTAAATGACATACCTTGTCTTGTATATTGCATCTGGAGTGAAAGAGATTGTCTCTTTGTTCTAAGTCCTCCAAAACAGGCTGAGAGTTTAGAGCTCTTTGTATGACCAGTAAATCGCCTTCTTCAGCATATATAGTGATTTCTTCTTCTGATTCATCAATCATAGCCTCATCTTGTGAATCATACCCACCATCTGGTCTAAGAATCATGGCCCTCTTATTTGGACATTCCCTTGAAACATGTCCCTTGCCTTGACATTTAAAACAGATAATGTCATGATGTCTAGTTGAATTACTAGACTTACCTTGCTCTGGGGTATGAGTTTTGAAGCGTGACTCTATGGCAAGTCCTTTCCCTTTGTCTATGAATGGCATGGGGTTTGGCTGCTGCTGCTGCTGAACTTGTTGAGTTTGATTCCAAGCTGCATTGCTGTTACTAGAGCGGTTTCTAGTAGTTGCTTTCTTATTGATTTGTTTTTCTCTTTGAACAGCAAGATGCAAGAGCTCTGGCAGTGAATGGTAAGGCTGCATCTCCACCTTCCTCTAGATTCAGTCTTAAAGTCCATCCATGAATTGAGACATAAAGGACTCCTCTGTTTCATCTAGAGCTAGCTGGCTTCTTATGAGATCAAATTCTTCATAATAATATTCCACACTCCTTGAACCCTGAAATAGAGATCTAAACCGTTTTAGTAAATATCTATGATAGTGTGGAGGCACATACCTTCTGTTTAGCTCGAATTTCATGTCACTCCATCTGGTGATTTGGGGATATCTGAGCCTCCTCTTCTCAGCTACTTCTCTGTCCCACCAAGCTAAAGCATGGTCAGTGAGGCTAGCTATGGCAAGAGCAATCTTCTTGGGCTCTGTATAGGCATAGTATTCGAACATATGCTCCATCCTCCTTTCCCATTCTAGATAGGCTGCAGGATCAAGCTTTCCAGCAAAAGTTGGTGCAAGCAGCTTCACTTCTGGAGGTAAGTTCCTTTCCTCATTGTATGACCTATTTCTCTCATTGTTTCTTATGTTGAAGATTTCTTGAGCTTGTTGTGCAAGATTTGGGGCTGGTGGTGATGGTTGTACTTCAGGAGGATCTCCTACTCTGTTTGCATCAGGAGGAACGCCAAAGAGATTTCTTCTTGGCAAGAGATGCGGTGGTCTTTCTCTTTCTAAGCGGTTGAAGCGCTCATCGTTCTGAGTCCTGTAGGAGTTGAAACTCTCGGTTAAGTTGGCAATGGCAGCCATCATTGCTTGCATATGATCAGCTGCTGGTGCATTGTCTCCCATGGTACCTTGTATTTCAAACAAAAAAACAAATCAGGTATGTTTAATAAAACAGAAACAAGAACAAAGTATTTTTTTTTTTTTTAAAGGATGCAAATGATGCTGGAAATGTCTAGTGAAAAAATAAATGCAAAGGTTAATGTGTAATTAATCTAGACATTTTATGGATTTGGTAAAGAGGGAAATGGTTTCAAACAAGCAGTGAATGAGAGTGCAGAATTGGAATGGCCGCAAATACACTTTCCTAATGCAGAATAGAAACACGTTTGGCCAGCCAAAGAGTTGACTTAAAGATTCAAATGCAAATGTAATTTTTTGGGTTTTCTTTTTCGTTTTAAGAGGATGAATGCAGAAACAATAAACAAGAACACAAAATACAGATCAGATTAAACAAAACAGAAACAATGGAAACATTTTTTTTTTGATTTTATAAATGAAACAGAAACAAAGCAAGCGAACAGAAGCAATAGAATTTTTTTTTTTTTTGATTTTCTGGAAATAAGAACAAAACAGAAACAATGATTTTTTTTTTTTGAGTTTTTATAAGAAATAAAAATTAAAACTGAATGAAACAAATGCAAAAACTTAAAGAAAAGGATAGAAAACACCTGGGATAAGAGCTTTTAGCTCTGATACCAATGACACAAGACTGAAAAAGCTCCAAGTATTGTTTCTTTGAAATCGTCACTTAAGCTGAATGGAGGAATGGTTTTGATGATGGGAAAACCGATTTTGTTTGAACTCCAAACACCAGAGTTTAGATCCTAATGTTCAAGGGCTAATCCTCACAAGAACAATTAGTCTCTACACGCCTTACTAGTTTTCTGATTCTCTCAAAGAAAACAAAGTAAATCGCACGAACAGAATTGAATACAAAGAGAGATTTCTTTGAAATAAAATAATACTTTTGATTGATAAAAACTTGGTGAATGAAAAGTACAAAGGTAATGAGCTTATATAATGCTCAGAATGACAGAAAACTAACGGTAATAATCATTAAAAAGAAAGCAAAGATCAAGCGGAAATGATGAAGAGATGATCTTCTAGCCGTTGGGGTTTTAAGGCTACTAGCTGTTGGGTTTTAAATGGAAGGATATCTTGACTTGTTCTGGTGTGGTAAGGCTCGTGTGGGCTTCAGTGGACAGGAAGGAGGTCGAATATAATGTCTTGGATAGACATTTATACAAGGTTTCCTTATCTAGCTCGGCAGAGGCTTTATTTGGACGGTTTGGTGGTTTTGGTGGATTGGATGGGTTTTCTTGGTTAAATGTGGGCTGGGATTGAACCAAGGATGGTTTGTGAACCTTCTCAGCTTCCGTGAATGATAAAGGTGGGTGGAATGATATGTTTTTATAACATATGTTCGGACTTTCCTTAAATAGCTCCTTTGGCCTCTTCTTTGGTTTAAGGCCTTCTTCTTCAGTCCTGAGTTGATTCTGACTTGGTGCACCTCGATCAGGGGGCTCTCCTGAGTGTAATGACCGGTGGTGTGTTCTCCTTAGCTCCTTAGCTCCTTCAGACTCGGCTACAAAGCCTCCTTCTCCCTCAGCTACAAGCGTAGTTCCATCTCCTTTAGCTCCACGGCTCATTTGTTTGCTAGCTCCTGATGTACATGCTTATATCAGTGTGTTATTTCTCCAACATTCGTTTGTCCAACTATACTTTTCCTCTTCTATCGTTCATATGCATAACATGATTCTTCCAGAAGATAACTATCACATGAACCTTATGATGCAGCTTTATAATGCTGCAATACTGTGTATGTATGTATAATTGCAAGCATTTAGCGTTTTCAAGACATATTCATTAGTTGCATTTGCATGTATTTGTTAATTATGTCGTAGATTATGCAATAGTCAAGGGTAACATTTGGTTGGAGCCGTGGCAGAATTGATTAAGGTAACGACGTTAATTTGGATTGTTGATTTAACTTATCTAAACTCTTTCCCATCAGTGTAGCCTGCCAATTCGGATGTTTAATTTAGGACCATGGTTGACAATAAAAAAAAACTTGCGGTTAATTTGTTCAACAATCATAGTTTTATCACTAAAATATATATACAAATTACAACTTCAGTTCACCAAAAATAGTCATAAACCAAAAAGTTCAATGATTAATCAATGCTCGAAATAGAAAAAAATCTAAAAATTTGCAAAATATGTCTTAATCACACCAACCCTGACGCTCAACACTAACCCAACCACTGTTACCCACTCCGTTAGCATCCCACAACTTCACTACATTTCTGTTAATCACCGTTAAATCAACGTGATGGTACCAACCGTCACCTCCGTTTCTCATCCTCACCACTCTCTCCCATTTCTCCCACCACTCCCCACATTCACCTCCTCCGTCGTTAACCTCTGATAACTCTCCAGCAACCTCTTCCTCGTAGCACACCGTTAGCTTTCCCTTCGTCACTCCGTCATTGCACAATAACGAACTCCAATCCTCCGTTTCCGTTACCATCACTCTAGGTTCCGTTTTCGCAGCCGTTGCTTGTAGTTTTGGTGGCTCACGAGGAGATTCATCTATTAAGACATCATTGTTGTTGTCGCTGTCGTTAGTGGTAGCTCGGATCCGCCAGAAACTAACGGCGGCCGTCACGACGGCGATCCATATCCAGAGGTTGTTGAGGATGAAGCTAGCGTAGCCGAAAGCCGAAACCTCTAACGGAGAATCCAAAGTCGCCATTTCTGAATGTTTTCTAATTATTGGTTTAGTGTTCATTAAATAAGGGAGGAAGGAAAGAGAGGATTAGTATGGACAGAGATGAATCTGAACCGTTGGATTGATCAAAGCTAGATGAATAATGGATCTGAAAGAGAGATAGATGCTGAGCCATTGGATCTTGTCAAGTTGAACGGTGGATCTTTCATAGATGCTGAGTATCGAGAGCGAAGATGCTTTCCCAAAATAATACTATAGGCTCTGAAATTATAATAGTTTTTTAGTTTCGTGACACGTGTTTGGTCAGGAACTGAATACTCCTGATACTGTCGTATATTCCTCTCAAGTTTTGCCGGTGGGTTTTTGCAAGTGTCAAGTGAAACAATACATGTGATATTAGCTTTTGTTTTATTAGCTTATGATATTAGATTTGCATGATCTAATGTTTTTTTTTTTTCGTTTATTTGAAACAAAAAGAGCATTCTTTTCATTACCAATCCCAAGTTCTAAATAAATGACAACTATCTCATTTTCAGAACGCAATTTCCAATGAACAAAATCAAATTTTTGAAAAAAAATAATTGTTTTGAGTTAAAAAAAAAATATATATATATATCTTATTACTGTTCTTTTCATACCAAAGCAGGAATCAACATCTTTGATAGTTAGGTTTTTGCTATCAATTACTCAAACTTACTCATGTTATTGTAATGCTTGAGGATCAATCCAAATGGATGTGATTGTGACAATAGGAATGTATAAAATTTCTTAATCTAAGCAAGCAATAAAAATTTTTGTTGTTAACTATCAACCTAAGTGATCAAACCAAGCAAACAAACCAAATAAAAGTAACTAGAACCTTAATTAAGCAATGGATGCACTAATCAAGCAATTCAAAGATTAATTAACTACTAAACAAGATTA
>JAHZTW010000001.1:118275099-118295035 GCA_020283515.1 Alliaria petiolata
AGCTAGAAGAAGTGGCTAAACAAATTAAACAACTCAGCCATTGTCTGAGACAAGACCATTGAAGCTAGGGACGAGTCTAGAGAAGCTTTGGAAGCCAAACAATATGACCTTAAGAAACAAGGTAAAGAGACCTATATAGCTCAAAGTCAAGAAGGACCACTTAACATAAGCTCATACTCAGCTCCACAAGCATACACAAAAGAATGGCCTCTTTTAAAGACTAAGCTCGTACCAACCTTGTTATCTTCACTCTAAACGACAACACGTGGAGACTACATGGATAAGATAGGCTAAGGACGTGGAAAATGAATTTACCATAACAGGAGGAGCGTCTTCTAGGGCCGTCTAATAGCTAAGGTACGCGTTTTGAATTCAATTTGATTAGATGGCAAGTTTCATTTTTCGTTTTGCATGATGATTCGATTAGTCTAGTTCGTCTTTTGTAACTTTGTTTTCTTTTAATTGTATATTTGTTTCTTTTTTCTTTATGAATTAGACCCAAAAATTTCATAGTCGAAGAGATATATTAATAAAGTTTCATATGCAACATTGCACACACAAATTTGCCTAATCAAGTAAACGAGTATTTGTTTTTCAAAGAAAAGTAGCCGCCAAGTTCTTGCGCATTGTGTAGTTTCTCCTTTGTTCTAGAGTTCATTGTGATTATTGTGATTTATCACAGCCTTGACATAAGCTGTGTGGCATCTTTCGATCCATCCAATCATTCCATTCATCGACCATCCATTGTTCTAATCAAAGAGAACCGCTTGGCCAATTGTGTAAAACCCATCACAACACTCACTTCACTCGACCATCTCTCAGTCAAGCAAAGAGTGTCCTTCGGCCAATTGCTAGACTCCATCGTATCACACCTTGTGAGATCAAAACACCTTGTGAGATCATACAAAGTTCATTCTATTTTTCATTCGTTTAGCTTTAAGAGGAATCACATATTGCTTGTTTTGTGATCATTGGGTTGTTTCTAGTTTTGTATTCATTTAAAAAAGAAAAAGACCACAATTTTTTTTTATTATTTCCATTTGTCTTGTTCTTGCTATTTTTCTGTTTTTCTTTGTACTTGATCTGTTTTCTTAATTGTTTGAGACGGAAATGACACCATGGGAGACAACACTGAACATTCCAACACGAACTGAATCCTTGCGGTCATTCAAGCACAACTCCAAACCTTAAAAAATGAATGACACAGATGGAGTAACCACAGCCCCAAAGGAGAGAAGATATAAGAGACGTGTTTAGGCCACAAGTCAACAGAGAAGATGAAAACATGCCTGGCCTTGAAGAGTATTCACCAAACCCTCAAAAAAATCTGAAACAACCTGCTCCACCAGACCCGAAAAACAACCCTAGGCCACGAGATCATGTCCACCGAGGAAAGGGATGTGATGAGGATCTTGCACGACAAGACAACATGGAGGTCAAACTAATGTCCCAACGTTTGCTAAAAAAGTGAATCCATAAGCTTACCTTGATTGGGAAAGGCTTATTGAGTAAATTTTCAAGTTCAACAACTACTCCAACCAGAAGAAGGTTTCACTGACAGCAGCTCAGCTCACTTACAACGGATTTATTGGCTTTAGGTGTTGAGTCTCAGATACAGCATCTTTTCCTTCTTCTTCTTTTTGGTCGAAGCAGCGTCTTTTCCTTATTGCATGCACTGTTTTTTTTGTGTTATTTCTCCAACATTAGTTTGTCCAACTATACTTTCCTCTTCTATCGTTCATATGCATAACATGATTCTTCCAGAAGATAACTATCACATGAACCTTCTGATGTGTATGTATGTATACTTCAAGACATATTCATTAGTTGGCATTTTCATGTATTTGTTACTTATCTCGTAGATTATGCAGTAGTCAAGGGTAACATTTGGTTGGAGCCGTAACAGAGTTGATTAAGGTAAAGACGTTGATTTGGATTGTTGATTTAACTTATCTAAACTCTATCCCATTATTGTAGCCTGCCAATTCGGATGTTTAATTTAGGACCATGGTTGACAATAAAAAAAAACTTGCGGTTAATTTGTTCAACAATCATAGTTTTATCACTCATATATACAAATTACAACTTCAGTTCAACAAAAATAGTCATAAACCAAAAAGTTCAATTAATCAATGCCCGAAATAGAAAAAAATCTAAAAATTTGCAAAATATGTCTTAATCACACCACTCCTTACGCTCAACACTAACCCAACCACCGTTACCGACTCCGTTAGCATCCCACAACTTCACTACATTCCCGTTAATCACCGTTAAATCAACGTAACGGTACCAACCGTCACCTCCGTTTCTCATCCTCACCACTCTCTCCCATTTCTCCCACCAATCCCCACACTCACCTCCTCCGTAGTTAACCTCTGATAACTCTCCAGCAATGTCTTCCTCGTAGCACACCGTTAGCTTTCCCTTCGTCACTCCGTCATTGCACAATAACGGACTCCAATCCTCCGTCTCCTTTACCGTCAATCTAGGTTCGGTTTTCGCAGCCGTTGCTTGTAGTTGTAGTGTTGGTGGCTCACGAGGAGATTCATCTATTAAGACATCATTGTTGTTGTCGCTGCCGTTAGTGGTAGCTCGGATCCGCCAGAAACTAACGGCGGCCGTCACGACGGCGATCCATGTCCAGTGGTTGTTGAGGATGAAGCTAACGTAGCCGAAAGCCGAAACCTCTAACGGAGAATCCAAAGTCGCCATTTCTGAATGTTTTCTAATTATTGGTTTAGTGTTCATTAAATAAGGGAGGAAGGAAAGAGAGGATTAGTATGGACAGAGATGAATCTGAACCGTTGGATTGATCAAAGCTAGATGAATAATGGATCTGAAAGAGAGATAGATGCTGAGCCATTGGATCTTGTCAAGTTGAACGGTGGATCTTTCATAGATGCTGAGTATCGAGAGCGAAGATGCTTTCCCAAAATAATACTATAGGCTCTGAAATTATAATAGTTTTTTAGTTTCGTGACACGTGTTTGGTCAGGAACTGAATACTCCTGATACTGTCGTATATTCCTCTCAAGTTTTGCCGGTGGGTTTTTGCAAGTGTCAAGTGAAACAATACATGTGATATTAGCTTTTGTTTTATTAGCTTATGATATTAGATTTGCATGATCTAATGTTTTTTTTTTTTCGTTTATTTGAAACAAAAAGAGCATTCTTTTCATTACCAATCCCAAGTTCTAAATAAATGACAACTATCTCATTTTCAGAACGCAATTTCCAATGAACAAAATCAAATTTTTGAAAAAAAATAATTGTTTTGAGTTAAAAAAAAAATATATATATATATCTTATTACTGTTCTTTTCATACCAAAGCAGGAATCAACATCTTTGATAGTTAGGTTTTTGCTATCAATTACTCAAACTTACTCATGTTATTGTAATGCTTGAGGATCAATCCAAATGGATGTGATTGTGACAATAGGAATGTATAAAATTTCTTAATCTAAGCAAGCAATAAAAATTTTTGTTGTTAACTATCAACCTAAGTGATCAAACCAAGCAAACAAACCAAATAAAAGTAACTAGAACCTTAATTAAGCAATGGATGCACTAATCAAGCAATTCAAAGATTAATTAACTACTAAACAAGATTATCAAATGACTAAAACGAATCCAAGGATGGGGTTACCAATCTAAGGTGTTCCAAGAACCAATCAATGATGTCAATCAATCACAATATATGCTAATCCCTAAGCTTAGAACTCAAAAGTAAGACTAATCCACTTTCATGGCACTAATCCCTTCATTAATCATCCTAATCAATAACAAACTCTCATTTGTGAAAAGGAAGCTAACAAGCATTATGAAACAGTTCTAAATTGCTAATAAACACCCTAGACAATCACTCTCATGAGTTAGAAATGTAAATCCCTTGTTTAGTTGGTTGGGGAATTTCAACAAACACCTTGATCATGACTAAACTAGTATTTAGATCACTAAACAAGGAGGGAAATGAAAGAATCTAACCCTAGACATCAAGATCAATCCATGAAACACCCTAAATCTAAGCCATCCCTAGGAAACTACACACTAATCATGATTAGACCCTCAAATCCTATGAAAAATATGAAGATAAACATGATTAGAGAGATAGAGATGAAAGATAAAGAGAGATAAACACTAAATTGCATAAACTTAATTAAAGGTCTTCCAAAATCACTTAGAAACCAAAGAGGAAGGTTTTTTAAGTAAGAACAAAAAGATTAAAGATCCTTAGGAAAATTTAGGTCATTTGGTATTTATAGTGAACAGTGGACGAACCGGGTCAACCCGGAACAAACCGGGTATTGACCCGGTTTAAGGCTGAAAATCGGGCAGTGTATCGAGCTTGCTAGCTCGATATGCAGCTCGATACGCTGCCAGAGAACTTCTCCAAGGGCTGTGTCGAGCTTGGTAGCTCGACACAAATGCTCGATACGCCGTCTTCAAATCTTCGGCTGGGTCTTGTATCGAGCTTGCTAGCTCGATACAAACGCTCGATATGCTCCTTCCAAAACTTCGGGGCGACTTGTATCGAGCTTGCTAGCTCGATACAGATGCTTGATACGCACTTCTCGTTCTCCCTGCCATGCCGTATCGAGCTTGCTAGCTTGACACCAAGCTCGATATGTTGCTAAAACTTCTCTCCTTCTCTTTTGGCCACTTCTCTTCCTCCTCTTTGTCATCCATCTCTCCATATGGTCCTCCAAGCCTCCAAATCACCTAATAAGGACTCAATATGTACAAATATGCAACACCCTAAGCGTTACTCACTAAACTCTAATATTGATGCAAATGGGACTAAAAGTGACTAAATAAATGCATATGTGAATATAAAACTATCTAAAATGAATACTAAAATATGCTAAATTATGAATTTATCAATCTTCAACTGTAAGCCCAGTCTTGTTTTGGTATTTTAACCTAGTTTTATTGTATATACATTCACTTATTTGTCTCTCTCTCTCTATACATATATAGTGTCATGCCACAAACGAACTTAAGATATTTGAATTCCAAAACAAGCATTCCCTATGCCACTTGGATGGATTCATGTGAGTAGAATATATATGTATATACGATTTTATATCTCTAGATTCAACTGATTTATGCTTGAGATCAGTCTTGGTTAATGAATCATTTTTTCAGTCTATTGCTCGCATAAATTTCTCTACTGACACTACAAAATAAACATCAATTTACATCGGTTATATTGAATTTAGCGACGCTAATAAACTGACTCAAACAAACTAGTGTCACTTTTTAACCCGCCGTAATAACGTGTGATGTAAAATTTCTTAACATCACTAACAAAGTGACGTGTACTTTAACGTCAAAATATTTATGTCGGTTTAACTGAGTTTAGCGACGGTTTTCATTTGATACTAAACCAAAACTCATTTACTTTAAGTCAGTTATACAACAGACATAAGTCTTAATGAAAATCTGATGCTAATTATTGTATATTTGTATTATATACTCTAATTAACAAAAATGACAAATAGTAATCCAAATGAAAAATTCAATTAATCAAACCATATGAATGGAGGGGTCCAAATACAAATGTCACTTGAACTATAAGATGAAAGATACAATCTTATTAAATATATCACTGAAACTATTCACTTCATGTCACTGAAACTATACTCTTTATGTCACTGAATCCAGTTTGCATCGCCTCTTTAACAGTTTTGTCATTTGCCTATCTGCTTCATCAACACAAGAGAAATGCATCAGTCTCCTTCATCAACACAACAGAAATGCAAGATTTAATGACTATCCGAGAGTACATTGTGGGGATCCAAATTTACAATACTCCATTTTAAAAGACATTCTCGGATTTAAATTCATAGTTTCGTACATTCTCGGATCTAAATTCAGAGTTTTAAACATTCCCGAATACCAAAATACCAAAAACACACAATTATGAAATACGAGTTAAACCTAGCCTAACATTTCTTGGTTCTGATGCAAACTCATGAAACTGTTGGTTGAATGTCTTCCAAGCCAATCCATCTCGAGGATGTCTTAGTTTACCATCTTCGTGCTCAGAATCAGCATGTCACCTCATATGTTCATCAATATGTGATGACATAAACAAACGCTGAAAACTCATGAAACGAATTATTTGTGGCCAAATCGTGGCTAATATGGTCACAACATAATCCTGACTAATTCGTGACTAACTTTGTCACGAAAAAGTCACAAAAAGTCACGTTTCTTTCTGATTTTATATTCGTGACTTTTGACTACTTAAAAAAAGTAGTCACGTCGTGATCGTGACATTGTCGTGATGGCTATAGCCAGTTTTTTACTAGTGCATGGCTTAAGAAGAAAATACCTAAGGATTTTTGCAGCTTGTTACTTCTTTCTCTTCTTCTTCTTCTTCTCCAATGCATCATCAACTATTTCTAATGTTTTCAACCTTGACCTTTCACAAACTCTACATGTCTCTTCAATGCGTCTCCCCCCCCCCCCCCATTATAACATGCAATCATTAGGACACACATGAATCATGAATTGTCTCATAAGTCAAACCTAGCTTGCTAATTGTTTTCTTCATATCATTAAACGAATCTGGAAATTTTGCATGCTCAAAAGCTTCTTTCAAAAGATCAATAATCATATACATACCTTTATCACTTATTTTAGAAATAAACTTGATGTGATATAGATTGAGCATAAACGATAACTTGCTGAATGACTGACATCCTTCGTACAGAGCTTGATTACAATCTGATAACAACTCATCAAATGCCTTCTTTTGTTTCAAAGGATCATCATGCATATATGCAGATTCATTTGGCGTAGTTGTATCTATGTTTGGAGGATCCATATGCATGCTTGGAGTAGTTGTATCTATGTTTGGAGGATCTGTATCCATGCTTGGAAAAACATCATCAAGTAAATTCAAGGTTGAGTTATCAATCTGATTTACATTTTGTTGATGATCTAATAACATCTTATGTGTGATCTTCTAAGTCTTCACCATGTAGATACCAATTTGTATAAGTGTATAGAAAACCATGACACATCAAATCCCCTTCAATGTCAACTTTGCTCTTGTATTTGACAAGGCAACAACGTTGACATGGACATTTTAGCATGTCTGCTTGAATTTTATAAAAGGTAAAATGTAAAAAATCCTTGACTCCGATTATGTAATCTTGAGTCAAATGAGATTTTGTTATCCATGATTTATCCATTTCCACCTAAACACTCCCATGAGTTTCAGAGATTAAAACATATTAATTTACCAAACATATCATACTCTAAATAGAATTCTTCACTATAAACAAAAATCAATCTTCAACAAATAAAAGCAACAAGCAAACATCACGCAAAGAATAACTCAGGATTCAATATCAAATTTAAGAGAAAAGCAAACTATAAACGTAACTAAAAGTTCAAGCACAAGCAGGATTTGCAAATCAAAATCATGTTCGGTCAAACTCAGGATTCAATTTCTAGCTAACTCGAGAAAATAATTTTTTTAAAAAAGGATGGATAAATCTGATGTGAAGAACAAAGCAAACTCAGGATTCAATTTCTAACTAAAAGCTCAAGCACAAGCAGGATTTGCAAATACAAACGCAGATACAAATCAAAATCAAGCTAGTGAAGATCAATGAAATTTATACCTGGTGGAAGATGCAAATGAGTTTTCTAGCGTCGGAGCGATGGTAACGGTGCTGATCAAAATTTGACGATGCTGAGCTGATCTCCTCTTGTGATGCCGTCATTGTCGAGCTACAAAACAAAAATCTTTGGTGATGCCATCGTTGTCGAGCTACGAAACAAAAATCTTTGGTGATGCCGTTGTTGTCGAGCTTCGATGGTAGATCTCCTCTTGTGCCTTTGAATTAGACTGAGAATGGAGAAGATAAACTTAGATAAGAAGAGATCTTTGTATATCGATGAATCTGTGTAAATTAATTTTCTAATTTAATCGCAAGAACCATTTAAGAAACTTCAGAGAAATTGGGGAGAAAAACTTCGTCCAAGTTATAGAAAAAATACACATAAAAAAACAAATAGTTAGATTACAGGCCTTTTAAAATCGACATTGAATGACTCTCTCTCTATCTCTCTCTCCTAAATCTTCAATTGCAAGTGTCAAGTGACACAAAACATGTGGTATTAGCTTATTGGTCTCTTATGGATCTCATTGCATGATCCAGTGTTTTTTTCCCATTTATTTGAAATAAAAAGAGTATTTTTTCATCACCAAACCCAAGTTCTCAAGAAAGGACAACTATATCATTTTCAAAACACAATTCCCAATGAACAAAACAATTTTTTGAAAGAAGATGATTGTTTTGAATTAAAGAGAAACAAGATATATCTTATTACTGCTTTTAACATCTTCCATTGTAAGCTCAGTCTTGTTTTGGTATTTTAACTTAGTTTTATTTTATATACATTCACTTATTTGTCTCTCTCTCTTTCTATATACAGCGCGAGGTTACAAACGAACTTGAGATATTTGAATTCCAAAACAAGCATTCTCTTATGCCACTTGGATGGATTCATGTGAGTAGAATATATATGTATATACGATTTTATATCTCTAGATTCAACTGATTTATGCTTGAGATCAGTCTTGGTTAGTGAATTGTTTTTTTCAGTCTATTGCTCGCGTAAATTTCTCTACTGACTCGTTAATCGATGTCTTGAGACGCATGCAACACAATCTTGTTTCAAGTCAGCCGCTGATATTCACACACAATACTCATACAAGGTACAAAAAAATGAGAAATGACATATATATGAATAGAATATATCAACAATGGAAATATCCCTCGACATTTGGAATCTCTCTCTCTCTCTCCCTCTCTCTCTCTCTCTCTCTCTCTCTCTCTCTCTCTCTCTCTCTCCTAAATCCTCAATTGCAAGTGTCAAGTGTCAAGTGAAACAAAACATGTGGTATTAGCTTATTGGTCTCTTACGGATTTCACTGCATGATCCAATGTTTTTTTGTTTCGTTTATTTGAAATAAAAAGAGCATTTTTCATCACAATCCCAAGTTCTCAAGAAATTACAACTATCTTATTTTTAGAATGCAATTCCCAATGAACAAAATCAAATTTGTGATAGAAGATGATTGTTTCGAGTTCAAGAGAAACAAGATATATCTTATTACTGCTCTTATCATACCAAAGCAGGAATCAACATCTTCCACTATAAGTGTCAACATCTCTCAATCCTAAATCCTCAATTTCAAGTGTCAAGTGAAACAAAACATGTGGTATTAGCTTATTGGTCTCTTACGGATTTCACTGCATGATCCAATGTTTTTTTTGTTTCGTTTATTTGAAATAAAAAGAGCATTTTTCATCACAATCCCAAGTTCTCAAGAAATGACAACTCTATTATTTTTAGAATGTAATTCCCAATGAACAAAATCAAATTTTTGATAGAAGATGATTGTTTCGAGTTCAAGAGAAACAAGATATATTTTATTATTGCTCTTATCATACCAAAACAGGAATCAACATCTTCCATTGTAAGCTCAGTCTTGTTTTGGTATTTGAACTTTGTTTTATTTTATATACATCCACTTATTTGTCCCTCTCTCTATATACAGCGCCGGGCCACAAACGAACTTGAGATATTTGAATTCCAAAACAAACATTCCCTTATGCCACTTGGATGGGATCATGTGAGTATAATATATAGGTATATACAATTTTATATCTCTAGATTTAACTGATTTATGCTTGAGATCAATCTTGGTTAATGAATCATTTTTTTCAGTCTATTGCTCGCGTAAATTTCTCTATTGACTCGTTAATCGCTGTCTCTAGACGCATCCGACACAGTCTTGTTTCATGTCAGCCGTTGATATTCACACACAGTACTCATACCAGGTATAGAAAATTGGAAATGACACACATGTATGAATATAATATATCAACAATGGAAGTATCACTCGACATTTATTGGAATGACTCTCTCTCTCTCTCTCAAAATCCTAAATCCTCAATTGCATGTGTCAAGTGAAACAAAATAGAGATAATTTAGTAGATAACCAACGACTGGTAGTCAAATAAGTAAATGACTAGAGGCATTTAGACGTTCAAACATGAAATTAATTAGCAACATATTTGGCCGATATTGTCTCCACGCGCAAAGTCTTCATATTTTATTTTCCTCTTATTTGGTTCTCTCTGTCTCTATCTCTTTCTTCAGTGCTCTCTTTCTCTTTCTAAGAAACCATTTTTTCTTCTTTTTTTTTGCTAAGAAACCCAATCTAAGGTTTGTAAATCGTTTCTAAAGTCTATCTATATTGAGTTTCATTCTTGTTCTTCTCCTTAATCTAAAGTTTTTGAATCTGGTGTATTCTCCTTTTTTTTTTGAAACATATTTGTTCAAAAAATCTGTGATTTGGTTTTTCAAACAGGTTTGAATCTGGTTTTTTCTTCTTCCTTCTCTTTGATCTTCTTTTTTCTATCTAATCTCAAGATCCTAAATCTTGAAATCTTTCGTATCGGTATGTGTGTGTGGTCGGCGTCGGGGTTCGATCTGTCGTGTTTGTTCGAGAGCAAGAGGAAACTGAGATCTATATTCACGTCACAGTGGTCAGCGTCAGAGATAATGGCGAATATCAAAGGGATCGGGAAGGAGATGAGCCATGAAGGTAAATGTATATATATATATATATATCGTATTGTAGATATATATTTATAAATATAGAGAACTTACAAAACTAATTCATATGAGAATAGTACTATATAAATAACTAGAATATGATTCGCATATATGCGGGTTTTTAATAAGATATTTTAAATTCGTAAAAATAAATTGAAAACAAAATCGGATAATCTATAAAAAACAAATTATTTTATTAATATTTCCAAATATATATGTTTTAATATTCTTATATGAATTATGTTTACTTCTAATGCCTTATCTATATATAGATATAATTATTTATTCTAAAATTTAACCGAATTATTTATCCTACTTTTATCATAATTAAAATCTATATTAGGATCCGCATATACGCAGGTTTATAATAATAAAATTTAAAACCCGTTAAAATATTTTTTTAAAAAATATAAAACAAAATCGGATCACTACTAAAAAATATATATGAAAAACACAAAATCTAAATCTAAAAGTTATTTATTTATTTTAATTCTCACTTATTTTTAATTAAAATATTCAAAACACAGAATGTGTTGCGTGTTCTAAGCAACATTAACCATACTTCTCATATAGTTCACACACTTGATCAACTATCTTTTTCTGTTCCTCTGCATTAAAAATTTGGGTATGCAATTCGAATCCTTCGAATATGTTAACGATCTCCCATTAACTCGTTTCAAGCAAATAAAGTCTCTCTTTCTCTTCACATTCATCTCCCGTATATGATATTTGTGCTCTCTAGAGATCTCTTCACATTCATCTCCCGTATATGATCTCTCTGCTCTCTAGAGAAGTTATGCTTCTCAAAACTCGCATCAAAAAGATCTTTACATGATTATTGCTATCTTTCTCTTCATTGAGCTCATCATCGTCTAATACCATATCATTAGCATGTAGAATTTTTTTTTGAATTGAAATATATCCTAGTTAATCTAATTTACTTTTTGTTTTTATTTTCTTTAAATTGAAATAGATCCTTTTGTTTTATTTTATTGTTCTTAAATTGAAATATATTCTAGTTAATTTAATTTAACTTTTAATCTAAATCAATAAATTTGACATTTTTTGTCTCTACATGATTTTTGTTATCCTCATTCTCATTGAACTTATCATCGTCTAATGTTATATCATTACAATATTCAATTAGATTAATTAGGATATATTTCAATTTACGAGTTTTGTTCAATTTTTTATTTATGCTTCTCTCAACAAATTGTCATATTATGGGATCCACATTAATAACTCTCATATATTTTTCTCACGCGCATATTTGGCTTCACAAATATTTTTGGTGGATATACTTATGTCAATTCCTCTAACTAAGTGTGGTATAGCCTATATCTTAATTTTTTCTCAAATTTTAGTCATGCGCCAAATTTTCCCAACAAAATATGTGGTATAGCTTATTGGTCTCTTATGAATCTCATTACATGATTCAATATTTTTTTGTTTAGTTTATTTGAAATAAAAAGAGCATTTTTTCATCACCAATCACAAGTTCTCAAGAAAGGACAACTATCTCATTTTCAGAATGCAATTCTCAATGAACAAAATCAAATTATTGAAAGAAATGATTGTTTAGAGTTCAAACCTGTAAATGCCAAAAAAAAACTTGAAAGAATGCATTTTAACATTCATACCAAAAAAAAAAAAAAAAAAAAAAACTTGTAAATGCCAGCCACTGTAACCTTATTTTTTCCAAAACAGAACCAAATGCAAAATCAGATATGAAATCGAACCAAACGGAAATTTGTCAAACTAAACCGAAACAAAACCTATTTTTCTTGTAACCGAATTAACCAAATTTAGTCGTAAGCCAAATCGAACAAAATTACCGACGGAGAGAGAAAGACAATCGCCAAATCGCTATGGCAGCACAGACGTCAATTTCGCAACCGCCGCTTCCTCTCGCCGGCCGAGTCGCCATAGTCACCGGTTCCTCCCGTGGTATTGGGCGAGCGATAGCGATCCATCTCGCTGAACTCGGTGCCAGGATTGTCGTCAATTACACCACTAAATCCGCCGACGCCGAGCGTGTTGCGGCGGAGATCAACGGTTTTCCCGTCGGCAAAGAAATAACCGGAGAGGGGCCAAGAGCGATTGTGGTTCAGGCTAACGTTTCCGAGCCAAACCAGGTGAAATCGCTGTTCGATGCGGCGGAGACAGCGTTTGAGTCGCCGGTTCATATCCTGGTTAACTCAGCTGGAATCCTCGATCCCAAATATCCCTCCGTCGCAGACACATCAGTCGAAGATTTTGATCGCACTTTCAGGTACTTGATTTTGTTCACTGATTCGATTCTTTTCTTCCCGCTTAATACTGGAGAAGTAATCAAATTTTTCGTTCATTCGTTAGGTCAATATCAAATTCTGAATTCAAATAAAATGAGAAATGTTCTATGCTTAAAAAATTAGAAACTTGATTCCCTTAGTGTCTTTCAACTAGAATTTCGTGTTTCACAGTTTCAGCCATTGTTATTACACCTGTGTACTTGATTCGCTCTCTATGAATCCTAATACATTCTATGTTTCATGTTCGTGAGATTTATATGTCTAATTTCGAATCAAATGAAACATTTTCCCATGTTCTTGAGATCTGTATATCTAATTCCCAATCAAATTCCAACTAAGGTTTCTTGTTACATCCACAAGAACATGAAACATGTTCCATGTTAGTGAGATGTATCTGTCTAATTTCGAATCAAATTCAGGTAAAAGTTCTTTGTTTGTTTCAACTACTGTTACATCTGTGCTTAATTAAGCACTCTTCATCAGTCTCCAATAATCCTTTGTTTGTTTTGTTTCTTATGGATTGTAGTGTCAATACAAAAGGAGCCTTCCTATGCAGCAAGGAAGCTGCAAATAGGCTAAAACAAGGAGGCGGTGGTCGGATTATTCTCCTGACATCTTCCATGACCCGAGGATTAAAGCCGGGATTCGGTATCTATGCAGCGTCGAAAGCAGCTGTGGAAACTATGGTCAAAATTCTTGCGAAAGAGCTCAAAGGAACAGGGATCACTGCAAATTGCGTTGCTCCAGGACCCATTGCCACTGAGATGTTCTTTGAAGGAAAGAGCTCGGAGTTGGTGGAGAAGATAGCCGCGGAATCTCCCTTTGGGAGGATCGGCGAAGCCAAAGACGTCGTGCCTCTTGTTGGATTCTTGGCTAGTGATGGTGGTGAATGGATCAATGGTCAAATCATCCCTGTTAATGGTGGATATGTGTAAAGGGATTGGTCTTTAGGGGTCTCTTGTATGGGGTTAAATTGTTAGAATAGAAACATTGAGGCTCAATTAGAATAATATTTCCTGAGCCAATTACAAAGCAACAATATCTAAGATTAAAATGATACTCTGCTCTTCTTTGCCTCTGCACTATCATCTCCATGTACTTCTTCGGCTTCACAGTCTCCATTGTTCCCAACCTCTGAAATTCTTTTCGTGTCCATCATGATGAAGGGACTTTATTTTTTCGTCTTCTTTGTCTAATCATTTCCATTTACTTCTTCTTCGACTTCACAGTCTCCATTGATCCTACAAAAAAGAAGAGAGATTTGTAATTACCATGTTCATGTATGGCATTGATAACCTTTTTCTCATCGAATCCCATCTCGATAACCTTGGACTAGGAAGAACCAGTTTCAGATTTACTCTATACAATGAAAATAGAAGATGAATGAGAAATATATGTCTAAAAGAAAAGATCCAAAATTGCGATGACAGAAACAATCGAAAACTGCAAATGACATAAAAGTAAGATCCAAATATTAGAAACTCAATGAGATTTTGGTCCTGTAAAACTATTGAATCTCATTTATTGATAAACTTAATAAACATAGGAATACAGTTCAAGAGGGAACTGCCTCACCATTTTCCTCTTCATCGTCTATGTACTGTCACATTCATACCAAATCCATCCATTTGAGATTTAGAAGGTGCTGTACAGACAAATAACAAGAACACATTTATACATGTAGCACTATAACACATAAAAAGAATATGCATAGAACACACAAATCACATTTCCATGCTATTAGTATTAAAACAAATAAAAAACAAACGGAGTGGCAAGATCAGTCTATTTTTCTTTCAAGTTAAATAACTGTACAACTCTGACCAAATAATAATAATGATAACTACTCTACAAAAGAAAACATATTAAAAATTCGAAACAAAATTGAAAAACAATATAAATAAATATTACTTACTTGAATTCCTTGATTTCCTTCCCACAACTTCTCAAGCTTATTGTTCACCATTTTTAATTCCACGAGGAGCTTCAGGTTAAATTTGGAAGGCAAACATGTTGTCATTGGAAAGCGACTCCAATGTAGTAACTGAGGTTTTGGAGACAGATAGCTGAGACCATGTGATTGATGCAATCTACAATAATACTCTAAAAAATTGGAGATTAGACATTTCTTCAAAGGCTCTCCCACTAGTGTTTAATTCACCTATATAAAATCTAAAATATATAATGCTTATAACACTTGTACTACCCTGAAAAAAAAGAAAAGTAGAGATGACTAGTTAGTTGTCAAATAAAACTCAGTTTGTAATGTACAATGCAATGATACACTAATGGCAAAACTTACTACTGCATCATCAACTAGTATTTCAGAAATCTCTCCACTATCAACCAAAAACTGGTGTCGTCCAGGCTCATGAATAGACTATGTACAAACTATTTCTCTACACAGTTTTACTAGCACGATCATTACCCGTACACTCCATATATATAAGAGATCGATGAGAAGAGCCCTTGCTTCAAATCATAATGGGAACTATTCGCAAGATACTCTATATGAATATCTTGAAAAAGCATGCTATATGAATAAATAAATTTCCTTCTTTTTCGTCTACACTCTCACCTTCATTTTCCTCGTCTTCGTCTACACTATCACCTTCATTCTTCTTCTTCCTCACAATATTTTTCTGGTCACGTTATGCACCCCCATTTCTTTGACCACCCATTTGTTACTGTGGATCCAAAATTTAAAGGAAAGCTTGTTCCAAGTCACATCTGCTTCAAATTCAAAGATGTACAAATGTTCCATTGAAGGGCTAAGCTTGTGCGAATAGGGACCCCACCGACTACTCTCCTCATCATTGTAGATGTCATAATATAACACTTCACTTTTTCCAATGTCATTCTTCTCATCACTATCTTCAGTGTCATTCTTAACAAGCAAAATGCAAGCCTTAAATATCAAGGGCGAAGGGAAAGACCTCTCGTTTAACTCCAGTATTAGGGAACCTTCGTGAATTCGATGAGTAAAGTAGGTAGGGATTTCTTTACCGGGTAAGACCGTAACTTTACGAATCGATGATGAGATCTCTCGCTTCTTTATTCAGTTTGAAGCAGTTACTGAACTTGAGATGAATATATGGATTATAAAAGGAGCAGTCCAGCCTCTCTAGAGACTCACAATCTTCTGCGTCTAGTTGTAACACCCGACTCTTACTTCTTCATGTTACTTTAATAACTTATAACATAAGTAATCATTTCCAAGTTCAAATAATAACTTTTATTAAACCACTTTTTAAACCGTTCAACGTAAAACCATCTTTAAACAAATCCAAAAAAACCAACTTAGTTTAATAGATAAAAAATTATAAAATAACAATAAAAACGTTTGTGCTCCCGAAAACTAGCACCACACCGATACGGTTCCTCCGGCTACTCCACACGCTCACCTGAAAGAGAAAGGGGTGAGTAATTTTGATTACCCAGTGAGTGTGAGCCTTAGAGCCCACTCAATCCATAATACACATTTATAATTACGGACATATGCAAGTCCGAGTTAAAACACACAAGCAATCATCACGTCCTACCGACGCACCATTACAACAATAAAGATCAAGTCCTAATATACTACGGTGCCCCTGCAGGCTCCGGGAGTCCACCCGTCGGTCCATGCAGCACCCGGCTCGTCAGCCAACCCTGAACTATGACCGCCCACGCAAAGCCCGCCTCATAGCTTAACACACAAAACGGACCACAGTGAGGGTAAACCCGTCCCGCCGTGACCGCTACCGCAGATATATCCGCTTCATGACCACACAGTGAGGGTAAACTCGTCCCACTTGTGACCACAGATACATCTGCCACATGACACAAACCGGACCACACAGTGAGGGTAAACCCGTCCCACTTGTGACCGCTACCATGCCTTACGGCAACATATCTTATCATCTCGCAAACGCTACTATTTTTGCTATCAAACATCATCACACATTATTCACCTCATTGAACCGTATTCGGTTTTAAACAATTATCACATCTAGGTTCTTTTCAAACAAATACGAACACTCATATATATATAATTTACATAATTATTTATATAATTATATATCACCCAAATACGCGTATACTTATAGATATACGTATGTATATGTATTTTAACTAAGTACTAACAATATATACGAAATTATAAACGTATATAAATGGAATTCACCACGTGATCCCCACCTTTGTTTCACGGACAAGATTAACGTCAACGGCGGAGAGGTAAGATGACTATGGGATGATGATGACGGACCAACCAAAGGCTTGAGTTAATTAAACCACACGGATCTGAACAACACACCACAGATCTGAAACAACACGGCACGGATCTGAAACAATACGGTGGCCAAAGGTAGCTTAAGGCTCAAGCAACAATGGTGATTTAATAATTACGTCAATTCTTCGCGTAAATGAAAACGTAACAGCGACGACAAAGAAAACTTGGTTCTCTTACCACTTTGACGACTCACAGACGACGGTGGTNAAAAACGCAATACATTAACTCCCCCAGACTTAGTCTTTTGCTTGTCCTCAAGCAAACTACTAAAAATAAGGTCGAGGTTTGAAAACCGAAACTCACCATATCTTTAGAACATCATCCTGACTAACACCCTTGAATCCACTTACCACACAGCCAACATTAAATAGTATTTCAACATACTTACTGCTAGCTTAGCAATCTCCCAAATACAGTTCAAATTCCTTAGAGAATTTCAAAACCTCCATTGTTGACCCCTTAAATCAATTAAGCGTGCGGTCTCATCGAGGGAGCATCGATCAAAGAACTTATAGATTCTTTACCTTCCAAGCTCCTGAACACACAGAAAGTATTTGCACAATCTCTCTTATTTTCTCTTCCCTTAGTCGATTTCTCCCTACTTTTCTAGGGTATCATTTTATTTTTTCTATCGACTAGACTTCGTTTCTTTTCTATAGATCAAGAACGGTGCAACTCTCTTTTTATGAGTGTAAGCTCGCCTTCATAGTCCTTTTTATGGAACTCAGACTGCCGTTCTTAAACCTTAGACTTCTTTATTTTCTTTTTCTTTTTAGGGAAGATCAAAGAGAGACTGACAAAACTTATCTTTAAAGTGCTGGAAGAGGAATCAGGTTCGATGTATACCAAGCCCCAAGATGAGAAAATTAAGGTTCATTTGGGCGGAGCCAACAATGAATTTTTCGAACTCTCCAGAAATCTGAACTTTCTTTGTTAGATCGATCCACTCACAGCGTTCTACCTAATAAAATCCGCGATCAACTGAGTGGCAATGGTCCATCAAGTGTTAGTGCAGAATAGTTAGTTCCAAGAAAAGCTCATAGTTTCAACATAGTTTTGACTCAATAAAACAATTTGGACTGATTTTCTAGAAAAACATCAAAATGACTCAAGAGAAAACAAAACAAAGAAAAAGTGCGTTAGTCCCAGCAAATACCCTCCCCCAGACTCACTTCACACCGACTCGGTGTGAAAATAAATCAGAAGAAGGATATGACAAACGCAAAGAAAAATGCAGGAAAAAGCAAAGTGAAATAATACAATGGGAAAAGAGATGATACAGCGATGCGGTCAAGGGTCACTCTCGGAAGTGTTGCTGTGGCTCGCCCCTGGCTCCTTCCTGCGCCTGCGCCTAGATAGGCGTGCCTCTGGCTCGGAAGCCTCGCCTGAATCATCCTCCTCTGTGGTCCCGCGTCCAGCAACGTCGGGAACAGCCGCAGTCCGTGTCCTCTGTGTATCCGCAGCTCGAAAACAAGAAGGAGGTCTCGGACAATGGATCCTCTGAAACGAATCCACCAACCATCGTAACAACGAGTTACTCTTCTCATGAGTATCATATACCCATTCCCTGAAATCGCTGTCCGGAGCAGTGGCTGGAAGTCGAGGTGAAGGAATGAAATCATCAGTGCAAATGGGAAGGAACTGCTCCATCGACTCACGTGGTGGTGATGTGGTATCCTCTAGATGAGGCTGGGAAGTGCATCGGGAAGAGCTGCCTCGTCGTGGTCTAACAGTGGCTGAAGGGTTTGGGCAAAGAAACTCAGCTGGTGGGAGGAACTTGAGGTTAGCGCGGGAGGTGAGAGTAGTAATGTCATGCTGTGGAAGCTGGCAAAACCTATAGACGCCTTCGCGGTCTTGGTACTGATACTTGTAGCCAGGCTTCAGAATCCCATGGTACTTGAATTGTTTCTCATCAAGATGTGCAATCATGTCAATGCAGAGGGTGGAAGACAAGTCAATCTCATGGTATCTGAAAATGGGAGTAAGAAGACTTCCAATAGCCTCCTTCTTCGTCGTGCTTGTCGTGAGACCTCTGAACTTCTTCCCCACAAGAACCTGAGCAAACTTAACCCCAAGGTTGGTGCGAAATTCTTCCGGTGGTGCGCTGCTATAGATGTCTCTGGCAAAAGGAGGAAGACCAAAATGTAGCATCATCATCTCATCCTTCCTCAAAGCTCCTGCTTCCTCCTTAGCAAACAAAATGTTACCCAAAATCTTAGCAACCACTCGAATCACCGGGTTCCTAATCATAGTAAGCTTGGCATCACGCGACTCAAAAGGTCCGGTAGCAATCACAGGCCATAACTCAAAAACCTGCGGGAAATCCTCGGGAAACCTGCAGCTCTCCTTGTACATGTCAAACCCATAAAGCTGACACAGCTACGGAATAGAAATCTCATAGAGAATACCGCTAGAGAAGTAGGCAAGGGTCCCTTCAGTGGCATTAGGATGTGCAGGATCCTTGAAATAGAGCTCTGAGGAAGCAAAGAACTGGCGAACCAACTCCGGATAGAGAGGATATGGCGTGTATGCAATGTGCCCAAACCCCATGTTGTCTAACATGTCTTGCACATCCTCCTTAATCCCCATTCTGCACAGAGTTCGGGAGCAAACAAATCGAGTAGGCACCATCTCGATTTTCAGTAGTCCATTGTAGAACGTATTATGGATGTCAGACCAAGGAGCTCCACGCCTCCTAAGCTTGTATCTGCTCTCGTTTTGCAT
>JAHZTW010000001.1:118295867-118308331 GCA_020283515.1 Alliaria petiolata
CTTTGACAAGACTCCTTTGCAAGGAAGTGGATTTTCAGTTTGATGAAGAGTGCTTGCAAGCCTTTGAGACAATCAAGAAAGCACTTGTGAGTGCTCCTATTGTTCAAGCACCGGATTGGAGTCTACCCTTTGAGATCATGGCTGATGCTAGTGACTATGCTGTTGGAGCTGTTCTTGGGTAAAGGAAAGACAAGAAGCTCCATGTGATCTATTATGCAAGTAGGACACTTGATGAAGCTCAAGCCAAGTATGCTACAACTGAAAAAGAACTCTTGGCTGTGGTGTTTGCTTTTGAGAAGTTTATATCATATTTGGTGGGTTCAAAGGTGATAGTATACACAGATCATGCAGCCTTGCGCCATATCTATGCCAAGAAGGAGACCAAGCCAAGGCTCCTTAGATGGATTTTGCTTCTCCAAGAGTTTGACATGGAGATAGTTGACAAGAAGGGTGTGGAGAATGGTGTAGCTGATAATTTATCAAGAATGAGGATTGAAGATGTTTTGCCAATCAATGATTCCTTACCAGAAGAGCATATTATGATGATCAAGAGCATTGCTGGTGTGCATGGGATTGGAAGAAAGCTTGAAGAGATTCAAGGTCTAGAGGACAAAGCTTTGCCTTGGTATGCTGATTTTGTTAATTACTTGGTTTGCAATGAAGAGCCCACTCATCTCAACTCCTATCACAAGAAGAAGTTTTTGAGAGATGTGTCACACTTCTATTGGGATGATCCTTACCTCTACAAGAGATGTGCTGATGGGATATATAGAAGATGCTTGGCGCAAGAAGAGGTTGAGAGTGTGATCTTTCATTGTCATGTGTCTAAGTATGGGGGTCATTTTGCAACATTCAAGACAGCTACAAAGATTCTTCAAAGTGGATTTTGGTGGCCAACCTTGTTCAAGGACACTCATGAGTATATCAAGAAGTGTGAGCCTTGCCAAAGAAAGGGGAACATAAGCAAGAGAGATGAGATGCCCCAAAACCCAATACTAGAAGTGAAGCTGTTTGATGTATGGGGTATAGACTTCATGGGACCTTTCCCATCTTCTTATGGCAACAAATACATCTTGGTAGCAGTTGATTATGTCTCAAAGTGGGTTGAGGCCATTGCAAGCCCTACAAATGACTCAGGGGTAGTGGTGAAGATGTTCAAGAGTATTATCTTCCCAAGGTTTGGTGTTCCAAAAGTTGTGATTAGTGATGGGGGAAGCCACTTCATCAACAAGGTCTTTGAAGGGTTATTGAACAAGCATGGTGTAAAGCACAAGAGAGCCACCCCTTACAACCCTCAAACAAGTGGTCAAGTGGAAGTCTCAAACCGTGAGATCAAGGCTATTCTTAAGAAAACTGTTGGTATAACAAGAAAAGATTGGTCTATCAAGCTTGATGATGCTTTGTGGGCTTATAGGACAGCTTTCAAGACACCAATTGGAAGGTCTCCTTTCAACCTTGTGTATGGAAAATCTTGTCATCTACCAGTAGAGATTGAACACAAGGCTTTGTGGGCTGTGAAGCTTCTCAATTACAACATAAAGACTGCCCAAGAAAATAGATTGGTTCAACTCCAAGAGCTTGATGAGATTAGGCTTGAGTCTTATGAAAGCTCAAGAATCTACAAGGAGAGGATCAAGGCTTTTCATGACAAGAGGTTTGTAAAGAAGGAGCTAAGTGCTGGTGACAAAGTTCTTCTCTACAACTCTAGGCTGAAGTTATTTCCGTGTAAGCTCAAGTCAAGGTGGGGAGGCCCTTTTGAGATTCAAGAAGTATTGCCTTATGGAGCCATCACTTTGATTGGGAAGAATGGGGAGAGTTTCACAGTTAATGGTCACAGAGTCAAGCCATACTTGGTGAATGCATCTAAGGAGGAGACAAGCTCATGTCTTCTTCAAGAGCTCATTCATGCCTAAGGATTTTGAAAAGTCAAGCTTAGAGACTCTAAACAAGCGCACTTGGGAGGCATTCCCATGGTATCCTTGTATATATTTGCATTGTTTAGTTTCAATAATTTGTTTTTAAGTTTTTGTGATCATCAGGTTTGGATAAAAGAAGCAAGAGAGAAAGGAAAGTTGAGTGCAAGAAATCGTCTGGGGTCGCATCGGAATGGTGCATCGGACAACAAACCGATGCGACACCCCCTGAACTTGGCATCGGTCTCATGCATCGGTCAACTGTTCGATGTAAGCGCTTCCGTTCTCAAAATCGAAATGCATCGGACAAAGGGCATCGGGCAACATACCGATGCAACTCACTCTGAATTTGGCATCAGACAGTTGCATCGGTTAACAAACCGATGTGCCTCCAAAACAGGTAAGTCAACCTTCCCTTTTCTGGCTTTGACCCGGTCCAATCTGAGTAAACCAACTTTTCCTAAACCGATTTTTACATAATTTTGTCTGGTTTACTCCCTTCTTCTTCTCCAAAACTCATTTTTTTCTTCCCCAAAACTCATTCTCACGTTTTTCTCCCAAGAACTCTCTCAATTTTCAACAAATTTTTGTTATTCAAAGATCAACAAGCTCAAATTCCATTCTCAACCCAAATCTTCACTCATTTTCGGTCACCCTCTTGCAACTAAACAAGGCATGCTTCTAATAATCCCTTTAAATACATCATTCTCTCCAATGGTGCTTTTTGAGGTATGTGTTGCCAAAATGGTCGAATTAGGGTGCTAGTGGTTTGGGTTATGCTTGAGAATGGTTTATATACTGATTTCGTGGGCTATTGCATTGTTAGCATGATGAAATTTTTAAATTTTAGCAATTAGGGTTCATGAGTCCTAAAAGGGGCGAAATTTGCAATTAATCTTGGAATTCTTGTTAGAATTTGGGGCTTTTAATTGCAACTACTTGTATTCATCATGTATAATGCTTAGCACTTGTTAGCCAAAATATTTTTGGGAAGTTGAAATTTTGAGCTTTTGGTAAAAAATTTCTAAGTGTTGGAATTGCTTGATTCTTGGAAATTCTTGTTGTGCTCATAAGCATTCCCTATTGTTGATAGCTATGCTTAATTTATCTTGTGCTAACTCTTGCTCAAGGGTGTCTATTTTATAGGTACCACTATGGGAAAGACTAAGGGTACAAATGGAGGAGAAGCTAACCAACAAAGGGAAGACAAGAGAAAAGGGAAACATGAAATGGTGCAAGGCAGTAGCAGTGGGAAGGAAACACAAAGGAAAGAGCCCGGTGCTAATGAGATTTACAAAGCTCTTATGGCCTTGGAGCACCAAGGGACAAGATATCCCCACATGGAAACGCTTAGGAAGCTCGGGATATATGAGGATGTGTTAGCTCTCTTCACCAACATGGGAATGAAACAATTCTTCGAAATGGCTCACCCCACACACCAAGTCCCTCTTTGCCAATTCCTTTCCACATTGAAGGTGGAGTTCTACCCCCTTTGTGCTGAACCGACAGAAGAGGAAGAAGCAGATGGGCATCGTTATATAAAATTCAAGGTGGGGAGGAAGAGCTACAGGATGTCATTTAAGGAGCTTAGTGAAGTGTTTGGGTTCCCCGAAGGATGGAGAAGAGGGAAATTCTTGGAATTCCCAAAAGGCGAACTTACAGCTTTGTGGAGCTACATTGGAGTGGGCAAGTTCAAACCTGGGATAAGCAAGGGTGGCGCCATTACACATCCAGCAGTAAGATATGCACACAAGGTGCTAGCCCACATGTTTTTTGCAAGGAAGGAGTGTGGGTATGTTCTTGAAGATGAGTTGGAACTCTTAGACATAGGGATCAAGGATATTCTACCATGCATATGCGTTGATGGGAACACAACGATGTTTAGGGGTGATAGCTCGGGCATAAGATTGATCTCTCTACTTTTGAAGAGGTTATTGAGTTACATGGAATGGGTAACAACAACTAAAGATCACACACCACAACTCAGCATTGGAGGAGTTGTAACACCCATTCTACTTGCTTGTGGAGCGGACCTTGGAGAAGTTACATGTGAGCCTAAGTTGATGGACATCCAATATCTTAGCAAGACAAGGTTCTTCAATGGGAAGTTGGGACAAAGCTATGTCTACAAGTTTTCCTACAGTGTCTCAGAAGAAGCAAGAGTCAAACTCCCTTGCCCACACTTGACAACCATCACCACGCCAAGGCACCTAGACTTCCGCCCTCGCCTTGCTGATCTCTATGATCCCACAAGGGAACTTCCAGTTTAAAGCATAAGAAATTAAAGAGGCTCCACTAGTGCAGCAATAGAAGAAGAGCCTCTAGAAGACCAAGAAGAAGCACCACAAACCCCCACATATGGAAGCCAAAGATACTATTTTGAGGCCTATGATTCATCCATTCCTAATCAAGCTTTGAGGGAAGCTCACCACCGCATCAACATTCTCCAAAGGTGGAACAAATGGCAAGATAAGACCATTCGGAAGTTGGTGAAGACGGTTAAGGGAATGAAAAACCAAATGAAGGAACTAAAGGCCAAGGTGGGAGGCACCTCTTCATCACAGGCTCACCAAGCAGCTGAGCATGAGGAAGGTATGGAAGAGAGTGCTATGGAGCTTGATAGAAGGCACTCTTTCCATACGCAAGAAAGGACGGCTTCTCATGAAGATCCACCAAGATCCTCTTCTTATGAGACTCGCCGAAGGAAGAGGAGAGCAATGCGGTCACCAACTCCGGAATCCAGCAACGTCTCCTACTCCATGGAGGGATCCTCCTCCTCCTCAGTCCAATTCTAGGTAACACTCCAAAAACCATTGTAAATACCATCTAGTTTTTATTTCCTTTTTATTTTGCATTGTTGAAATCTTCTCCAAGCTTGGATTACACAAGAGACTGTGTAATTTAAGTTTGGGGGAGTATGGTATTTGACTTGGTGTTTTGTGATCTTATTTTTCCTTCTCATGCATTCTTGAGTCTCATGCATGCATCTAAGGCATAGAAAAACCAAAAAAAATGAAAAAAAGTTTCAAAAAATTCAAAAAAATAGCATGTAGTTGCATTTGCATTTGTGATATAAGTAGGATTGAGTCTAGTTCTCATATAGGATTGCATTCTTGCATAGGGGACAATGATGATTTTTCCTTGTAAGGTGCTTAGCTTATGAATTAGTTCAAGGCCCTAGTTATTAGTTGTTTGATGCTTTGTGTGCAAATTTTGAAAGTTAAAGTTGAACCCTACTTGGACCTCACCATTTGAAATTCAAGTTTTAATTGAAGCAAGCTTTGAATAGAAACCAACTCTATTGAACTTGAACCTAATTTGACAAGTAATTATCATGGTTATGCATTGCTAGAGAACTTGTGGATACCATATACATATTTGGGTTATCTTCTTTCCTTTTACCACTCTTGTTAACCCAAATAGCCGACTCTCATCTTTAGAGCGGTTGAAAACGAATTCCCCTAACTAAGCTTCCTTTGAAACCTCTCCCTTATTGAGTGCATTAGGCCTTTTTCTTCTTGTGAACTTAGCAAAAAGTGTTGAGTTTAGAGCGACAAGGATAGGCTTTCATGTAGCTTGTGTTTCATTTGCTTGGGGACAAGCAAAATGCAAGTTTGGGGGAGTTGATATATCTATATTTTGCATCATTTTTTCATCTATTTAGCATAAGTTTCTCATCATTTAGGAGTCTAATATAGCATCATTGTGTTGCATTTTATCATTTAGAATCCTAGAGTATCTTTGCATAGTCCTTGCATATTTTGTTGCATTTGGAGTTTGTTCTAGGTACTTTGGAGGCTAGGGAAACTATTTGGAGATTGGTTGACAACTTGGAGTCAAGGAGGAGTTGGAGAAACAAGAATGAAGAGTTGTCTGGCATTACATCGGTTTGTGACCCATCGAACAACAAACCGATGTGAGCCTCCTTGAGATCGAGACGAGGAATGCATCGGAGGAACGCATCTGACAACAGCTCGATGCGAAATACCCTGGAGTTCACATCGGGCAGCTGCATCGATCAGACAAACCGATGCACGAACACTCAGACTTAGCCTCGTCTCATCACGACTTGCATCGGACATGAACCCATCGGACAACAGCTCGATGCGAAGCGCCCTGGAGTTCACATCGAGCAGTCGCATCGATCAGACAAACCGATGCACATGCACTCAGTCTTAGCCTCGTTTCATCTTGCTTCGCATCGGACATGAGTGCATCGGACAACACTCCGATGCGAGCTTCGGCCGAACCTAAAAACGGGTCAATACCCGGTTTGTTCCGGTTTGACCTGGTCCGATCACTATTCACTATAAATACATTTTAGACCTAATTTTATGACTTAACTTTTATTCTCTTGTTCTTAGCTTAAACTTTTGCCACTTTGAGAAAAACTTTGTTTATGCTTTGAATCTTTGAGATTAATGCAATATCTTTCTTAGATTTCTTGTTTTATCTTTCTCTAATCATGTTTAACCTTTCTCT
This sequence comes from Alliaria petiolata, assembly GCA_020283515.1. NCBI lineage: Eukaryota > Viridiplantae > Streptophyta > Magnoliopsida > Brassicales > Brassicaceae > Alliaria > Alliaria petiolata. The sequence continues at coordinate 118,302,263 of JAHZTW010000001.1, forward strand.
AACCTTGATTTGATGGGCTTAAGTATGATTAGTGAGTAGTTCTTTAGGTATCTAAGGATGGGTTAGATTAGAGATTATAATGGTTCAATCTTTCAATCTAGGGTAGATTCTTTCATTTTCTCTTCTCATTAAATAGTTCCTAATGCCAAATAGCTAATCTTTGCTATTTTGGATTATAGGCATTTCATCCACCCACCAAGTGTTTGATGAAATGCTTGAACCAATTTAATGAGAGATTTATATTTCTAGCCTATGACATTAGTTGTCTAGAGTGTTTATCATGCCAATTAGACTTGAAATTAATGCTTGTTAATTATCTTAATGCTAAAACATCATTAGTTCATTAGTGTAATTAAGAAAGGGATTAGTGTCACACATCATGGTTTAATCTTGTTTAAGTGTTCTAGGCATAGAGTTAGCTTTATTAGTTGCTTAAATGATTGTAAGGTTGTCCATTTAGTCTCCCAAATCAATGATTCCATCCCTAGATTTCGTTTTTAGTAATTTGATAATCTTGCTTAGTAATTAATCTCTTGTTTAGTGCTTAATTAGTAGTAATTAAGGATTAATTTGATTTTATTGCTCTAGTAGTATCTCTTTTAGGTTGTGTGTAGCTTTTAATTATTGCTTGTGACTTGCATTTACTATTTTTAGCTTAGCTTAAACTGAATTTCGCATTCCTATTGCATTATATTCCCAAGATGGATTGATACCTCAATATATTGCAATGATATGAGCAATTGAGGAATTGCTTGCAAGACCAAAAAAATCTTGTATCAATAGATAATCTTCGCAGCGAGAGTTGGTTGATTTTGCATTAGTGTTTTGAGTTCAAGAACGGATCTTAATAATTCCTAACATTCTGTCTAGACCTAAAATTTGCATCACCTGAGAACTTCCCTGAACCTAGCGTTTCGTTTCCTGAATTTACTAAGTCTTTAATTGCTTTCTGTCTTTACTTTTATTATTCTTCCTAGCTTAATTTGAACTTAGAAATTTGCTGAGTGATTATCCCTTCCCTGTGGATTCGATAACCCCTTATACTACGATTGCTTTTGCTGTGCACTTGCAGTAGTTTTATTAGGGTAAAACCTGACCCCTATCAAGTTTTTGGTGCCGTTGCCGGGGAAGGAGATTAGTTGCCTACAGATTTCTAGTATTAAAATTTTGTCTAGGTATTTATTTTTTGTTTTTGTTACTGATTTAGTTTCTTATCTTTGGTTTCAGGTGCATGCCCAGTACCAGAAGCAACAAGGAAGAGAAACTAATCCCATTAAACCAGGAGCTTGGTCATCTCGAACGCAAAAGCCGAGCATCTGCCCGAGTGTCGATCGACAAATCTAGTATCGATCGACACCATCCCTCAGCGTCGATCGACACCACAAGCATCGATCGACACCGTACGCAGACCAAGATGGAACGTCTGATTCTAGTACGCGACGCGGAAGCAAACTTTGCAGACCTTGAGGGCAACAGAAGGAATGCCCAAGGACAGAGACTTGCTGAGGCTGGCGCCGTCATAGTCAAACCAGCGATGCAAATCGCACCTGCAGAAGCTGGACGCGGAAGAACACTTGGCGACTACAACCGCCCAGATCAGTTCTATGCTAATAGAGCTGCGATCCGTCCTCCTGCATTCCAAAGGAATGACTTCGAACTGAAGCCTGCCTACTTCCAGCTCGTAGCTCAGAATCTTTTCCATGGTCTTCCTAATGAGCATCTGATGGACCACATAGAGAGATTCGAGGATTTAGCCTCAAGCATCAAGGCTAATGGAGTGACCTATGATTATCTCTTCTGCAAGCTTTCCCTTACTCGCTTGTTGGAGATGCATCATACTGGCTGAAGCAGTTGCCACCGGGATCCTTGACCACACGGGAAGACAAAAAGAATGCATTCTTATGCAATTTCTTTGATGATGCGAGATCGGAGGAGCTGAGAATGAAGATCACTACATTCTCGCAAGGACCTAGTGAGGCATTCAAAGCTTCTTGGGTGAGGTTCAGATCTTACCAAAGGGACTGCCCACATCATGGTTTCAGCGAACCGCAACTCATCGGAATCTTTTACCGCGGGATTGATTGGAGGTACCAGATGGCCCTAGACGCTGCAAGTAATGGTAACTTCAACACCAGACGCCCAGTAGATGCAGTGGTGCTTATCGAGAATTTGGCCTCTAGTAACAGCACCAAGAACGCAGACTTCGAAATAAGACAACACGCTGGAGCTAATGGAGGAAGCCAAATTGCAAAAGTCAACAAGAAGCTGGACATCTTGATGGGGAAGAAGCAAGTTCACTTTGCAGAAGTGGATACTTTTGTACGTGAGGAAGAAGAAGTCAATTACATCAATGGTGCTGTTTTTCAAGGACATAGGTTCAACAATCAGCAAGGCTATGGTTCTTCCTACCAGAAGCCTTTTCAGAGCAATAACTTCCAAAGAACTTATGGTTCTTCTTCTTACCAGAAGCCTCCTGCACAAGACAACAAAATGGAGTCCATGCTAGAGCAGATCTTGGAAGGCCAACAGAAGATGACATTGGATTTTAATGGGAAAATCGACGACCTGTACACTTATCTGAATGGAAAAATCGAGTCTCTAGGTATTCACATGAAGAAGCTGGATGTTCAAGTTGCTTAAACCGCAGAAGCTGTTCATAGGCAAGAAGGATTTCTTCCTGGGAAAACAGATACAAATCCAAGACGTCATGTGAATGCCATCACGACAAGGAGCAGAAGCAAGCTGGAACCAGAGGAGAAGAAGGACCTAAGTGCTCAAGATCTTGTAGAGTTGGAGGAAATTGAAGAACAAGCTCCGTACGCCCCTGCAGATCCAGTGTCGATCGACACAGAAGAGTGTCGATCGACACCCAAAGAACATCGCGAAGTCGAGAGTTCGAGCCAGTGTGTCGATCGACACAATGCAGGTGTCGATCGACACCATGCCCATACTTCACCAAATCGCACTTAACCTTCAAAACTCGAAGAGGAAAGAGTGTATAAGCCTAAGATACCCTACCCCCTGCCTCCCAAAAGATCTAAACAGGAGAGAGAAGAAGCCAGATGCAAGGAGATGATGAGTAAGCTGATGGTTGAGCTACCCCTAGTTGATGCAGTCCAACTTTCACCTGCATTAAGAAGATATGTCAAGAGAATGGTTGCAAACGTTGTGAGTCCTGAAGAAGGAGCATTGCTTACCAGAGATATAAATGCAATTCTCTTGAACATAGTTCCAAGGAAGAAGAAGAAGAAGTGGGTTTCTGAACAAGTCAGTGTTGTGATGCAGAGGAGGATTTCAGAGAAGTTACCTGATCCAGGAAACTTTGTGCTAGATTGCTCAATCTCAACATGAAGGTTTCCTCGTTCTCTCTGCGATTTAGGTTCAAGTATCAACTTGATACCATACTCTGTTGCTGTTAGACTTGGAATGACTGATTTCAAACTAAGCAGAATCTCCCTTATCCTAGCTGATCGATCAAAGAGATTCCGAGAAGGTGTTCTAGAAGATGTTCCCTTGAAGATTGAAGGCTGCATTATTCCCACAGACTTTGTGGTTTTGAAATATGATGAAGAACCTACAGATCCTCTTATTTTGGGAAGATCATTCTTGTCTTCAGCTGGTGCCATCATTGATGTGAGAAGAGGGAAAATGGAGCTTGATTTGGGTGAAGTTGTCATGAACTTTAACATGGACAAGTTAAGGGGACCATCCACCATTGATGGTCAAGCTTTTTCAGTAGAGATGTCCGAAGATGAAGGTCCAATCATGGAATGTTCAGATGACACAACTGTTGGGAATGTCAAAGAACTTGTTACTGAAAAGCAAGAGGAAAAACTGGTTGTTCAAGGGGCATTAGCTGAAAACTCTAAGGAAGATGTGGAGCTTGAAGATTGGAGTGGAAACAATCTTACCTTCAGGACTTTGAGTGAAAGTGAAGGTTTAATCAGTGCTAATTTGATGGAGGACGACGTTTTCATCATGGAAGCAAGGATTGCAGAGCTGAGTTGCAGAAAAAGTGCAGAGACTCGAGCTATAAGCTTGGCGTCGATCGACACCAGTTGTGTCGATCGACACCACTTGTGTCGATCGACACCACTTGTGTCGATCGACACCCTTCACGGATCACACCAGAAGTCATTTCCAATGCTGCAAGTCCTTCATCTATGGTCAAAAAGATGACTCCCAATCCTTCTGCCCACAAACCTCGAAGAAAGCAAAGGTACGCACTTCCTGGAATGAATTTCAAACCTCCTGATCTGGTCAATAAAAACTTTAAAGGTTCAAAGGATGTTGCGCACTTAACCAAGCCTCGAGATTCTAGTAGAAGACTTGCTGTTTCTTTTGATAATGCTGCTGGAAAACGAAGTATCCCACCCGACGTCTAGTCCCACCCTGCTGATGTTCCTAAATTCCTTGGTCGTTTTCATGATCCTAACGCCTATACACCACCATGGATGAGAAGACAGATGTCTGGGAAGCATTCAATGCCACCCTCTGATCCACCAGACGTCTGAACCCCGACACAATCAAGCTAATGACTGAAAACGAGCGCTGAGTGGGAGGCAACCCACTGTTAGGTACGTTTTTCTTTTTATTTTGTTTTTGTTTTTACTAAGTCCTAGTTTCAGTCAGTTGAAAAAGGTGGCATTGGACTCGACTCAGACCAGTGTCGATCGACACCATTAGTGTCGATCGACACCATCAGTGTTGATCGACACCATCAGTGTCGATCGACACCATCAGTGTCGATCGACACCACGCGCAGACGAAGGTAAGTCTTCTATTTTGGTCTTTTATGTTGTTTCTAATCTTTATTTTAGCTAACTTCGGGCTTGATAACACTGGGGACAGTGTTGTTTAAGTCTGGGGGAGGTGATTACTGACTTTGTGTTTTGTTCTGAGAGTCAGTCAAAAAATTTGTTTTATTGAGTCAAAATGAGTGAAATTTTCAGTTTTCAGAAGAACTAACCACAGAAGATTGTCACTTGAGGGACCATTGCCATAGCAGTTGATTGCAGGTTTTACTAAGTAGAAAGCTACAAGTGGATCGGTCTAACAGGGCGAGTTCAGATCCCCTTATGAGAACTAGGTATGCACTGAACTTGATTCCCCTTTCAGCTTTGATAAGATTAGAAATCTGCAGTCTCTCCTTGATCTTCCCTTGAGAAAAGAAAAAAAAAAGAGTCTAAGTCTGGGAATAGTGCAGAGAACCTCATGAGCCTGTCTCCTAACAAGAAACAATATTAGTGAGTGCTCTTGAACCTGTCTCCTAACAAGGAACACAAGTAGAGAGTAGCACTATTTCCCGAGACTTCAAAAAGAAAGAAGAGTCAATGAAAATATCTGTAGAACACCCTGAAAATGGGCAGAAGTTGACTAAGGGAAGAGAAAATAGGAGAGCTGTAGAAAGTATATCTTGTTCAGGCACTAAGGAAGGGAAAGAATCAGAAAAGTTCTTTAGCAATACCACAGTTAGAGTTCGAAATTTTATCTAAGGAAAGGATCTGGATTCAAACTGGGAGATTGCTAAGCTTGTGGTAAGTACACTGAACATTACCTAAGATTGGCTCTATGGTATGTGGATTCAAGAGTGTTAACATTTGTGGCGTTCTGAAAGTTAGCTGGATCTTTCGGTTTTCAAACCTCGACTCTATACTTGGTTTCTGTTTTGCTTGAGGGCAAGCAAAGGCTAAGTCTGGGGGAGTTGATATATCATGGTTTTTACCCATTTTAGGACCATGATATAAGTGTTTTTATAGAGTCTTTTGTTAGTTTTAGAGTCCTATTAGAGTCTTTACAGGTTCAGGTACGTTTTGAGCATAATTGGAGATTTTGGAGCATTTTGGAGCATTGTGGAAGAAGCTGCTGAAAAGATGAACTCGGATTGAAGATTGATGAACAGTGTCGATCGACACTGTTCATATGTCGATCGACACCAATTATTTCCAGAAACTGGACGCGAGTTTTACAAGTTTTGAAGAAAAGGAAATTACCCAAAAAGTTTTCCTTATTTCCAAAAGTGTCCAGCTCGTACCTAGGCCTATAAATATAGTTTTTCAGCCATTGTTT
>JAHZTW010000001.1:118309941-118330893 GCA_020283515.1 Alliaria petiolata
ATGATTTCTGTTTCATTGATCATGTCTGAGTAGTTTGCTAGTTAGGTTTAGGGTTTTTCAAAGGTGATTATGAATTGTTAGGTCGAATTAAATTGTTAGGATAAAATCATTAGGGTTCTTCATCTGGATTTGTGTTTAATGCTTATTCTAGCTTCATGACCTAGAATCTGATCTTAGATTAATTAATAGATGCGAGAGTATTATTGATTACCTGAACTAGTGTTAGATGAGCAAAATACCTATTCGCAAAGAGATTTAGTTTAGGATTTTGTGAACAATCGAACCTGAACTTTAATGCTTGTTTGAATTGTTTGAATTCGCAAAGAGATTTGGTTTTCTCGAATTTAGGCATAGATAATCTTCGCAGCGAGAGATGGTTGATTTTACATTAGTGTTTTGAGTTAAAGAACGGATCTTAATAATTCCTAACATTCTGTCTAGACCTAAAATTTGCATCACCTGAGAACTTCCTTGGACCTAGTGTTTCGTTTCCTGAATTTACGAAGTCTTTAATTGCTTTCTGTCTTTACTTTTATTATTCTTCCTAGCTTAATTTGAACTTAGAAATTTGCTGAGTGATTATCCCTTCCCTGTGGATTCGATAACCCCTTATACTACGATTGCTTTTGCTGTGCACTTGCAGTAGTTTTATAAGGGTAAAACCTGACCCCTATCAGAGGTATCAAGACTGTGTTCCTCCTTTGGAATTTGAAACTATGGCGATTAATATAGCCATTATGGGTGACCTTTCGATCAGATTGCCACGGCCTTCCAAGCAAAATATGGCTAGCCTCCATTGGTAAAACATCACACAAGATTTCATCTATGTACTTACCAATGGTTAGAGAAACCACTACTTGATGGCTGACTTTCATTTCTCCCTCATCATTGAGCCATTGGAGTTTTTATGGCGCGAGATATCTCTTGGTAGTTAGACCTAGTTTCTTGACCATAACTTCGCTTGCCACATTAGCACAGCTTCCTCCATCTATGATTAAACTACATACCTTGCCTTGCACCATGCATCGAGTATGAAACAGGTTCTCTCGTTGCTCTTGTTCCTCTTGGTTTGTTTGTAGATTTAAGGTCCTTCTTGTTACCAGCAATTCTCCTTTGGCCGGTTCCTCTTGAGATTCATCTGATGTGGAATGAGCTTCTGCCTCCTCATCTTCTGATTCAAACTCGCTGTTGTCAAGAAGAATCATTACTCGCCTGTTGGTGCATTCATTGGCATAGTGCCCTCGTCCTTGGTATTTGAAACATTTAACATCCCTGGCTCTAGAAGTAGTAACCTCGGCTTTGCCCTTGTTGTTTGGAGTGGCGTGATAGGGCTTGTACTCCACTCGGGTATTGGTAGGAGTCTTGATATCTCTTGAATACGGGGGTCTTTGTACTCCACTCGTGAAAGGCTTGGTGGATGTAGCTCTTGATCCGTATGTAGGCTTTAAAACTCCTCTTCTCTTGAGTTGTTGTTCCACCAATATCGCTTTGTGAAGCAATTCTTCTAACTCCAAGTAATGTTCCATCTCTAGGCGATCCTGAACATCTCTATTCAATCCGCCCATGAACCTAGACATGGTTGCTTCTCTATCTTCAAAGACATCTGCCTTTAGCATGAGAGTTTCTATCTCTTGGAAATAGTCCTCTACTCCACGGTTCCCTTGAACAAGTCTTCTTAGCTTTTGATGTAACTCACGGTGGTGATGGCTTGGAACAAAACGTTTTCTCATCAATGATTTCATCTCTCCCCAAGTCTATTTGGGGTACTCACGATTGCATCTCCTGGAAGTAACAAGTTGATCCCACCAGCTGAGAGCATAGTCATAGAACTCGGTGGCAGCTACTCTTACTCGGTTGACATCGGTGTAGTCTTGACAATTAAACACTAGCTCGATCTTCTTCTCCCATTCGAGGTATGTATCTGGATCGCTCTTGCCATGGAATGGAGGTACCTTTATTTTGAGACCACCATAGGTATCTGGTGGAGGTTCACGTTCCCTCCTTGGCCTCCTTTGGTTGGTATGAAATGAGCTGTCGCCATTTTCATAGTAGTCATTTGCGGCTTCATCTCTAGGCTGTCTCCTGTGAGTTCTTTCTCTTTGGGGAAACTTTTCTGGTTCCCTCCTTTGTTCTGTTTGTTGAGTAGCTGGTTCGGTGTGTGACTTGAACTCTTGTCTAAGATTATCAATCTCAGTGGCCAACATCTTCTTTAGTTGCGTCGTGACAGCTTTAATGAGAAGTTTATTGGGCTGAGGTGCGCTAGTTCCTTCACCTTCTTCTCCTCCTGGCATAGTTCCTGTGAATGAAACAACAAGAAAAGAAAGAGAACCGTAAAAAGTTTCTAGGAAATTTAAAAGCTTAACAAAAGGTTTTAAACTGATTTTGTTTTGTTTATACCTATAGAAATATTTTGGTAAATGAGTATAAGCAAAAACAAATTTATATATATTTATATATTTTTTTTTTTGATTTGAAACAAGAGATTAAAAGTGAAAGATAAAAATACTTAGCTTGCAGATTGTAGCTCTGATACCACTTGATATGATCTTCCCAAGGATTGAGCAATCTGCGGCTAAGAGGATGGAGAGAAGCGACAAGTTGTTTAAAAGAAGAAAGGATGGAGAGGGATTATGGATAGAAAAACATAGACAGGCGTTTGGCTTGTGTTTGATGGAGAACAAAAGCCTTAGAGTATGGCGTGAATAGCTTGATAAGGAATAGGGATTTATCCTTATAAAACCTGGGCGTTTTACTTGATATAACACACAAATAAAACTGTTCTTGATAGCTAGATATAACACACTAGTATACAAGATAGAAAGAGGAACTTATGTATTCTTATTACTCAAGATATAAGTTAAGTGTTACAAGGGAGATGAGACCGTTTATATAGGGAGGGTCTCAGCATGGGCGATTGTAAAAGATCAAGTAAACAAAGGGTAGAAAGGTTTCCTTCATGTAAAGGAGAATGGCGCAGCCAAGGAGCATGGGTGAAACTTTTGTTTCCTTTGAGACATAATGGGCAAGAGCAAAGCGTGGGAGGCAGGAGTATAAAACTCAGTCTGTCTTTGTTTAAGCGTTTTCTTCAAGCAGGAGGTGGCGAGCTGCTTCACCTCTTTTAGGAACAGAAAAGCGCTTGGGCCATAAGGAGCTGCTTAACTTGTTTTGGGAAACAGAAAAACGCTGGGCCTTAGGGAGCTGCTTAGCTTGTTGGATTTGGAGAGCTGCTTAGCCTATTCTGACAAAACAGAAACGCTTGGGCCTAGGGAGCTGCTTGGCTTTGCTTGCTTGATTTCATGAATCAGAAACGGTTTGGGCTGAGTAGCTACTGGACTGCGCATAACCCCTTTCCAATCTAGACACATTTCGGCCTTGGTGTCCTTGTCTTTTTACAACGCCGTTTTATAAGTGTTACAAGTAAAGAAGAAGAGAAACGATGGCTTGATACTCCTTTAGGAATTCTCTGGAGCATAGCGACTTATTGGAAGTCTAACAAATGGGGATTGTTTTAGCAAGAGGCACCTCATTAAAAACCTCACCAGGAAAACCCATTGGGATAAAACCTAGCAAGGGAAAAAGAGTATAACCTCTCAATATCCCATTTGTTAACTTAGATCCCCTGAAGAAGGATCAAGGTGTCTTTGGAAAGAACACCTTTAGAATGGTCGTTGTGATGGATGGTATGGATGGTGTTATGGAGGAGTCTCTCGATGGTTTGATTGAGTAGCTTACTTCTCGAGCGTGTCATAGGACCAATGGGTATGTTTGGTACATCATTGTTCTCAATCTCCGGTTCTAGTTCTTCTTGGGGCTTATCTCCATGTTCAACGGTTGGGGTCTGGTCTATGATCACATCAAGGACCCAGTTCAGGTTTGTCATAACATGGCCATTCGAAAGCTTCTCAAGAGTCTCGGTCATCACACCTTGACATGCCTCGATCCAAAACGTGCGCTCATAACAAAATTTTATATTATAAATATTTTTTTTTAAAATTTGTTTTTCAAATATTACAAATCATTTCTTTTATAATTTTTGTTTCTTTTCAGGTTCGATCATGACAGACCTATAGCTACTACGGTCCGGAAAATCTTTGAAAGAGATTTCATAGAACCTCATGTCAATTTGACACAAAGAGGTTATCAACCGGTGCAAATAATTTGTTGTAAGTATCATAACATTTTTAAGTAATTATATTTATTTATTTTTGTATGTTTAAGCTAATTTTAATAATGTTTCTTATTTATAGCAAAAATATCATTGGGATTGGGGTATTAACAAAGAAGTACGTGATCTATTTGATATCCCTGCAATTTACACCTTCTTCACACACATTTCATGATAGTTAGGATCATATTTATGTACTTTTGTCTTGATTCTTGTACCATATCCGCTCATATTAGTTCTAGGATGCATTAGGTTAGGTTTTTGCATGTTCTTGCATGTTTAGAGTGTTTTTTCAGGTACTAAGAGTATGTGGAGGTTATCCGAAGAAGAAGGTCCCAAGAAAGATCCAAGGAGAGAAAGATGGAGATAGTCTCGCACGATGTCGGGCTACTATCACGACTTCTGAGCCGATACGGGCGCATGGAGTAACCTCCGAGTAGTACTTTTTTTATGAACAATAACTTTTTTTTGTTTTATGGATATTTAATTTAAATTTAAATTTTCTTTTTAATATTAATTATTTTCAGATTTTATAATTTATATCAAAGTAAAATTTAATTCTAATATAAATTTATATAATTATATTAATATATTAATTATATATATATGTATGTCGCAAATTCGTCGCAAAATCTGCGGCGAATTAGCTACTAACATCAGTAATTGTGTCATGCTGATTTGCGACAACTTTGCACTTAAATTTTACGTCATTCTTGCGACGCCTGGTTAATGACCAATTATCGCAATCGCTAATCACTCACAAATCTGCGATTAAAATATTTCGTCGCAAAATTTGCGAAGAAAATCGATTTGCGCCTAATAATTTGCCACATATTTGTTCTCGTCGCAAATGTGTCGCAAAAGCTCCTTTGTGACGGACATGCGGCTGATTTTTCTTTCGCAATTTTTTTGTTTTCTTGTAGTGATAATCACTTAGGCGAGCAAATTATTGATCATATTCATATTCTATCCACCTCAATGCCTTATTTCTAGCAGCTTGACATTGAGGTCAAGATACAACAATCTTCCATCTTTTCATCACAATTTGTTCAATCTTCATAGACATGTAAATATGGGTTTCTCTCTAATCTTATCAACACACATCCAAACAATCATAGGGACCTTAAACATCTCATATTCTCTAGTAGGAACACAACTATGCTCATTTATGAACACCCTAACTTTTCACATTGCATTATTTGGAAGGGTTGAAACATATATTTGCCACACACATCCTTTTTTTTCTTTAAGACCACTAACACCACCAACACATTTAAAACCTATCTTATCTTATCATACTTGTATTGCTTCAAATTTTAGCATGTTCTTAATACATAGTCGAGCACATACTCTTTAAATGCAACTCCATTGAAGAATGTTTGGTCCTTGTACAATATCCCATCACCATGTCTGATATGGGTCGGTTGTCTCTGTTTCTCTCGTCGAACACATTCTTCACATTCTCCTTCATCACTATCGGTTTTTGGTTTTTGGATAAACATCATGTTGACTTGGTTGCTCATCCTCAAAATCTTGTAGAAGTTTCTCAATTTGAGCCTCTTCTCAGTCGGTTGCTTCTTCGTCTTAGTCGCTTCTGCCATCGCGAATAACTAACGGCTTCGTCAAGCTTCGATTGTGTGTTATAAGATTTGGGGATTTCTGGATTTTGTGATTTATGGTTTGTAAAATTTGGGGATTTTTAATTAACTTATTTGGTAATGTCATAATTGGTTAATTAGATGTAATCAGGTCGAAATCAAGTTTTCTAAATCGTCTAAAACCGGAGTCTATGGGTTCTTAAGTTTTGAACTTTCATTTTGTGGGGATGTAGATTTTAAACTTTTAATTCGGAGAGATTTGGCTCTTTAATTCGTATATATCTAGAACGCAATTATAGTTTGAGAGACATCTAGTGCTATGTGATAATTCTCATGGAAAAATAGATTGTTTTCTAAAATAAAACGAAACAAAGACTACAACAATCTTGCTATGAGCTTATAACTTGCGTTTTTTTATACATTTCATAGCTTGCTATGAGATTCGTTTCATGTTTTAGATGATCGTTCTCCTAATTTGTTGTTGGTTTTTTAGCCACTTGGCAAATTTTCCCTGTTAATAACACGTCAAATTTGCTTCTTTAATTAAAAAAAAACTTACTTATTGAAACATGGTTTTGGAAAGAAATTAATATTTTTTTCTAAAATCGATCCATGTTGAATTCTTAAATATATCTTCTAAAATCTCATGTTATTAAATATAAAATTATTTCCATGTAATTTAAAATAATTTATAATGCACCATTATTCAATTGATAATTGATCAAAATCATAAAAATTATAAGGTTATTGGATCATCACCACTTTATAAATAAATTAAAACTTAAAAGATTTCAAAAGATTTGATGATATGTTTATAGTTATGTATATTGATCAACAAATCTCACCTACAGAGATGATAACTTCAACTGGTTTTTTTTTCATCAAACTAATCCATTTCGTGTAAATTAGATTTGAATACGTTTATAAGTTTTTGTTGTTTCAAAAGTTGGAGAGAATTCTTATTGATTTGTCTCAATACAAATATTTACAATTTCATAGTGACGAAAGTGATCAACGTAACACGAATCTTTTAAAATTTTAATTAACGTGATTTTGATACGTGTATCAAGTTTATTAATCAGATTCGACATGTATACAAAATTTAACTAATTAGATTTTAACTATTTTTAATATAAAAAGAAAAAATTACGTACATATTGTTTACATAATTATTTTTGACAAATAAAACAAAAACAATACCCTAAACTGACATTAAATTAAGTTTTTGTGACAAAAACTTATATATTATTAACACAAGAAAAAAAAGTTTAATATTAAAAATATACTTCAATTTAAAAGAAAATATATATTAATAACAAGGATAAGGTTTTTCATACTCCAATAAATTTTAAAAATTATATGTGTCACTTAGTCAAATTTAAACACGTACAAAATATTTTTTTCAATTAGGCAAAATATATAAAAATTGGGAAAAATTAAATTAGTATAGAAATTTTTTTTGTATATATACAAAATATAGACTTAATGCTAAATATAGACTTAATTACAAGGAATGTAATAAAATATTGATAAGAGTGATTATAAGGATTGAGATAACAAAAGTAGGATGATTATTGTGATTGACATGTGTAAATATCATTAATAATTTATATATGTACGTACACAATATATGTAACAGATTTTGAAGAAAACACAAATTGAATATTAAAAAAAAAGGAAAAAAAAAAGAGGGAGACAAGGACATGCAAGAGTATATAGCAAAATGAAACCTACCGAACAATCCTCCATTCCTCTTCTAACAGCCATTCCCTCTACCTACCCCATTTCTCTTTCTTTTTTCTTCCCCACTTATTTATTTCTTCTTCCCTCATCACCTACACATTCACACATTTCTATATAATTTACATTTCCTGATTTCCAAAACAAAAAAAAACAAAAATAAATCAAATAAACACATTCATCACTCTTCATTAGACAATGATAACTGCGGCTCTATACGAACCCCAAATTCACAAACCGGCCGATACTACCTCCACCACCGTCTCCGGCGATGATGAGCCTCCTAAGCCTCGCATTTTCCGATCAAAGCTTCCCGATATTGACATTCCAAACCACCTCCCTCTCCACACTTACTGCTTCGACAAGCTTTCCTCTGTTTCCGACAAGCCTTGTCTAATAGTAGGCTCCACCGGAAAAAGCTACACCTACGGGGAAACACACCTCATCTGCCGGAAGGTCGCTGCCGGATTATACAAAATAGGTATTCGAAAAGGTGACGTCATCATGATCCTCCTTCAAAACTCGGCCGAATTCGTCTTCTCCTTCATGGGTGCTTCCATGATCGGAGCCGTCTCAACAACCGCAAATCCATTCTACACTTCTCAAGAGATCCACAAACAGCTCAAATCTTCCGGAGCTAAACTCATCATCACTCACTCTCATTACGTCGAAAAACTTAGAAACCTCGACCAAGAAACCAAAATCGGAGAACATCTCACGGTGATCACCACCGAAGATCAAACACCGGAGAATTGTCTACCTTTCTCCACACTCATTGACGAGACAAACCCTCAAGAAGAATCAGAATCCGTCTGTGTCGATGGTGATGATGCGGCGGCGCTTCCTTTCTCTTCCGGCACGACGGGTTTACCAAAGGGAGTGGTTTTGACTCACAAGAGCTTAATCACGAGCGTTGCGCAACAAGTTGATGGAGATAACCCAAATCTTTACCTTCAATCAAACGACGTCGTACTCTGCGTTTTGCCTCTTTTCCACATCTACTCTCTTAATAGCGTCCTCCTCAATTCCATCCGATGCGGTACTTACACAAAATCTCTTACATTTTGAAAAACATACCAAAACTTTTATAAGATGTTTTAGGCGAACTAGGTGTAGACAAACGGAAATTCGGGACGGTACGGGATATTACGGGGAACAAATTTGAGAATCAAAAAATAATTTCCCCATAATTCTATTTAAAATATGGGACGGGAACGGAACGAACAGAACATGAACGAAACATACCAAATTTTTTAAAAAAAACCCAAATAACATGAAAGAAAAAATGCTAAAAAAACATCTTTAAAAACGAAACTAAGTATGTTATTTAACTTTAAACTACTCTCTACTGATGATTAAACTAATTAAGTATAGGTGCGACGGTTCTTCTGATGCATAAATTCGAGATTGGGGCGTTGTTGGATCTAATCCAGAGACACAAGGTTACAATAGCGGCGCTTGTTCCACCTCTTGTGATCGCTCTGGCTAAGAACCCTACCGTTAACTCTTACGATCTCTCTTCCGTTAGATTGGTTCTCTCCGGTGCAGCTCCGTTAGGCAAAGATCTCCAAGATAATCTCCGTCGTCGCCTCCCTCAGGCCGTCCTTGGTCAGGTGTGTGTCTGCTTATTTGTTTTACTCTCTGGTTTTATCTTTTACGTTACAATTTTAACAACAAAACAAAAAAAATTACGTTACAACAAAGTTGAAAAAAACAAAAAAAAACTACGTTACATTAATTTGTGGGAACCGTTTCGTAATTAATGGCATACTTGTACATAATATTCTTTTTAATCAAATATTATTATTTCCACTACTATACCAATGTTGATGGGAATGAATAAGTTTGGTTAATTAATTAAACAGCTATGTGAAATAAATAAATTTAAAAAACTAAAATGGGAGGGGAATGCACGGGAAGAGAGTGAGGAGTGAGTTGCGTCTAGCTCTTCGGCGTAATTCCGGTTACGTAATGTCCATCTGCTCCCGAGCTAATTTTGCATTGCGTTTTATTTCTTTTTCTAATATATTTTCCTTTAAAGCTTTTTCTTTATAGATTTAATAAAACAGATGTAGTTTAGGTTTAGTCAAAGGAACAAGAAAAATGGATGTTATTTAGGTCGCCGTTCCAATAGATACTGATACTGCATCTAATTTTCTCATCAATATATTAATTTGATTTAGATTTTAGAGTTCTTGTTGCGTTAAGTTAGTATTCAATTCGAACTTCTCCAAATGTCGTGTTCTTTAACTTTATTGTCTTGTTTTTAAATATGACTTCCCTTTTAGAGCCTGTTTTACAATTTTTCTTTTATTAAAATATACTCCAAACATTTCTACGATGACTTTTATTACATTTGAAAGCTTTTCTTCTCAAAGTTAAAAACCTTTAATGTTGAGATAAAAAAGAGAAGTTCAACTAGTATTATATATTTTATATTATATGTATTCTTCTGGTTTAAATAGTATTACATCCTAAGATATTGATAGTGTACTAGAATATTATGCATTTATTAAATTTTTGCTAACTACTTAAAAAAATTTGATTAAATAGATGTCGGTCTTAAGATATCAAAACAAAATGTTCAAAAAAATAAAAATAAAATAAAGATATCAAAACACTGTCATGTGACGTGGTCTCATTTCTAACACACACATTCACACACACACACACACACTAAACACACATATACTCTCATACACACATTCATTTAAAATAATTAACACGGTACATGGATATTCTTTAATATACAAAAGTATGTATTTATATAAGAAAAATACGATATGATGACAAATTATTAATTAATTCCCAAAGCCAAGTTTATGTAGCCAAATTAGCAAAAAACGAGAAGTTTATGTACGTAGGAGTTAAATAAAAATAATTAAAAGCTTTGTTTAACGTAAACTATTTAAATAATGTATCTTGATATTGCAAATCCAAATATATTTATTGGAGCAACCTCGACTAATCGAGTAATTTTTTTTTGTGTGGGTATAGTCGAGTAACTTAATCTTTGTGAATTTGTGCGATAGTGCCAAAAGTGTAATTAGGTGGAATCAGTGAGGTAATTAATAACCGGTTGATTGTGAAACAAACAGGGATATGGTATGACTGAAGCAGGACCAGTGTTGTCAATGAGCCTTGGGTTCGCTAAAGAGCCAATCCCGACAAAATCAGGGTCTTGCGGGACTGTGGTCAGAAACGCAGAACTTAAAGTGGTTCACCTTGAGACACGTCTCTCTCTTGGCTACAACCAACCTGGTGAAATTTGTATCCGTGGTCAACAAATCATGAAAGGTTCGTTTTTTGTTTCCTGGCTTTTGTTCACATTTTGTTGACTTTTTTTTTGAGGAAATAAATTTGTGATAGTGAAAGTGTCCATTTTTTCAATGGGAAAAACGGTTGGGGAATTAGAACTACATTTTGATGACAAACAAAAGAACTATATACATTTTGTTGAGGAATTCTAAAAATGCCATTATTTTTATTTTTTATTTTAACAGATTATAAAATTTCCAAAATTTTGTAGTGGTTTCAGAAAAAAAAATATATGTATAAATGATACTTAGTTTATAATTTTATTTAGAAAAAATAAGAGAAAACGCATTGAAATTCTACTTACTCTCTATGTATTATAAGGAGTGTTATTCCAACACTTTTCATTTACATTTGTGCCCCTTATTAATACATTATATATGTTTTTATTTCTAATTAATAAAGTAAAATAATAAGGATAAAATTAAGATTTTGTTTAAAATTTTGTGTTAAAAATACAAGTGACACTTTTTATGAAACAAAAATAAAATATTAAAATAACACTGTTTGTGAAACAAAATAGTAATTTTTTATTGACAATAAGAAACTTAATGTGAATTAACTAATTTTAACATTAAAATAAGCCGACAAAAAACAAAAAAAGGTTCAATTATCTAAATATACGGCCTTAAATTAGATTTGTATCACCTGTACGACATGCATTTTACTTATTAAGTGCATATAACGCGACGTCGTTTACATCTATTCACACACACGTGATACATATGTCTATATATTACTTGAAATAAAATGTTGACAAAAAGAGATCAAATTTCAATAAGGTAATAAAGATTCAGGGGACATAGCGCAATCTCGACCTAATTAAGGTTGACAATTAAAGAAGTGATATAAATTTTTCAACTAACTTTTGGCGCGTAGAGTACTTGAACGACCCAGAAGCCACGTCAGCAACAATAGACGAAGAAGGTTGGCTTCATACAGGGGACATTGGGTTTGTGGATGAAGATGATGAGATCTTCATTGTTGATCGACTCAAAGAGGTCATCAAGTTCAAAGGCTTTCAGGCAAGTCCATTAATAATAATTGAGTCATTTTAAAAGATTATAATAATTGAGATTAACTATGTTTATTCACCCTTTTTAAATTATATGACTTTTTCAGTTAATATTTTTAATATTTAACAAGATTTTTAAAAAGGTTATTTATAGGTATATAGCATAAATTTAACACTTATTATATGCAAAATGACCCATTAGTAAAAGTGTTGAAAATTTAATATTTTCATGCATTTTTAGTATGATATAAAGTTTGATTGACTGTCAAAAAATGATTGTTTTCTGTATTTAAGTTAAAAGAACATCTTTGAATAAAATAACATATATTTTTTAAACATTTCAAAAAGTATTTTTTGCAAAATTGACATGAAAATCAACTTCCATCTTTTTTTGATTTTCCAACAAGTTATCTAGTGAATATATATCTTTTAAAGAAAATTTAGTATAATAATCTTTACTTTATAATTACTAATACAATACAATACAAGAATATGAAACTGTAGATATCAGATTTCTAATAATCTCACTTTGTGAATTATAAAGTTAAAAGGCACCCATACACTTTTTCTTAAAAGATAGCTTACCTTCTTACAATAAAATTAATGTGAGTTACATTAAATATAAGATTAATTGGGAACTGTTGCCTTGATGATGAAATGCGAAATAACAGGTTCCTCCGGCTGAGCTAGAAGCCTTGCTCATCAATCACCATTCAATTGCGGATGCTGCTGTTGTTCCGTAAGTACTAAGTAGCACACCAATATATGCATCGAGTCATAAGATAGTGTAAACGGCATTGTTTTAAAAAGTTTTTTTTTTTTTTTGGAACTTTCTGTTTTCAAATTTTTATAGCCAAGGAGATGAAGTGGCTGGAGAAGTTCCGGTGGCTTTCGTGGTGCGATCCAATGGAAACGACATCACCGAAGACGATATAAAAGAATACATAGCCAAACAGGTACACATACTTGTTCTTTCCTCTTGGTTTTGAATTTTCTTTTCATAGATACATGGAGAAATATAAATCTACCATGAACATTTTACAAAAAAATGGTTATGGTTTCTTCTTTTTTTTTTCCACAAACATGATTATTATGATTAAACGCCAGAGGATACATAGTCTTTGTGTAATATTGATGTTAACCATACAGGAGGATAAATAGAGGAAGAAACAAAAACATGATTAGTTTTAAGTGGTTATGGTTTCTTCTTAGCCACTGTAGAATGTAGATGTTTTAAGTGGCAAAAATATCCGATTTATTTGTTGTATTTGTTTGGGTTTTGAATGATTATATTACTGATAAGTAAAAACATGTCCTCAGCTTTTAATAAAGAAAACGAAACTATAATAATAATAAAAAAAACACGAAACGATTTACTTGTTATTTTTGTTATCTTGCTTTATATACAGAATGAATATTTACCAACAAAAAATATATAGAATGAATATGTAACTGATGTGTGGATTTGTAGGTGGTGTTCTACAAGAGATTGCACAAGGTCTTCTTTGTTTCTTCCATTCCCAAATCTCCTTTCGGGAAAATTCTGAGAAAGAATCTCAAAGCTAAACTTTGTTAAATCTAATTTTTTTTAATATATAGATTCAAACGTTCTTTTGTATCCACAATACTCGTCTTATTTTTAGATCCTTTGTCGCACAACAGGCGTTGGAAACTTAAGAGTTTTATGAAACTATATGATTTTGATATTTTAATGAAATTTATTTCACAATGCAAGTAATAAAAGACAAATTAAAAAACATAAATTAAACTATAAAATAAAAAGTAAAATAAAGTAGGAAAATAAAATACTATTGTGTTAATTAATTTAAAAAAAATATCATGATATCAGTTTTCAAAAGTACCATTATTTTTTATCAATTTTCAAAAATACTACTTTTTATAAACGTTTATACAAATGATTTATAAAAATTTATTAAACATGTTTATAAAAAAAATAAAAATAATTTCATCACATGCCAAATGGATTAAAGCGTACCTAACAAAAGAAAGCTCATTCTGGTCCTTACAAGATAATTTGTTAAAAAAATATAAAATCATAAAAAATATTTTTATATTTTGTTAAAACTTATCCATAAGTTGGATATGCTCTGAGATACACAAGTTATCTACGGTTTGCCAATCTAATTTAAGATCCATTTTAATTTTTTGAGTATAGTTGGAATTTTTTCAGTTTTTCCCAGAACTAGTGATTTTCTAATTCTATCTATTAATAAAATATATAAAAAAATGTAACTTCTTATACTAATTTTATTCAACATTACTCTACGCTAAATACTTTAATTTTCTTGAAAAGGCTACGTATTTCTATTTGTTCTTTGTAATATATTTATTTATCAAGAAGAAAAAATTTATTTTGGTTCCAAAACTGATTTTTGTTTGGGATAAATATTGACTTTTTTACATGAGCGAATAACATGTAACCACATGTCAGTGATGTCACTCGTAGTTTTTTTGAGGTACTGGGTTAAAAATGGATCTTGAGCCTATTAGCATCAGGCCTTGGATTTTACATAACCATCAGATCCAGCACTGAGGCCACATGATTCTAGGCTCTGGTATTTGGCAGTGTGGTCACAGTGTTGGTCACGAGAAATTGAGAGGTCATATGATCTAGGGTAACTATTAACTATTAAAATTTTAAGCTGAAACAATAAAAAGTAATGGCACAGTTGGCATAGTCTCCTATGTTCACACCTGAGTTCAAATATTCCCAATGCATTCATATTAATTTTTTTTGTTTTATTTCATATTAATAATATACTTAAATAATATTTATATTAATTTATGATCTTGGTAAAAAAATTTTCTATGACCGCCATTGTACATAAGTACTATCAACTCAAGTACTTGTCGAGAACTAAAATGGCGAATCACCACACCCATCGCCAACCACCACCACAACCACTCATCACCTTTCTCGACGTATTGGACGCAACAACAAAAGCTTAATCAAATCTCTTTTTGGATATCATGCAATGATAAATGACATTTAAACGTGTCGTTTATCATTTCATAAGGTAAGTCTTTCGCCAATATCTTTCTTTTACTTGGATTGAATTCATTTTAATCACCTTGGTTTTCTTGTTAGAAGTCATTTTATTTTTATCGTCATCATATGCGATCTTGGTTCTTCGAACTTCTCAACTTATTACTTGAGAGTTCTGATCAAAGAATATATTAACAAGTTTTCAAAGTGTTTTGTTAGAAACTTATAATCTCATAGGAAGCAAGGAAGAGACAGTTCTCTATGTGAGTCAAAGACACCGATTCCTGTGTTCTTTATGTCTCGGATCCGACATTAATACAAGAATCCGTCTCTTAGTAAGGATTAAACACAAATGACCAAGCATTAACATAAGCCCGTACTCAGCTCCACAAGCATACCCAAACGAATGGCCTCTTTTAAAGACCAAGCTCGGGCCAACCTTGTTTATCATCACTCCAAACGACAACACGTGAAGACAACATGGATAAGAGAGGCTAAGGACGTGGAAAATGAACTTAACGTAATAGGAGGAGCGTCTTCTAGAGCCGTCTAATAGCTAAGGTACGCGTATTGAATTCAATTTGATTAATTAACAAGTTTCATTTGTCGCTTTGCATGATTATTCAATTAGTCTAGTTTCTCTTTTGTAATTTTTTTTTAATTGTATCTTTTTTTTCTTTACGAATTAGACCCGAGAAGTTCACAGTCAAAAAGCTATTAACAAATTTCATATGTGACATTGTAGACAAATTTTTTTACCTAATCAAGTAAACGATTATTTTTTTTAAAAGAAAATGCTGAGTTTTTGATCCTTGTGTAGTTTCTCCTTCATTCTAAAGTTCACTATGACTTATCACAGCCTTGATATAAGCTGTGTCGCATTCTTTGATCCATCCAATCATTCCATTCATCGACCATCCCTTATTCTATTCAAAGAGAGCCTATTGGCCAATTGTAGAACCCATCACATCACTCACTTCACTCGACCATCTCTTAGTCAAGGAGAGAGTGCCCTTTGGCCAATTGTTAGTTTCCATCGTATCACCTTGTGAGATAAAAAAAAGGTCTTCTTAAGTCACGATTCTCAACAGATTTGCCAACACTCATCTTTATCATCTCGGATACAAATCATGATCGAACCCTCTATTGGAATTAGTAGAGGTTAATAGGCCATGATGCCTTAATCTCAAGAGATTGTGTGTAAGATTATCCCACATTGAAAGTTGGGAGGGATCTTGACTAATATATAAGTAACTTGGACCAATCCACTCATTGCCAATTGCTTTTGGGTTGGAATTCCAGAAAACTTAACATGGTATCAGAGCCCGATCCGCACACTCTCGTAACCCTCGATCAAGAGTGGTCTGATTAGGGTTTATCTCGGCTCATAAGCCTTTGCCCGTCTGACCCGAAATTGATGGTCATGGCGAGATTAATGGTTAGAAGGGTCATTATCTCGAGGTGGTATTGGGATTAGTAGAGGTTAATGGGCCATGAGGCCTTAATCTCAATAGAGTGTGTGTAAGATTATTCCACATTGAAAGTTGGAAGGGACCTTGACTAATATATAAGTAACTTGGATTGGAAGTTCAGGAAACTTAACACCCTCTATTCCTTACTAGGTTTGTCTCTGAAACGACAGTACATAGTATATGGAAAGAAAGGAACGCACAAATCAAGGAATGGCGACATTCTTTCAACACCAACCAGAATTATTCAATTCATTTATAAGCGACTGTGTAATCGAATCTCATGGATAAAAGCTTTTGGGGATGAAAAATATGAAGAAAGTCTACAATTCTTGTTTGCTTCAACAGCTTAGTGATGAGGACACCCGCTTAGATGCCTAAAAAATTATCAAGAAGATGACACAAGCTGAAATGGACCAGACGATGATCAAGCCCCCCTAATTAAGAATCCACCAAGGACAAGATTCAGAACAAGAAAACTAAAAGAAAAATTCAACCAGGTCGTGGAAAGCTTGTTCCAAAAAAAAAAAAAATAGCTAGAAGAAGTGGCTAAACAAATTAAACAACTCAGCCATTGTCTGAGACAAGACCATTGAAGCTAGGGACGAGTCTAGAGAAGCTTTGGAAGCCAAACAATATGACCTTAAGAAACAAGGTAAAGAGACCTATATAGCTCAAAGTCAAGAAGGACCACTTAACATAAGCTCATACTCAGCTCCACAAGCATACACAAAAGAATGGCCTCTTTTAAAGACTAAGCTCGTACCAACCTTGTTATCTTCACTCTAAACGACAACACGTGGAGACTACATGGATAAGATAGGCTAAGGACGTGGAAAATGAATTTACCATAACAGGAGGAGCGTCTTCTAGGGCCGTCTAATAGCTAAGGTACGCGTTTTGAATTCAATTTGATTAGATGGCAAGTTTCATTTTTCGTTTTGCATGATGATTCGATTAGTCTAGTTCGTCTTTTGTAACTTTGTTTTCTTTTAATTGTATATTTGTTTCTTTTTTCTTTATGAATTAGACCCAATAATTTCATAGTCGAAGAGATATATTAATAAAGTTTCATATGCAACATTGCACACACAAATTTGCCTAATCAAGTAAACGAGTATTTGTTTTTCAAAGAAAAGTAGCCGCCAAGTTCTTGCGCATTGTGTAGTTTCTCCTTTGTTCTAGAGTTCATTGTGATTATTGTGATTTATCACAGCCTTGACATAAGCTGTGTGGCATCTTTCGATCCATCCAATCATTCCATTCATCGACCATCCATTGTTCTAATCAAAGAGAACCGCTTGGCCAATTGTGTAAAACCCATCACAACACTCACTTCACTCGACCATCTCTCAGTCAAGCAAAGAGTGTCCTTCGGCCAATTGCTAGACTCCATCGTATCACACCTTGTGAGATCAAAACACCTTGTGAGATCATACAAAGTTCATTCTATTTTTCATTCGTTTAGCTTTAAGAGGAATCACATATTGCTTGTTTTGTGATCATTGGGTTGTTTCTAGTTTTGTATTCATTTAAAAAAGAAAAAGACCACAATTTTTTTTTATTATTTCCATTTGTCTTGTTCTTGCTATTTTTCTGTTTTTCTTTGTACTTGATCTGTTTTCTTAATTGTTTGAGACGGAAATGACACCATGGGAGACAACACTGAACATTCCAACACGAACTGAATCCTTGCGGTCATTCAAGCACAACTCCAAACCTTAAAAAATGAATGACACAGATGGAGTAACCACAGCCCCAAAGGAGAGAAGATATAAGAGACGTGTTTAGGCCACAAGTCAACAGAGAAGATGAAAACATGCCTGGCCTTGAAGAGTATTCACCAAACCCTCAAAAAAATCTGAAACAACCTGCTCCACCAGACCCGAAAAACAACCCTAGGCCACGAGATCATGTCCACCGAGGAAAGGGATGTGATGAGGATCTTGCACGACAAGACAACATGGAGGTCAAACTAATGTCCCAACGTTTGCTAAAAAAGTGAATCCATAAGCTTACCTTGATTGGGAAAGGCTTATTGAGTAAATTTTCAAGTTCAACAACTACTCCAACCAGAAGAAGGTTTCACTGACAGCAGCTCAGCTCACTTACAACGGATTTATTGGCTTTAGGTGTTGAGTCTCAGATACAGCATCTTTTCCTTCTTCTTCTTTTTGGTCGAAGCAGCGTCTTTTCCTTATTGCATGCACTGTTTTTTTTGTGTTATTTCTCCAACATTAGTTTGTCCAACTATACTTTCCTCTTCTATCGTTCATATGCATAACATGATTCTTCCAGAAGATAACTATCACATGAACCTTCTGATGTGTATGTATGTATACTTCAAGACATATTCATTAGTTGGCATTTTCATGTATTTGTTACTTATCTCGTAGATTATGCAGTAGTCAAGGGTAACATTTGGTTGGAGCCGTAACAGAGTTGATTAAGGTAAAGACGTTGATTTGGATTGTTGATTTAACTTATCTAAACTCTATCCCATTATTGTAGCCTGCCAATTCGGATGTTTAATTTAGGACCATGGTTGACAATAAAAAAAAACTTGCGGTTAATTTGTTCAACAATCATAGTTTTATCACTCATATATACAAATTACAACTTCAGTTCAACAAAAATAGTCATAAACCAAAAAGTTCAATTAATCAATGCCCGAAATAGAAAAAAATCTAAAAATTTGCAAAATATGTCTTAATCACACCACTCCTTACGCTCAACACTAACCCAACCACCGTTACCGACTCCGTTAGCATCCCACAACTTCACTACATTCCCGTTAATCACCGTTAAATCAACGTAACGGTACCAACCGTCACCTCCGTTTCTCATCCTCACCACTCTCTCCCATTTCTCCCACCAATCCCCACACTCACCTCCTCCGTAGTTAACCTCTGATAACTCTCCAGCAATGTCTTCCTCGTAGCACACCGTTAGCTTTCCCTTCGTCACTCCGTCATTGCACAATAACGGACTCCAATCCTCCGTCTCCTTTACCGTCAATCTAGGTTCGGTTTTCGCAGCCGTTGCTTGTAGTTGTAGTGTTGGTGGCTCACGAGGAGATTCATCTATTAAGACATCATTGTTGTTGTCGCTGCCGTTAGTGGTAGCTCGGATCCGCCAGAAACTAACGGCGGCCGTCACGACGGCGATCCATGTCCAGTGGTTGTTGAGGATGAAGCTAACGTAGCCGAAAGCCGAAACCTCTAACGGAGAATCCAAAGTCGCCATTTCTGAATGTTTTCTAATTATTGGTTTAGTGTTCATTAAATAAGGGAGGAAGGAAAGAGAGGATTAGTATGGACATAGATTGAATCTGAACCGTTGGATTGATCAAAGCTAGGTGAATAATGTATCTGAAAGAGAGATAGATGCTGAGCCATTGGATCTTGTCAAGGTGAACGGTGGATCTTTCATAGATGCTGAGTATCGAGAGCGAAGATGCTTTCCCAAAATAATACTATAGGCTCTGAAATTACAATAGTTTTTTAGTTTTGTAACACGTGTTTGGTCAGGAAGTGAATACCCATGATACCGTCGTATATTCCTCTCAAGTTTTGCCGGCTGGTTTTTGCAAGTGTCAAGTGAAACAATACATGTGGTACTATTGTTGGTGTCTTACGGATCTCTACTTGATCTAATGTTTTTTTTTTTCATTTATTTGAAACAAAAAGGACAACTATCTCAAGTTCTGTAAAAAAGGAAAATGAACGCAATTTCCAATAAACAAAATCAAATTTTTGAAAAAAAATAATTATTTTGAGTTCAAGAAAAACAAGATATCCCTTATATATTAATTGAGAAACATTCTCACAAGCCCTTTTATTTACAATGGTGCCATTTTGCTGATGTGTCAGCACCACAATTATTCTGACATTTTTTTATTAATTAATTTTAAACTTTGAAAAAATTATTATAAATAAAAACTACTAATTTCATTTTGGGGGAATCGAACTTAAGACATCAAAGACAACATAGAAAACACACAACCACTTTGACAAAGACATTTCATATGTTTCTCAATCCGTTTTTTTTTAGATATCTATACATTAATTTAGATATAATAATTACTTTAATTAAATTTAATCCAAAAAAATGAAATTTTTTTTTCCACATGACATTAACTTCGACGAAATTTCTTTTTCCACATGACATTAACTTCGAGCCATTAATTGTGGTTGTTTGATATTCAAGGTTTGATATTTTTAACCTATATAGTAACTAATTTAAATCATATAATTTACTCCCAATCTTCATAATTTCTAATAATTTTAACATTGATTATTAGGAAATAAAGTAAAGATACACTTATCCCCTATATTTTCGCAATCTCTTAAATGTATTCTTACTATGTATGTAACAGAACAATATATATGTAGTCAAAATCAATCTTTATTTTAAAATTTTTCCTACTATATTTTTAACATAACAATTTATTATATA
The DNA here is from genome assembly GCA_020283515.1 of Alliaria petiolata. Lineage (NCBI taxonomy): Eukaryota > Viridiplantae > Streptophyta > Magnoliopsida > Brassicales > Brassicaceae > Alliaria > Alliaria petiolata. Next base: position 118,330,709 of record JAHZTW010000001.1, read on the forward strand.
AAAACTGAAATAATTTTTTTAGTATAGTTTAATTTTTCAATTAAAAAATGAATAATAAATAAATTTAACTTCACTTAAACAAAACTAAATATTATTTTATTAATCCCGTTTGTTAATAAGAATTTAATTAAAATTTAATATTCAAATAATTAGAAATCATTATATTTTAAATAAAAATTCACTTA
>JAHZTW010000001.1:118370667-118387992 GCA_020283515.1 Alliaria petiolata
ATTTACATATTCTAGCCTAAGACATTAGATGTTTAGAGTGTTTATCATACCATTTAGACTTGTTATTAATGCTTGTTGATTATCCTAATGCTAACACATCATTAGTTCATTGGGGTAATTAACAAAGGGATTTGAGCCACACACCATGGTCTTATCTTGATTAAGAGTTCTAGGTATAGAGTTTGCTTGATTAGTAGCTTAAATGATTGCAAGAATGTTCCTTTAGATTCCCAAATCAATGATTCCATCCCTAGGTTTCGATTTAGTATAATTGATAATCTTGCTTAGTAGTAATCCTTGCTTAGTTTCTTGATTAGCTTCAATTAAGGTTTAATTTCATAGTTATTGCTTTAGTAGTATCTCTTTTAGCTTGTAGCTTGTTTTTAATACTTGTTTGTAACTTGAACTTATCCATTTTTGCTTAGCTTAAACTAGACTTTGCATTCTTAGTGAATCATCTCCCAAGATGGATTGATACCTTAAATATTGCAATGATATGAGCAGTTAAGGAATTGCTAGCAAGCTAAAAAATGCTTGTTTCATTTGGGTATAGGAGGATATGGAACCTTAGGCTTGTACACTCTTTCCACTATATTTGTTGAAGCTTCAGTCATGTCTGACGAGGTCTGGGTAGGGTGTCGATCGACACTATGGAGGTGTCGATCGATACTAACTTCTTGTATCGAGGATGTGTGTTCGATCGAGCCCGATTCCTTGAGTTCCTCTACGGGTGTCGATCGACACTCAGTGGTGTCGATCGACACTGGCTCTGCAGCTGCAGTCTCGTCGTCTTCAGCTTCCTGAAGTGCCACGATTTCTTCTACACTCTTCACTATAATGGCATTGACTTGACGTCGAGGATTCACGTCTGTCTTTCCAGGAAGAAATCCCTCTTGTCTCTTCAAAGCTCCAGCAGTTTGAGCAACTTGAACATCCAATTGCTTCATATGAGTACCTAGAGACTCAATTTTTCCATTCAGATCCATGTACAAAGCATCAATCTTCCCATTGAAGTCCACTGTCATCTTCTGTTGTCCTTCCATAATCTGCTCTATCATAGACTCCATCTTATTGTCTTGTGCAGGAGGTTTCTGATAGGAAGAAGAACCATAAGTTCTGTTGAAGCTGTTGCTCTGAAAAGGCTTCTGGTAGGAAGAACCATAGCCTTGCTGATTGTTGAATCTATGTCCTTGAAAACCAGCACCATTGATGTAGTTGACCTCTTCTTGCTCTTGCTCAAAGGTCTCCACTTCTGCAGCAAACTGAACTTGCCTCTTTCCCACCAAGAGACTGTGTATGTTGTCTAGCTTCCTGTTGACTTCAGCGATTTGGGTTCCTCCATTTACTCCTGCGTTTTGTCTTCTCTCGAAGTCCGCGTTCTTGGTGATGTTACTAGAGGCCAAATTGTCTATAAGCTCTATCGCACCTTCTGGAAATCTGGTGTTGAAGTTGCCATTGCTCGCAGCATCTAGGGCCATCTGGTACCTCCAATCAATTCCGCGGTAGAATATACCGATAAGCTGCGGCTCGCTGAATCCATGATGTGGGCAGTCCCTCTGGTAAGATCTGAACCTCACCCAAGAAGCCTTGAATGCTTCAGTGGGTCCTTGAGAGAATGTAGTGATCTTCATCCTCAGCTCCTCGGATCTCGCGTCATCAAAGAAATTGCATAAGAATGCATTCTTTGTGTCTTCCCACGTAGTCAAGGATCCTGGTGGCAACTGCTTCAGCCAGTATGATGCATCTCCAGCAAGCGAGTAAGGGAACAGCTTGCAGAAGAGATAGTCATAGGACACTCCATTAGCCTTTATGGTTGAGGCTAAATCCTTGAATCTCTCAATGTGGTCCATTGGATGCTCGTTGGGTAGACCATGGAAAGGATTCTGAGCTACGAGCTGGAAGTAGGCAGGTTTCAGCTCGAAGTCATTCCTTTGGAATACAGGAGGACGGATCGCAGCTCTATTAGCATAGAACTGGTCTGGGCGGTTGTACTCGCCTAATGTTCTTACACGTCCAGCTTCTGCAGGTGCGATTTGCATCGCTGGTTCTATGATGACGGCGCCAGCCTCATCAAGTGTCTGTCCTTGGGCATTCCTTCTGTTGCCCTCCAGGTCTGCGAAGTTTCCATCCGCGTACTAGAATCAGACGTTCCATCTCGGTCTATGTACGGTGTCGATCGATGCCAATCGTGTCGATCGACGCTGAGGGTTGGTGTCGATCGATGCTAGAGGTGTCGATTGACGCTCGGGCAGATGCTCGGTTCTCGCGTTCCAAACGACCGAGCTCCTGGTTCAGTGCGACTAGTTCCTCTTCCTTGTTGCTTCTGGTACTGGCATGCACCTGAAACCAAAGATGAGAAACTAAATCAGTAACAAAAACAAAAATAAAAAGCTAGACAAAATTCTAATACTAGAAATCTGTAGGCAACTAATCTCCTTCCCCGGCAACGGCGCCAAAATTTGATATGGGTCAAATTAACCCTAAAGCAACTCTCTCAAATTAAGAGATCAGTTGTAGTACTTAGGGATCGAATCCACAGAGAAGGGATAGTCACACAGCAGTTTTCTAATTTCGAATTAAGCTAGAAGAATAATAAAAGTAAAGACAGAAAGCAATTAAAAACGATATAAGTTCAGGAGATGAAACGCTAGGTTCAGGGAAATTCTCAGGTGATCTAAATTCTAGGTCTAGGTGAATGTTAGGAATTATTAAGCCCTGTTCTTAAACTTGAAACACTAATGTAAAATCAACCAACTCTCGCTGCGAAGATTATCTATGCCTAAATTTCAGAAAACCAAATATCTTTGCGAATTCAAACAATTCAGACAAGCATTAATATCATGTTCAATTGTTCACAAAATCCCTAAACCAAATCTCTTTGCGAAAAGGTATTTTGCTCATCTAACATTAGTTCAGGCAATTAATAATACTCTCGCATCTATCAATTAACCTAAGATCAGATTCTAGGTCGCGAAGCTAAAATAAGCATTAAACACAAATCCAGATGAAGAACTCTAATGATTTTATCCTAACAATATAATTTGACCTAACAATTCATTGATCACCTTTGAAAAACCCTCAACCTATAAGCAAATTACTCAGACATGATCAATGAAACAGAAATCATAATTTGAATAGAAAGCATAAGAGAAATTAATAGAAACAAAAGAGTTCCAAATTTGCTCTGAAGGAGACAAATTCTTCTCTCTAAAATCTCTCTAAAAATCTCTCTCTAAATTCTCTCTAAAATAAAGTGTAGCCTAAACAATGGCTGAAAAACTATATTTATAGGAGAGGATTTTCGTCCAGGGGCAATCTTGTAATTCTTCAAGCTTGGGCAATTTACTTTTTCTGATGGAATTGGGAAACTTTGGCCGTCCTTGTCTGGTGTCGATCGACACAGATAGTGTCGATCGACACCCTGTGCGTAATTCTGCTCTTCTGACTTCATCACTTTGCAGCTTCTTGTAGAATGCTCCAAAAAGCTTCAGAATCTCCAATTATGCTCCAAACGTAGTCCAACCTATAAAGACTCAGAAAGGACTGGAAAACTAACAAAAGACTCTATAAAAACACTTATATCATGGCTTAAAAGTGGGTAAAAACCATGATATATCACTAACACCACCAACACATTTAAACCCTATATTATCCTTATCATACTTGTATTTCTTCAAATTTCAGCATGTTCTTAATACATAGTCGAACATACACTCTTTAAATGCAACTCCGTTAGAAGAGTTTTTGGTCCTTGTACAATCTCTCATCACCAAGTGTGATATGGGTTGGTTGTCTTTGTCTCTCTCGTCTCTTCACCTTCTCCTTCATCACTATTGGTTTTGGTTTCTGGATAAACATCATGTTGAATTAGTTGCTCATCCTCGAAATCTTGTAGAAGTTGCTCGATTTGAGCCTCTTCTCGGTTGGCTTCTTCTTCGTCGAAGTCGCTTCCACCATCGCGAATCACTAGTGCCATCGTCGAGCTTCGATTATGTGTCATAATTGGTTAATTAGATGTAATCGGGTCAAAATCAGGTTTTCGTTCGGTTTGTTGTTGGTTAATCTTTGTTTACAAACCATTAAGTCGTCTAAAATTGGAGACATCTAGTGCTATGTGATAATTCTCGTGGGAAAATAGATCGTTTTCTGAATATTAATACATTCCTAGTAATAAAACGAAAGAAAGACTACAAGAGTCTTGTTATGAGCTTTTAACTTGCTTTTATTTTTTACATCAGCTTAATAGCTTGCTATGAGATTCGTTTCATGTTTTAGATGGTCGTTCTCCTAATTTGTTGTTGGTTTTTTAGCCACTTGGCAAATTTTCCCTACTAATAACCTGTCATATTTACTTTCTTAATAAAAACAAAACTTACTTATTGAATCATGTATTTGGAAAGAAATTAATATTTTTCTAAAATCCACCCTTATTAGATGTTGAATTGTTATATATTTTCTTAAATCCCATGTTATTAGTTATAAAATTTATTTCCAAGTAATTTAAAATAATTTTCAATGCACTATTATTCAATTGATAATTGATCAAAGTCATAAAAATCATAGGAATATCGGATCATCACTACTTTTTAAGTAAATTAAATCTGAAAAGATTTTAAAAGATTTGATGACAAGTTTATAGTTATATATATATATATATATTGATCAACAAATCTCACGAGATGATAATTTCAACAGATTTTATAAAAACATTTATCAAACTAATCTATTTTGTGTAAATTAGATTTGAATACATTTACTCCCTCCGTTTTGATTTAAGTGTCGTTTTAAACTTTTTTTTTTTGTTTACAAATAATTGTCGTTCTCGGATTTCAATGCAGATTTATGATAAATTTTCCTGTTTTATCCCTACTTTTCAGCTTATTAATTATTCCTATCAAACAAAATAATGTTTTAATGAAGGGCAAAACAGAAAAATTTAATGTTTTCTTAATCTGTGTGAAATATCCTAAAACGACACTTAATTAAAAACAGAGGGAGTATAAGTTTTGTTGCTTCAAAAGTTGGAGAGAATTATTATTGATCTGTCTCAATATGAATATTTTTTCATTTCATAGTGATGAAAGCGATCAACACAAATGTTTTTAAATTAGTACTTAATATGATCTTGATACGTGTGTCAAGTTTATTAATCAGATTTTGATATGTATATAAAATTTAACCAATTATATTACATATTGTTAACATAAAAATAAAAAATTGTATATTCTTAACATAATTGTTTTTGACAAATAAAACAAAAACTTATATATTATTAACACAAGAAAATAAAAAAGCATAAAAAATATCTAGTATTAAAAATATACTTCAAATGAAAAAAAATGTATGTTAAAAACCTGAATAAGGTTTTTCTTCGTACTCTAATAAATTTTTAAAATTATACGTGTAAGTTAGTTGATCATATTTTGACACGTATAAAATATTTTTTTCAATTAGATATAAAATATATAAAAAGAAAAAAAAACTAGTATAGAAACAAACTTTGTATATATACAAAATATAGACATAATAATAATTAATTACAAGGAATATAATAATATATTGATAAGAGTGATTATAAGGATTGAGATAACAAGAGTGATTATATGGATGATTATTGTGATTGACATGTGTGATATCTTAAATAATTTATATATATATATATAGTATATGTAACAGATTTTGAAGAAAACACAAATTGAATATTAAAAAAAAGGAAAAAAATAAGAGGGAGACAAGGACATGCAAGAGTATATAGCAAAATGAAACCTACCAAACAATCCTCCATTCCTCTTCTAACAGCCATTCCCTCTACCTACCCCATTTCTCTTTCTTTCTTCTTCCCCACTTATTTATTTCTTCTTCCCTCATCACCTACACATTCACACATTGCTATATAATTTACATTTCTTGATTTCCAAAACAAACAAAAAAAAAATCAAATAAACACATTCATCACTCTTCATTACACAATGATAACTGCGGCTCTTCACGAACCCCAAATTCACAAACCGGCCGATACTACTTCCACCGCCGTCTCCGTCGCCGGCAACGATGAGCCTCCTACGTCTCGCATTTTCCGATCAAAGCTTCCGGATATCGACATTCCAAACCACCTCCCTCTTCATACCTACTGCTTCGACAAGCTTTCCTCTGTTTCCGACAAGCCTTGTCTAATAGTAGGATCCACCGAAAAAAGCTACACCTACGGCGAGACACACCTCATCTGCCGGAGGGTCGCTGCCGGATTATACAAAATAGGGATTCGAAAAGGTGACGTAATCATGATCCTCCTTCAAAACTCAGCCGAATTCGTCTTCTCATTCATGGGTGCTTCCATGATCGGAGCCGTCTCAACAACCGCAAATCCATTCTAAACTTCTCAAGAGATCCACAAACAGCTCAAATCTTCCGGAGCTAAACTCATCATCACTCACTCTCATTACGTCGAAAAACTTAGAAACCTCGACCAAGAAACCAAAATCGGAGAAAATCTCACGGTGATCACCACCGAAGATCCTACACCGGAGAATTGTCTACCTTTCTCCACACTCATTGACGAAACAAACCCACAAGAAGAATCAGAATCTGTCGGTGTCGATGGCGACGATGCGGCGGCGCTTCCTTTCTCTTCCGGCACGACGGGTTTACCAAAGGGAGTGGTTTTGACTCACAAGAGCTTAATCACGAGCGTTGCGCAACAAGTTGATGGAGATAACCCAAATCTTTACCTTCAATCAAACGACGTCGTACTCTGCGTTTTGCCTCTTTTCCACATCTACTCTCTTAATAGCGTCCTCCTCAATTCCATCCGATGCGGTACTTACACAAAATCTCTTACATTTTTAAAAACATACCAAAACTTTTATAAGATGTTTAGATGAACTAGGGGTAGACAAATGGGAATTCGGACGGGACGGGATATGAACAGGACAGGAATATGAGAATCAAAAAAATAATTGTTCCATAGTTCTGTTTAAAATATGGGACGGGACGGAACGAACAGAACATGAACGAAACATACCAAAAAAATTTAAAAAAACAAATAACATGAAAGAAAAAATGCTAAAAAACATCTTAAAAAACGAAACTAAGTATTTTATTTAACTTTAAACTACTCTCTACTGATGATTAAACTAATTAAGTATAGGTGCGACGGTTCTTCTGATGCACAAATTCGAGATTGGGGCGTTGTTGGATCTAATCCAGAGACACAAGGTTACAATAGCGGCGCTTGTTCCACCTCTTGTGATCGCTCTGGCTAAGAACCCTACCGTTAACTCTTACGATCTCTCTTCCGTTAGATTGGTTCTCTCCGGTGCAGCTCCGTTAGGCAAAGATCTCCAAGATAATCTCCGTCGTCGCCTCCCTCAGGCCGTCCTTGGTCAGGTGTGTGTCTCTGCTTTTTTTTTTTTTACTCTCTGGTTTTATCTTTTACGTTACAATTTTAACAACAAAACAAAAAAAAATTACGTTACAACAACGTTGAAAAAAACAAAAAAAAATTACGTTACATTAATTTGTGGGAACCGTTTTGTAATTAATGGCATACTTGTAAATAATTTTCTTTTTAATCAAATATTATTATTTCCACTACTATACCAATGTTGATGGAAATGAATAAGTTTGGTTAATTAATTAAACAGTTATGTGAAATAAATAAATTTAAAAAACTAAAATGGGAGGGGAATGCACGGGAAGAGAGTGAGGAGTGAGTTGCGTCTAGCTCTTCGGCGTAATTCCGGTTACGTACTGTCCATCTGCTCCCAAGCTAATTTTGCATTGCGTTTCATTTCTTTTTCTAATATGTTTTCCTTTAAGCTTTTTCTTTATAGATTTAATAAAACAGATGTAGTTTAGGTTTAGTCAAAGGAACAAAAAAATGGATGTTATTTAGGTCGCCGATCCAATGGATACTGCATCTAATTTTCTCATCAATATATTAATTTGATTTTGATTTTAGAGTTCTTGTTGCGTTAAGTTAGTATTCAATTCGAACTTCTCCAAATGTCTTGTTCTTTAATTTTATTGTCTTGTTTTTAAATATGACTTCCCTTCTAGAATCTGTTTTACAATTTTCCTTTTATTAAAATATACTCCAAACATTTCTACGATGACTTTTATTACATTTGAAAGCTTTTCTTCTCAAAGTTAAAAACCTTTAATGTTGAGATAAACAAGAGAAGTTCAACTAGTATTATATATTTTATATTATATGTATTCTTCTGGTTTAAATAGTATTTCATATGCATTGGAGATTTTAAAAGTGAGTGTTTAAAAATTATTTTTTTGATTAAATTTAAATAAGTTTAATGTTTTAAGACATTTTAGTTATGGAGACATGTCTAAAGCTCAAAAATAAATCATATATTAGACATTTTTATCAGTTTTTGATCTTTAGTCTTAAGATTTATTATTTTAATAATGTTATTAGATCTTTTAAAGTCTCCAATGCACATGCTCTAAAATATTGATAGTGTACTAGAATATTATGCATTTATTAAAATTTTGCTAACAACTTTAAAAATTTTGATTAAATAGATGTCGGTCTTAAGATATCAAAACAAAATGTTCAAAAAAACATAAAATAAATAAAGATATCAAATCACTGTCATGTGACGTGGTCTCATTTCTAACACACACATTCACACACACACTAAACACACATATACTCTGATATACACATTCATTTAACATAAATAACACGATACATGGATCCTTTAATATACAAAAATATGTATTTATATAAGAAAAATACCATATGATGACAAATTATTAATTAATTCCCAAACCCAAGTTTATGTAGCCAAATTAGCAAACACGAGAGAGTTTATGTACGTAGGAATTAAATAAAAATAATTAAAAGTTTTGTTTAACGTAAACTATTTAAATAATGTATCTTTATATTGCAAATCCAAATATATTTATTGGAGCAACTTCGACTAATCGAGTAACTTAATCTTTGTGAATTTGTACGATAGTGCCAAAAGTGTAATTTGGTGGAATCAGTGAGGTAATTAATAACCGGCTGATTGTGAAACAAACAGGGATATGGTATGACTGAAGCAGGACCAGTGTTGTCAATGAGCCTTGGGTTCGCTAAAGAGCCAATCCCGACAAAATCAGGGTCTTGTGGGACTGTGGTCAGAAACGCAGAACTTAAAGTGGTTCACCTTGAGACACGTCTCTCTCTTGGCTACAACCAACCTGGTGAAATTTGTATCCGTGGTCAACAAATCATGAAAGGTTCGTTTTTTGTTTCCTGGCTTTTGTTCACATTTTGTTGACTCTTTTTTTTTGAGGATATAAATTTGTGATAGTGAAAGTGTCCATTTTTTCAATGGGAAAAACGGATGGGGGATTAGAACTACATTTTGTTGACAAAACAAAAGAACTACACTTTGCTGGGGAATTCTAAAAATGCCATAATTTTTATTTTTATTTTAACAGACTATAAAATTTCCAAAAATTTGTAGTGGTTTCAGAAAACAAATATATGTATGAATGATACTTAGTTTATAATTTTATTTAGTAAAAATAAGAAAAAACGCATTTAAATTCTACTTACTCTCTATGTTTTATAAAGAGTGTCATTCCAACAGTTTTCACATACATTAAGTAAAATATGTAAATTTTTATTGTGCCCCTTATTAATACATTATATAAAAAAAAATTTCTAATTAATAAATTAAAATAATAGGGTTAAAATAAAATTTAATTTAAAATTTTGTATTAAAAATTTAAAGTGACATTTTTTATGAAACAAAAATAAAATGTTAAAATAACACTGTTTGTGAAACCAAAAGAGTAATTTTTTATTGAAAATAATAAATTTAATGTGAATTAACTAATTTTAACATTAAAATAAGCCGACAAAGAAAAAAAAAGGTTCAATTATCTAAATATACGGCCTTAAATTAGATTTGCATCACCTGTACGACATGCATTTTATTTATTAAGTGCATATAACGCCACGTCGTTTACATCTATTCACATTCACTCACACGTGATATGTCTTCATATTTCTTGAAATAAAATGTTGACAAAAAGGGATCAAATTTCAATAGGTAATAAAGATTCAGGGGACATAGCGCAATCTCGACCTAATTAAGGTTGACAATTAAAGAAGTGATATAAGTTTTTAACTAACTTTTGGCGCGTAGAGTACTTGAACGACCCAGAAGCCACGTCAGCAACAATAGACGAAGAAGGTTGGCTTCATACAGGGGACATTGGGTTTGTGGATGAAGATGATGAGATCTTCATTGTTGATCGACTCAAAGAGGTCATCAAGTTCAAAGGCTTTCAGGCAAGTCCATTAATAATAATTGAGTCATTTTAAAAGATTATAATAATTGAGATTAACTATGTTTATTCACCCTTTTTAAATTATATGACTTTTTCAGTTAATATTTTTAAATATTTAACAAGATTTTTAAAAAGGTTATTTATAGGTATATAGCATAAATTTAACACTTATACGCAAAATGACGCATTAGTAAAAGTTGAAAAATTAATATTTTCATGCATTTTTAGTATGATATAAAGTTTGATTGACTGTCAAAAAATGATTGTTTTCTGTATTTAAGTTAAAAGAACATCTTCGAATAAAATAACATATTTTTTAAAACATTTCAAAAAGTATTTTTTTTGCAAAATTGACATGCAAAATAAACTTCCATCTTTTTATGATTTTCCAACAAGTTATCTAGTGAATATATATCTTTAAAAGAAAATTTAGTATAATTATCTTTACTTTATAATTACTAATACAATACAATACAATACAAGAATATGAAACTGTAGAGATTAGTTTTCTAATAATCTCACTTTGTGAATTATAAAGTTAAAAGGTACCCATATGGCCATACACTTTTTCTTAAAAGATAGCTTACCTTCTTACAATAAAAAAATTTAATATGAGTTACATTTAATATAAGATTATTTGGGAACTGTTGCCTTGATGATGAAATGCGAAAGAACAGGTTCCTCCGGCTGAGCTAGAAGCCTTGCTCATCAATCACCATTCAATTGCGGATGCTGCTGTTGTTCCGTAAGTACTAAGTAGCACACCAATATATGCATCGAGTCATAAGATAGTGTAAACGGCACTGTTTTAAAAACTTTTTTTTTTTTTTGAACTTTCTGTTTTAAAAACTTTATAGCCAAGGAGATGAAGTGGCTGGAGAAGTTCCAGTGGCTTTCGTGGTGCGATCCAATGGAAACGACATCACCGAAGACGATATAAAAGAATACATAGCCAAGCAGGTACACATACTTGTTCTTTCCTTTTCGGTTTAAATTTTCTTTTCATAGATATATGGAAAAATATAAATCTATCATGAACATTTTACAAAAAAATGGTTATGGTTTCTTCTTTTTTTTTTCCACAAACATGATTATTACGATTAAACGCCAGAGGATACATAGTCTTTGTGTAATATTGATGTTAACCATACAGGAGGATAAATAGAGGAAGAAACAAAAACATGATTAGTTTTAAGTGGTTATGGTTTCTTCTTAGCCACTGTAGAATGTAGATGTTTTAAGTGGCAAAAATATCCGATTTATTTGTTGTATTTGTTTGGGTTTTGAATGATTATATTACTGATAAGTAAAAACATGTCCTCAGCTTTTAATAACGAAAACGAAACTATATTAAAAAAACACGAAACGATTTACTTGTTATTTTTGTTATCTTGCTTTATATATAGAATGAATATTTAACAACAAAAAATATATAGAATGAATATGTAACTGATGTGTGGATTTGTAGGTGGTGTTCTACAAGAGATTGCACAAGGTCTTCTTTGTTACTTCCATTCCCAAATCTCCTTCCGGGAAAATTCTGAGAAAGGATCTCAAAGCTAAGCTTTGTTAAATCTAATTTTTTTATATATAGATTCAAACGTTCTTTTGTATCCACAATACTCGACTTATTTTTAGATCCTTTGTCGCACAACAGGCGTTGGAAACTTAAGAGTTTTATGAAACTGTATGATTTTGATATTCTAATGAAATTTATTTCACAATGCAAGGAATAAAAGATAAAATAAAAAACATAAAGTAAACTATAAAAATAAAAAGTAAAATAAAGTAGGAAAATAAAGTACCATTGTGTTAATTTTAAGAAATATCATGATATCACTTTTCAAAAGAACAATTATTTTTTTTTTTCAATTTTCAAAAATACTACTTTTTATAAACGTTTATACAAATGATTTATAAAAATTTATAAAAAAAATTATTAAACATGTTTATAAAAAATGAAAAAAATTCATCACAACCTTCACGTTGGGCCAAATGGATTAAACCGTACCTAATAAAAGAAAGATCATTCTGGTCCTTACAAGATAATTTGTTAAAACATCAAAATATAAAATCATAAAAATTATTTTTATAATGTGTTAAAAACTTATCCATAAATATTTGGATATGCTATGAGATACACAAGTTGTCTACGGTTTGCCAATCTAATTTAAGATCCATTTTATTTTTTTTTGAGTATAGTTGGGATTTTTTCAGTTTTTCCGAGAACTAGTGATTTTCTAATTCTATCTATTTGTAAAAAATATTAAAAAATGTAACTTCTTATACTACTTTTATTCAACAATAAACTATATATTAGCCAAATACTTTAATTTTCTTGAAAAGGCTACATATTTCTATTTGTTATTTGTAATATAATTATTTATCAAGAAAAATATTTTATTTTGATTCCAAAATTGATTTTTGTTTGGGATAAATATCGACTTCGTGAGCGAATAACATGTCACCACATATCCCTCGTGATTTTTTTGGAGGTACGACCCTTCAGGATCGAAAATGGGTCTTGAGCCTATTAGCATAAGGCCTTGGATTTTACAAAACCACCATATCTGGCACAGATGCCACATGGTTCTAGGCTGCATGTATTTGGCAGTGTGGTACTGTTGGATATGGGTAAACTGATATACTCATATATTTCGCATATTTAGCTTGCATTTAGAATATGTTTTTCATGCATACATCATTCATAATAGACTAATTTGCATCATTTGCACCATTTTAAGTCGTAGAACACTTTGCATTAGCATTTGCATGGTTTCTTGCATATTTGCATCTTTTTCAGGTTGTTTTGAGTACTTGGAGCTGTGATGGATGTTGAGCATTAAGAAGAAGACGAAAGAAGAACCTAGGAGTAGGCGGGAATCAAGGGAAAACTCGGACAAAACCAAAGAAGCCGAGATCGACCGGCCGATCGAGCAGAATGACTCGATCTGAAGACAAGATCGACCGTATGATCGACCACACTCACACGATCAAGGTGTGATCGACGAAGACAATCGACCAAGATGAGTCGATCCAAAGCAAATCGAGTGGACGATCGACTGACGACCCGAACCAAACACTGATCGAGTCAGAGATCGACCAAACTGACTCGATCAAAGTATAGATCGACTAGAAGATCGACTGGACTACTCGAACTGACGGAAGTTGACCCAGAAAAGTGTTTATGCTTTAGTGAAAGTGGTAGACATACTTTCTGTCTCTTGCCCCTTGTCTCTTGCCTCTTGACTCTTGCCCCTTGACCCCTCTTTTTAGGCCAAGAGCCATGTTTAAAACTCTATATAAAGAGTGTTTATGTGCTTGTAAAAAATCATTCAGTTTTCATTCAAGTTTTTAATCAAGTCTTATATTCTCTCTTTCAAAAGTCTTCTTAGTGTTCTTGTAAGTTTTCTTAGTGTTCTTGAAGTGTTCTTGAGTTCTATAGTTCTTACTATTTAGTTTCTTAAAAACTCTTATTTTTATTATATATATATCTTATTTAAGTTATTCTAATGTCAAGTCTTTCTTCTAAATTCTTGATTAACTCTTTGTGAAAAATCTTTTGTGTTTTTAATTAATATTCAATTTTATTTCTAATTCTAATGTCAGGTCTTTCTTCTTAATACTTATTGTTTTCTTTGTAAAAATCTCTTGTGTTTTTATTATAGCAAGTATTTAAATATTTCTAATTTCAAGTTTTTCTTCTCAACCCCATAGATCATGTTCCTTAACTCTAAACTTATGTTTAAAAGAGGTAAGAACATGATTTGTGAGTAAACCGCTTAAGGTTTGAGGTTGGGATGATTAAGGAGGTTGGAAACTAAAATCTTGGTTTGTGTTTATCTTGTGCTTTATTTTAAATCTCTTCTTGGATTTGGGGGTTTTAAGGTCTAGAGATTCTCCTTGGAGATCTCTTTAATCTAGGGATTTCCTTATCCTAACAAGACTTAGGAAATCCCTTAAAACCAAATCCAAGAGACTAGCTCATCCTTTCCCACACATCATGGATGCTTAGGGAGCTAGTTAAACCATTTCTTTTAAGATCCATTCTTAATGTTCTTCACCTTTTCTTTCCACCAAACATCATGGGTTAGGAGGAAAGGGTGAAGAAAGGAATTATACCACACATCATGGATAATTCTATTTTGGTTTCTTAAGGTTTAGAGAATTAACTAAAAAGAGTAAAAATATGTTTTCAAACCCCAAGATCGAATTTTCAACCTTCTTAAGAATGATTCCCAACCTTAAATATGTTTTTAACATTTTAAAACCAAAAACCATTTTCCTCTAGCTTGTGTTTATTTATCTCTATTCAAATTGTTTATTAAATAGTTTATTTATGCAATATAGTTTCATAAATTTGTAGAATTGTGTTCTTGCTCTTTTTAATATTTTAGAAATTGCTTAGAGTCTTATTTTACTGTATAGAGTTGATTTTGTAGTCGTTTCAGTTTTTATAAATAGTTTTTATATTATCTTGCTACTCACCATCAAATCTGTTTTATTAATCCGGTTTTACCTTTTGAATTTTTTTAAATTAGTAGATCGATTGTTATATTGTTTATTAGTCATCTAGTAGTTGTATAACTCTCTTGTAGGGATTTTAAAATTGTTTTCTTGTCTGTTTGACAACCGTAAGTATTTTATTTTGGTTTGTTCCCCAAATTAACCGAATTTTGCTTAGCTTTATAAATCTCTTGTAATCTTAGTAGCTTTCACCCCAAGGTTGGTTTGACACCTAAAGTACTACAACTGCAAAAAGACCTTTAGGTTTTGATTATCAAATGGCACCGTCATGTTTATCAAATGGCACCGTTATCAAATATACTCATATACTCATATATTTGATAAACAGGTTTTTAACCAGTTTGATAATCAAAACCTAAAGGTCTTTTTGCAGTTGTAGTACTTTAGGTGTCAAACCAACCTTGGAGTGAAAGCTACTAAGATTACAAGAGATTTATAAAGCTAAGCAAAATTCGGTTAATTTGGGGAACAAACCAAAATAAAATACTTACGGTTGTCAAACAGACAAGAAAACAATTTTAAAATCCCTAAAAGAGAGTTATACAACTACTAGATGACTAATAAACAATATAACAATCGATCTACTAATTTAAAAAAATTCAAAAGCTAAAACCGGATTAATAAAACAGATTTGATGGTGAGTAGCAAGATATTATAAAAACTATTTATAAAAAAAATGAAACGATTACAAAATCAACTCTAGACAGTAAAATAAGAATCTAAGCAATTTTTAAAATATTAAAAAGAGCAAGAACACAATTCTACAAATTTATGAAACTATATTGCATAAATAAACTATTTAATAAACAATTTGAATAGAGATAAATAAACACAAGCTAGAGGAAAATGGTTTTAGGTTTTAAAATGTTAAAAACAGATTCAAGGTTGGAAATCATTCTTAAGAAGGTTGAAAATTCGATCTTGGGGTTTGAAAACATATTTTTACTCTTTTTAGTTAATTCTCTAAACCTTAAGAAACCAAAATAGAATTATCCATGATGTGTGGTATAATTCCTTTCTTCACCCTTTCCTCCTAACCCATGATGTTTGTGTGACACCCCGACCCAGCGAAGCTGAAAAAGTCGGCGGCATCATGACACCTGTCTCGAGCCATGCGGGCCCAGACAGCATGTCTTTTACCAGAGTAGGATCCCATGATAATCTTTGACCAAAAAAACCCACCAACATGATCCGAACCTGCAAAACAAAACGAAGAAACAGAAAAGGGGAAAAGGAGGGGTGAGCATAACGACAACAGCTCAGTGAGTGCAGATCCTAGGGACCCACGATATACCTCTCGCACAATCCATAACCAGTCTAGACGAAAGTTCTAAGCTAATACGCACAGCAATCACGTCCGAAGACACTCATATATCAAGAAATGACATCCTAGACCTAATCGGTGCTTTCACGCTCAAAACCAGCGCACACCCGTGGCATATAGCGGCACACACGCTGTCCGTCCCCAGGACGCTTGGCTCGTCAGGCCACAGACGATGGAATATGGTGCCCCGAACACGCCAAACCATATCCAGCACACAGACATAGTAAGAGAATCGCACATCAATTACTATGTCGCCACACAGGCCAAACCGCCTCAATAGCCTACAGCTAATCCCACCCGCACAAGTGATTTCCCGCACACAATGCAAACACCCGCAAACACTATTCACAAATCAATCAACCATTTTCCGTTTAACAACCTATTTTACTAAGTCCAACAATCAACAACAGCAATATAACAATTATTAATATAGTGATAATAACGCGTCTACTAGTCCGGTTCAGACAACAATCAAATACGTGTATTCATATAGATACAACGCAGGTATGCACACATTAACAAAGGACTACTCAATCTAAAACGAGTACGAATATACGAGAGATAAATCACCACCGGTCCTCACCTTAGCAAAATCCCGATAACTGCGGATCTGAACTCCGGATGCTCAAACGGACATCGAATCTGAGATCGGCACGGAAAATCAAGTGGAAACGGCCTTCGAACGACGGAAAACGGATAACGGGTCAAACTGGTCAAAGTCAACTGTAAAAGTCAACGGTCAACGGTCAACAGTCAACCCGGTTAACTCAGACCTGAACCAAACCGGACCAGACCCGACCCGATAACCTGACCCAATGACCCGACCCGAGAACACGACCCGACCCGGCAATCCGAACCAGATCCGAACCGAATCGAACCGGCCTAAACCGAAACGAACTGGTATGAACCGGTTACGGCGGATCTCCGACGACGGCGACTCTGGTGATGGCGACGGCGGGGGCGGACGGCGGCCCGGCGGCGATGGACGGCGGCTCCGGCGGCGACTCCGGCGGTGGAGGTCGGTGACTCCGACGGCGGCGGTCGGCGACTCCGGCGGTGGCGGACGGTGGTCGGCGGCGGTGCCTATCGGCGGAGGACGGCGGCACGTGACGGCATCTCCGGCTGACGGTGGCGGCGCGTGAGGCGCGTGAGACGCACGCGCCATCTTC
>JAHZTW010000001.1:118397347-118432956 GCA_020283515.1 Alliaria petiolata
CAGTTTTGGAAAAAGAAGTGGGGGAAACAAGCAAGGATAAAAATATTTTCATACCTCCACCTTACAAACCAAAGCTCCCCTTCCCTGGACGTTTCAAGAAGCAACTGGTAGAAAAGCAGAGAGCTTTGTTCGAGAAACATTTGAGAAACGTGGAGCTGAAATTACCACTACTCGATTGTTTAGCCATGGTGCCGAAGTACGCCAAGTTTCTAAAGGATACACTTACCAAGACAGCTAAGGGTTGCCAAGAAGTCATGGTGTTGAGCCAAGAATGCAGTGCAATCATCCACAAAGAGATAGCACCAAAGAAGCTAGGAGATCCAGACTCATTCACCATACCTTGTGCGCTAGGACCATTGAAGTTCGACAACTGTTTGTGCGAATTAGGAGCAAGCATAAACCTGATGCCTCACTCCATTGCAAAGAAGCTAGGCTTCACCAAATTCAAGGAATGCCGAATCTCACTGATCTTGGCTGACCGAAGTATAAGGCTCCCAGTAGGAATGCTTGAAGACTTACCGGTAAGGATAAGCAATGTGAGTGTCCCGACGGACTTTGTTATTCTCGAAATGGATGAAGAACATAAGGATCCCCTGATCCTTGGAAGACCATTTTTAGCGACTGCGGGAGCTATAATTGACGTGAAGAATGGCAAAATTTCATTGCACTTGAGCAAGAACGTCAAACTCAACTTCGATATCAATGACGTTCTGAAGAAACCAACGATCGATGGAAAAGTCTTCTACATAGAGGCTATGGATCTTTTGGCTGATGAATTGCTAGAGGAGTTGAGTCAAGACGATCATCTACTAGTGGCGCTAACAAAGGAGTGTGGAGAGCATGACTATCTAAGTAGTCAAACCCAAGAATACATTCACATCCTTGATTCTCGCAAAACTGTCAAAGAGATAGACGGCGCGATCGAGCCACTTACCCGATCAGACGACAAGATCGACACGCTGATCGACCAACACATACGATCTAGGGAAGCGATCGACCAGCCAACACGATCTCCTGCCCGATAGAGCAAAGAACGACTGAGCCAATCGAGATAAAAGAGTCGATCCGCTGCGGATCGACTAGACGATCTACCGATCAACTCGATCACAGCGGGGCAGACATTTGAAGAAGCAAGTATGGAAGCTCATGACTCGGGGTCTAAAGTAGCAAACAAGGACAGCGATCTCAACAGGAACCAAGAGGAGGACTGGAACGAGCTGCTAGCCCCAAAGGTGGACCTCAAGCAACTTCCAAATGGGCTAAGGTATGCTTTCTTGGGTGCAAATGACACATATCCTGTAATTGTGAATGAAAATCTAAGTAATGATGAGTTAGACTCACTCCTTAAGGAGTTGAGGAAATATAGAAAGGCAATTGGTTATTCTTTGAGTGACATCAAAGGCCTTTCACCAATGCTTTGTACTCATAGGATTCACTTAGATAATGAAAACACATCCTCCATTGAACACCAAAGGCGCCTAAACCCAAATTTAAAAGAAGTGGTCAAGAAAGAGATTTTAAAACTCTTAGAGGCTGGTGTGATATACCCAATCAGCGATAGCACATGGGTCTCTCCAGTCCATGTGGTACCAAAGAAAGGAGGAATCACCGTTATAAAAAATGAGAAAGATGAGAAAGGAGGATCATAACTGGTCATAGAATGTGTATTGACTATAGAAAACTCAACTTGGCCACAAGAAAAGATCACTTTCCTCTCCCTTTCATTGACCAAATGCTAGAAAGGCTAGCCAATCACCAATACTACTTGATTGAGGAAATGGTTGAGGTATTCATGGATGATTTTTCTGTGTATGGCTCTTCCTTTGGTATTTGCTTGTCTAATTTGTGCAGGGTGCTTAAGAGGTGTGAGGAGACCAATCTCGTGCTCAACTGGGAGAAATGCCACTTTATGGTTAGAGAAGGGATAGTTCTTGGCCACAAGATTTCAGAGAAAGGCATAGAAGTTGATAGAGCAAAAATCGAAGTCATGGTGAACCTAGTACCTCCGGTGAATGTTAAAGGGATAAGGAGCTTCTTGGGGCATGCTGGTTTCTACATAAGGTTTATAAAAGACTTCTCCAAGATAGCACGTCCTCTTACAAGGCTACTGTGCAAAGAAACCGAGTTCAGCTTTAATGGAGAATGCCTTCAAGCGTTTAAGACCATCAAGGAAGCACTTGTCAGCGCACCTATAGTTAAAGCTCCGGATTGGGAGTTGCCCTTTGAAATTATGTGTGATGCAAGCGACTATGCTGTTGGTGCTGTCTTGGGTCAGCGGAAGGACAAAAAGTTGCATGTAATCTACTATGCAAGCCGGACCTTGGATGATGCACAAGTCAAGTATGCCACCACCGAAAAAGAGCTTCTAGCCGTGGTCTTTGCT
The DNA here is from genome assembly GCA_020283515.1 of Alliaria petiolata. Lineage (NCBI taxonomy): Eukaryota > Viridiplantae > Streptophyta > Magnoliopsida > Brassicales > Brassicaceae > Alliaria > Alliaria petiolata. Next base: position 118,399,731 of record JAHZTW010000001.1, read on the forward strand.
TTTGAGAAGTTTAGATCTTACTTGGTGGGTTCTAAGGTCATTGTGTATACTGACCATGCTGCCTTGAGGTACATATACTCCAAGAAAGACACCAAGCCTAGACTCTTGAGATGGATCCTTCTCTTACAAGAGTTTGACATGGAGATCAAAGACAAGAAGGGGATAGAGAATGGTGTAGCGGATCATCTTTCTAGGATGAGGATAGATGAAGTCTTACCTTTGGACGACTCACTCCCTGAAGAGCAGCTCATGATGATCAGTACCGTGGTATGTGCAAAGCTAGAAGACAAACTTGAAGAAGTTTTGATCCTAAAAGAGGAAGATCTCCCATGGTACGCTGATATTGTCAATTTCTTGGCTTGTGGAGAAGAGCCTACTCATTTGGATGGTACCACAAGAAGAAATTCATGAGAGACGTCTCACACTACTTCTGGGATGAACCTTACCTATACAAAAGGTGTGTGGATAGTTTGTACCGAAGATGTGTCACAAGAGAGGAGGCTAGGACATACTTCTATATTGCCACGGTATGATCTATGGAGGACACTTTGCGAGTTTCAAAACTGCCACAAAGGTTCTCCAAGCTGGGTTTTGGTGGCCTACACTCTTCAAAGATGCACATGAATTCATCAAGTCATGTGAAGCATGCCAAAGAACCGGAAATATCACCAAAAGAAACGAGATGCCACAATCCCCAATCTTTGAAGTAGAGATCTTCGACGTGTGGGGGATCGATTTTATGGGGCCGTTTCCATCATCATATGGCAACAAGTATATTCTTGTAGCAGTAGACTATGTGTCTAAGTGGGTGGAAGCCATGGCCTCACCAACAAACGATTCAAAGGTGGTACTTAAACTCTTCAAAACAATCATCTTTCCAAGATTTGGAGTCCCTAAGGTGGTGATTAGCGATGGAGGCAGCCACTTCATCAACAAGGTTTTTGAAAGTCTCTTGAGAAAACATGGTGTTAAGCACAAGGTGGCCACGCCTTATCACCCTCAAACAAGCGGCCAAGTGGAGGTTTCAAATAGACAAATCAAAGCTATACTAGAGAAGACCGTGGGGATCACTAGAAAAGATTGGTCTAGCAAGTTGGACAACTCTCTTTGGGCGTATAGAACGGCATACAAGACTCCAATTGGGACAACGCCTTTCAACCTCCTTTATGGTAAGTCTTGTCACCTTCCTGTGGAATTAGAGCACAAGGTTCTTTGGGCCGTAAAGCAACTCAACTACAATCTCAAAACAGCTCAAGAGAAACGGCTGGTACAACTTCAAGAGCTTGATGAGATAAGGATTGATGCCTATGAGAGCGCCAAGATTTACAAGGAAAGGACCAAAGCCTTTCATGACAAAAAGCTGGTGCGCAAGGAGTTGCAAGAAGGAAGCATGGTTCTCCTCTATAACTCAAGATGAAGTTGTTCCCTGGAAAGCTCAAATCTAGGTGGTCCGGGCCGTATGAGATTAAAGAAGTACTACCATATGGAGCCATTACTTTGCTTGGAAAAAATGGAGAGAACTTTACAGTGAATGGGCATAGAGTCAAGCCCTACATGACGAGTGACTGCAACAAGGAGAGCACCACGTTGCCTCTCCAAGACCCACAACTAGCCTAAATCCGGTAAAGTCAAGCTTAGAGACTTAAAACAAGCGCACTTGGGAGGCAATCCCATGACTATCATTGTATATATTTTGTTTCAATTTTATGCTTTCTATTTTAAGTATGTAGGTGCAAGAAAACAGAAGCCAAGAAGCAACCTAATGGGTTCTACAAACCAAGGAAAAGAAGGGGTAGGAGGAGAAGATCGAGTGTAAGATCGAGTGATACCACTCGATCGTGAGCCAAGATCGATCAAGAGATCGATCAACCACTCGATCGTGAGACAAGATCGATCAAGAAATCGACCCAATCAGTCGATCACGAACAAAACAAGCTTAAAACGAGGACTTAAGTCGATCAACTACTCGATTCAAACCAGATCGACCGACCAATCGAGCTGATAACTCGATCAGAGTAAGTTAGGCAAGAGATCGAGTGGTAGATCGACCAAACTACTCGATCGTCTGCCAAGAGAAGTTTTTCAAATTTCCCCCTCTTTCTCATTCCCTCCAACTTTTGAATTTGAATTTGAAATTGGTCAACCAGGCTCCTCTGAACTTTGTTATTTGAGCCTTTTTCAAATTTGATTCCCCACTTGCATGCATAAGTCCAAGCATTCCTTTCTTTATAAATACCACTCATTCACTCTCTCTCTTTTCCTCACATCAAAAAAAAAAAAAAACGTTTTCTACAAATTAAAAGAGAGTGTGAGTTTTTCTGGTTTTCTAAAGAAGAAGAGCAACTTGTTTCCATCAACTTTCAAGGGTAATTCGAAATTTTTTTTATGCCATATTTGGTTTTTTTTTAAATTTCCTTTTTAGTTGTATGGTTGCATAATTTGCTAAGGAAAAAGATTTTTTTTTTTAGAAATATCTAAATATTAGGGAATTTTCTTGATTTATTCTTATATCAAGATATTTTTCATCTAATATTTATTGATAAATCCAAAACTATTCCCAAAAATAAAAAGCTTGAGCAAAAATCTTTTTAAAACGTGAAAGCCTCTTGAACTTGTGTTCTTCTCTTTGTCGTGATCTTTACTAATTTCCTCTTTGAAGTTTTGATTTGCAGGTACTATGGCGCCAAGGAAGAGAAGTAGAGTTATGGCTGCACAAGAGGAAACACAGCAAGAAGTTGAGGAAACGGCTAAGTGGAGCAAAGAGGAAAAGAAAACAAGGAGGAAGCTAGAGAGGTTGCGTTTTGAGCCAACAAAATTTGCAAGTAGGGAGTTCTTGCAAAGGCTTGGATTGTTGGAAGGGTTTGATGAGCTACTCACTGACATGGGGCTAGCATGTCTTTCACGGATGGACTGTCCCACATACCCCGAAGCCACCCTTCACTTCCTCTCCACCTAAGAGTGCGAATATGAAGACCCCAACATCCCCACTCCAACCGAGGGCCTTATCAAATTCAAAATCCGCAAGCAAGCATACCGCCTCTCTATCTCTGAGCTATGCCGAGCTTATAGACTCAATGCAGCAGCAGACCTTGTGGAGTTCCCAGAATTCAAATCCGCAAGCAAGCTATGAGATTTGATTAGCGATGGAGACTACAAGTCTAATACCGCAAAAATCAATAAGGTGTGCAACCCTTTGCTAAGATACACTCTGAAGCTGCTAGCCAACACATTCAGTGGGAGGTCCACAATGCCAACAGTGACAAAGAACGAGCTGTGCTTCCTTTTCCAAGGAGTTAAACATGTTCTATGCGATAGTGAGAGGAGTGATGAACCGATGGAGGATGATCTTGGAGATAACGTCAACTATGGATGCATACTGGCTTCATCCTTGCTCAGATACAAAGCTTGGGCCATCAAGTGCAAGGCAACATCAGCACTCATTGGAGGCTTTCTCACGCCACTCTTTGTGCAAGCGGGAGTTCCACTTACCGAATTCACACCATGCGCGGAACGTGCCTACATGGATCAAGCCTACATGATCAACACCGATTCCTTGGGACCTACTCCAGCTCCAGGTTACTATGCATACCTATTCTACAATGAGGAACATGAACAGAAGACGTGCATCTTACCACACCCGGGAGAGACGCTACCTAATAGCGTTGGCAACATCGAATTCTTGCCAACCGATGAAGAATGTTATGCACCTCTTGGGGGCGTTCCAGCTACACCACAACTTGACCAATCATCACCCGAGTCTCCTCCCACTGATGCTGAGATGCCATCAAGTTATGATCTCCCAAGGATGGACTTCGAGCCACGCACCAAAACAGAGAAATTCCTTGCCTCGGTTGTGGAGATTCAGCGCAAGGTATACAAATGGCAAGGCAAGATGATCAAGAAGCTGGTGAAGAAGGTCAAGGTCCTTCAAGGGAGGAGCTCTTCAGAGATGACCTTAAGTGACGAAGCTGAACAAGAACACATGACGGCGGCAAGACACTCAACCGGAGGTATACAAATCCGAGAACCCGACGATTTACAAGCCGGTCGTCCTTCTCTTCAAAACCGTCCAACCAGGAACAAGGACAAGGAAGTACTCCATGACACGCCAAGAAAGAGCAGGAGGACCGGAGCAACCTCAAGCTCCGGCCATCTCTAGCTCCAAGGTACCAAAAACGCCAAACTTTGTATATAACATGCATTTTTATTTTTTGTGTGTCTTCTCCTAAATTTGTTTAACACCGAGACGGTGTCATTCAAGTTTGGGGGAGGAGAGTTTGTGCTTTGACATATTTTATTTGATCTTATTTTGTGTTTTCATTTTTGAGTCTTCATGCATAACATAAAAAAAAAATTGCATAGAAAAATAAATAAAAAAATCAGAAAAAACTCTTAAAATTTTCAAACAAACTTCATATAGCTTGCATTTGCATTGTCAAATATTGTAGGATTGAGTCTAGATTTTTTATCATATAGGTTGCATCATTCATATGCATAGGGGGCAATGATGAAAAATTTCCTTTAAAAGTGTTTTAAGCTCATGTATTGATTCAAGGCCCTAGTTAGTAGTTCTTTAATGCCTTGTGCAACTTTGAAATTAAGTTCTAACCATGCTTGGATCATTTGATTTAATTTTCTTGGCTTACAGTTGAAAAAAGCATGAATTGAATCAATACTTAAAATCGGAACCTTAATGAACATCTAATTATCATACTTGTGCTTTTGAAAAAGGATTCATGGATTACAAAAAAAATATTTAGGCTTTCTTATTCACTTCACCACTCTTTGTAAGCCTAAATAGAATACCTCACCTTGACCCTTACCTTATTTCAAGCCAAAATTCGTGAGTGATTACAAATTGTGAGGCCTTATTTTCTGTTTGAACTTGGCATAAAGTGTTAGGTTTTGGGCGACATGTTTAGGCTCTCATATTGCTAGCTTTGCATTTTGAAGCTAGTTTTTAAGCTTGTTTGGGATTTGGGAGTTCACGGGTTTGAGAATAAGAAGATGTTAAGGAAAAAGATGAAAAAGGGATACATATTTCTAGTGGTTGATCTTGAATTGTGATAAGAAAAAGCTCTAGCAAAGAAAAAAAGAACCCTAGAGGCCAAATGCATAAAAGAAATATTTTTAGAATGCTATCAAAAGAAAGAAAAGAGCTAATATTTATGATCTTACCACTAGCCTTAAGAAAAGTTTAAGAAGTTTCCCTAAGAAAAGAAAGTGTTTGATGAAGTTCTTGTGGGTTTAAGCTTGGCGTGAATAGCCTTGTTGATTTAGGTAGTTTCTAGAGGGTGAGTGAGCTTGGAAAATATAATTATGAATGAGAGAGGGATTAGGATCATTGTTAGTATACTTGGGTAGATGTGAGTCTAGTCATGTATGCATGCATTGCCTTTTACCTTTAGCATTATGTATAAGTTCAAACAATTTTGAGAGAAACCATTGCTTGGAGTACCCATTTGGATGAGATCATTTTTATCTCATAAACCTTAACCCTTGCCAAATGTATTCGGTTTTAAAAAGACACAAGTGTGATTCACGGTTTTAACTCTTAATGAATGTTAAAAGTATTGATTCTTGAATTGCTTGGAATAAACAAGTCATGATTTGAATATCAATTTGTGATGAATATGGCTAAGTTCTTTTGAGTAGATTTTGTGTTCTGCATTCTAGAACTGAAAACAAGGACCTTTGAATTGATACTTTTGAAAAACACTTTTGGATTTGAGCCACCATTTTTAATCATCTCTTCCTAGCTTGAATTTTGTTTGCTTGAGGGCAAGCAAAAGGAAAGTTTGGGGGAGTTGATATACTCATATATTTCGCATATTTAACTTGCATTTAAAATAGGTTTTTCATGCATACATCATTCATAATAGACTAATTTGCATCATTTGCACCATTTTAAGTCCTAGAACACTTTGCATTAGCATTTGCATGGTTTCTTGCATATTTGCATATTTTTCAGGTTGTTTTGAGTACTTGGAGCTGTGATGGATGCTGAGCATTAAGAAGAAGACGAAAGAAGAACCTAGGAGTAGGCGGGAATCAAAGGAAAACTCGGACAAAACCAAAGAAGCCGAGATCGACCGGCCGATCGAGCAGAATGACTCGATCTGAAGACAAGATCGACCGTATGATCGACCACACTCACACGATCAAGGTGTGATCGACAATGACAATCGACCAAGATGAGTCGATCCAAAGCAAATCGAGTGGACGATCGACTGACGACCCAAACCAAACACTGATCGAGTCAGAGATCGACCAAACTGACTCGATCAAAGTATAGATCGACTAGAAGATCGACTGGACTACTCGAACTGACGGAAGTTGACCCAGAAAAGTGTTTATGCTTTAGTGAAAGTGGTAGACATACTTTCTGTCTCTTGCCCCTTGTCTCTTGCCTCTTGACTCTTGCCCCTTGACCCCTCTTTTTAGGCCAAGAGCCATGTTTAAAACTCTATATAAAGAGTGTTTATGTGCTTGTAAAAAATCATTCAGTTTTCATTCAAGTTTTTAATCAAGTCTTATATTCTCTCTTTCAAAAGTCTTCTTAGTGTTCTTGTAAGTTTTCTTAGTGTTCTTGAAGTGTTCTTGAGTTCTATAGTTCTTACTATTTAGTTTCTTAAAAACTCTTATTTTTATTATATATATATCTTATTTAAGTTATTCTAATGTCAAGTCTTTCTTCTAAATTCTTGATTAACTCTTTGTGAAAAATCTTTTGTGTTTTTAATTAATATTCAATTTTATTTCTAATTCTAATGTCAGGTCTTTCTTCTTAATACTTATTGTTTTCTTTGTAAAAATCTCTTGTGTTTTTATTATAGCAAGTATTTAAATATTTCTAATTTCAAGTTTTTCTTCTCAACCCCATAGATCATGTTCCTTAACTCTAAACTTATGTTTAAAAGAGGTAAGAACATGATTTGTGAGTAAACCGCTTAAGGTTTGAGGTTGGGATGATTAAGGAGGTTGGAAACTAAAATCTTGGTTTGTGTTTATCTTGTGCTTTATTTTAAATCTCTTCTTGGATTTGGGGGTTTTAAGGTCTAGAGATTCTCCTTGGAGATCTCTTTAATCTAGGGATTTCCTTATCCTAACAAGACTTAGGAAATCCCTTAAAACCAAATCCAAGAGACTAGCTCATCCTTTCCCACACATCATGGATGCTTAGGGAGCTAGTTAAACCATTTCTTTTAAGATCCATTCTTAATGTTCTTCACCTTTTCTTTCCACCAAACATCATGGGTTAGGAGGAAAGGGTGAAGAAAGGAATTATACCACACATCATGGATAATTCTATTTTGGTTTCTTAAGGTTTAGAGAATTAACTAAAAAGAGTAAAAATATGTTTTCAAACCCCAAGATCGAATTTTCAACCTTCTTAAGAATGATTCCCAACCTTGAATCTGTTTTTAACATTTTAAAACCAAAAACCATTTTCCTATAGCTTGTGTTTATTTATCTCTATTCAAATTGTTTATTAAATAGTTTATTTATGCAATATAGTTTCATAAATTTGTAGAATTGTGTTCTTGCTCTTTTTAATATTTTAGAAATTGCTTAGAGTCTTATTTTACTGTCTAGAGTTGATTTTGTAGTCGTTTCATTTTTTATAAATAGTTTTTATAATATCTTGCTACTCACCATCAAATCTGTTTTATTAATCCGGTTTTACCTTTTAAATTTATTAAATTACTAGATCGGTTGTTATATTATTTAATTGTCATCTAGTAGTTGTATAACTCTCTTGTAGGGATTTTAAAATTGTTTTCTTGTCTGTTTGACAACCGTAAGTATTTTATTTTGGTTTGTTCCCCAAATTAACCGAATTTTGCTTAACTTTATAAATCTCTTGTAATTTTAGTAGCTTTCACCCCAAGATTGGTTTGACACCTAAAGTACTACAACTGCAAAAAGACCTTTAGGTTTTGATTATCAAACTGGTTAAAATCATGTTTATCATAAACATAACGACTGAGTGGTCATGAGGAATTGATAGGTCACTTTTTCCAGTCTCATATTCAACAAAATCATCTGAAGTAAGTAAGACTGGAGAGGAGTGGTCCACACATGGCCTTGGGAGTGGAGTATCCAACAAACAGACAACACCGACAGTCTGATCCAGGTATCAAGGGAATCATGTAATACATAGTTTATTTAGACGATATAAAAAAGTCTCTGTTTGATGCTAAACTTCTGTCATATTGCACTTTTTCCGCAAATGTCAATTTTGCTCTATTTTGCGAAATTTTCATGAAAAGAGTCTTGACTATACAAATACTCGAATTCTAATGTTTATGCATGAAAACCTTAGTGAAATATTTATTAAAGCATTCACTTATGATAGTAAAAAAAGATAAACTATGAATGAACAGTGATAAGTACTATCAACTCAAGTACTTGTCGAGAACCACAATGGCGAATCACCACACCCATCACCAACCACCGCCACAACCACTCACCACCTTTCTCGACGCATTGGAAGCAACAACAAAAGCTTAATCAATTCTCTTTTTAGATATCATGCAATGATAAATGACATTTAAACGTGTCGTTTATCATCTCATAAGATAAGTCTTTCGCTAACATCTTTCTTTTACTTGGATTGTATTCATTTTAATCACCTTGGTTTTCTCGTTAGAAGTCATTTGATTTTTATGGTCATCATATGCGATCTTGGTTCTTTGAATTTCTCAACTTATTACTTGAGAGTTCATGATCAAAGAAGACATTAACAAGTTTTCAAAGTGTTTTTCTAGAAACTTATGATCTCATAGGAAGCAAGGAAGAGACATTTTTCTATGTGAGTCAAAGACACCGATTCCTCTGTTCTTTATGTCTCGGATTCGATATTAATAGAATAATCCGTCTCTTAGTAAGGATTAAAGACAAATGACCAAGCATTAAGATAAGCCCATACTCAGCTCCACAAGCATACCCAAACGAATGGCCTCTTTTAAAGACTAAGCTCGGGCCAACCTTGTTTATCATCACTCAAAACGACGACACGTGAAGAATACATAGATAAGAGAGGCTAAGGACGTGGAAAATGAACTTAACATAATAGGAGGAGCGTCTTCTAGAGCCGTCTAATAGCTAAGGTACGCGTATTGAATTCAATTTGATTAATTGACAAGTTTCATTTTTCGCTTTGCATGATTATTCAATTAGTCTAGTTCCTCTTTTGTAATTTTTTTTTTAATTATATCTTTTTTTTTTCTTTACGAATTAGACCGAAGAAGTTCACAGTCAAAAAGCTATTAACAAAGTTTCATATGTGACATTGTAGACAAAATTTTTTACCTAATCAAGTAAACGAGTATTTTTTTTCAAAGAAAAGTAGCCGCGAAGTTCTTGTGCATTGTGTAGTTTCTCCTTCATTCTAAAGTTCACTGTGACTTATCACAGCCTTGACATAACTGTGTGGCATTCTTTGATCTATCCAATCATTCCATTCACCGACCATCCCTTACTCTAATCAAAGAGAGCCATTGGCCTATTGTAGAACCCATTACAACACTCACTTCACTCGACCATCTCTTAGTCAAGCAAAGAGTGCCCTTTGGCCAAATGCTAGTTTCCATCGTATCACCTTGTGAGATAAAAAAAGGACTCCTTAAGTCACGATTCTCAACAGATTTGCCAGCACTCATCTCTATCATCTCGGATATAAATCATGATTGAGCCCTCTATTCCTTACTAGGTTTGTCTCTCAAACGACAATACATATATGAAAAGAAAGGAACGCACAGATCGAGGAATGGCGACATGCTTTCAACACCAACCAGAATTATTCAGTTCATTTATAAGCGACTATGTAATCGAATCTCATTGATAAAAGCTTTGGGAGATGAAAACTATGAAGAAAGTCTACAATTCTTGTTTGCTTCAACAGCTTAGTAATGAGGACACCAGCTTAGATATCAAGAAGATGACACAAGCTCAAATGGACCGGACGATGATCAAGCCCCCCTAATTAAGAATCCACCAAGGACAAGATTCAGAACTAGAAAACTAAGAGAAAAATTCAACCAGGTCGTGGAAAGCTTGGTCCAAAAAAAGAGATAGAAGAAGTGGCCAAACAAACTAAACAACTCAGCCATTGTCTGAGACAAGACCATTCAAGCTAGGGACGAGTCAAGAGAAGCTTTGGAAGCCAAACAAGATGACCTTAAGAAACAAGCTAAAGAGACGTATATTGAAGCTCAAAGTCAAGAAGGACCACTCAACATAAGCTCATACTCAGCTCCACAAGCATACACAAAAGAATGGCCTCTTTTAAAGACTAAGCTCGGACCAACCTTGTTTATGATCACTCTAAACGACAACACGTGAAGACTACATGGATAAGAGAGGCTAAGGACGTGGAAAATGAACTTACCATAACAGGAGGAGCGTCTTCTATGGCCGTCTAATAGCTAAGGTACGCCTTTTGAATTCAATTTGATTAAATGACAAGTTTCATTATTCGTTTTGCATGATTATTCGATTAGTCTAGTTCGTCTTCTGTAACTTTGTTTTCTTTTAATTGTATATTTGTTTCTTTTTTCTTTACGAATTAGACCTAAGAATGTCACAGTCGAAGAGATATTAATAAAGTTTCATATGCAACATTGTACACACAAATTTACCTAATCAAGTAAACGAGTATTTTTTTTTTCAAAGAAAATTAGCTGCCATATCCTTGGCATAAGCTGTGTGGCATGATAACATGCATATTTTACCTGTTTTTACTATCATAAGTGAGTGCTTTAATACGCATTTCACTAAGGTTTTAATGCATAAACCCTAGATTTCGAGTATTTGGTTGTTCAAGACTCTTTTCAGGTAAACTTAGCAAAATACGCATATTTTGGAGCAAAATGGACAATCCCGGAAACAATGCTCGAGGACAGAAGTTCACCATCAAATGAAGGCCTTCCCACCACGAGATCAAGCTCATATTTGGAAACAAGGTAGCCTTATCAGCTGTCTTTCACCTCGAAGTGGTTTGAGAACAATCCCACAGTTGGATCTCAAGTTATGGAAGAAGCAAGAAGGTCCGTCAAGCACCCGGAGGGACGAGCTGGCCGCGCCACGGCCGAACCAGACGACTAGTGGCCGCGCCACGGCCAGTCGCTCGCGCGGCCAGGCCTCTCACGGATTCCCGAGCCCATTTGAAGCCCAACTTAAACCCGCAACCGTCTTATGCAAGTCAAGACCTAGTCCACGACTTAGGGCACTTGAAGACCTATATATACTCGTCATTTAGCGTTTTGTATCATATCAGTTTTCATTCCAAATACCTTAAGTTATAGAATTCTCTTTGGCGGCCGGGAATCTCTGATTTGTGGTTTCCACCTTGTTCTTTGAGGGATATTGATTTGTTCTTGAACCTTCTTTCTTTCTATTCGATTTGTACAAGTTATGCATTCATCAATCACGTTTTCTACTTCTTCCTTTATGTCTGAGTAGTTTATTTTCGTTGGGTGTTCTTTAAGGGGATCTATGGGGAATTTCATTAACTATGTTTAAACCGATTTATTAGGCCGTAGATTAGGGTTTTCTATCTCACCATATTCGTTCTTATTGTATGAGTCTAGCGTCATGAACTATATTCTGATCGCAGGATCTTGAGAGCGACGAACGTCCTGAATCTCAGATCTAGACCAAAATAGGGTAGAGAGCATCCTTCCTGGGGCGCTTATGCGTATTCAGGAAGATGTCTGAATGTTTATCGTCCCGATCTTATTGCGTGGTCGCCTTGGACGCAGGATACAATAGTATACCTGCTAAATAGACGGTCGCATATCGACTTTGCTTGATAAAGTTAGGCTGTTAAAACCAGTGAATCAGTTTGGGGAAAATCGTTTAGTCTCGTTTGCTTAACTTTCGTATGTTTGATCTTTAGTTAGAACCCCATAGATTTCCCGAGAAGATCCCCAACGTGTCGCCCCATCTGCTTTTACACCGAGATTTACGCACTTCAATATTTACTTTTCCTGCATTGCTCACTTGATTTCCTTTTTACAAGTTTTAAAGTTTATTTTCCTTTCCCCGTTGGTTATAGAAAAGATTGACAACCTTCTCTATATAAGGCGTGTTATTGCTTTCATTATTTTCTGCAAAAACCGTGACACTTACCCCAAAACCCAGTTCCCTGCGTCTTTGGTTGCCCTGATTCTTCTGTTTTCCAGTTCACCTCCTCCATGTGGATCAATACCCTAAGTACTACAACGCACGCTATGCACTTGCAGCTTAGGGTCCTACAAATTCAAAGCTAGACGAGTCCCCAAACAAATCCTCCAATCTTGGACGACTATTTATACCCCATCAAGCTTTTGGCGCCGTTGCCGGCGAGGTTGCGTTTCGCTGTCCAAAGCAAAAGGTCAGGATCACAACTCAAATACATTCTTTTTCTCTGACTTCTAGATTTCTTTCTATGAGTTTCAGGAACCCAAAAACCGTGGAGGTCCCCATGAACCAAGAACAACACGAGCCTGGACCCCCAGACGCTGACATCGCTTCCGAAGCTCGCATCTCACGCGACCCGCGACCAGCTGACCAAAGACTAGATCTGATTGTCAATCACCTGGACGCAGAGGTCGAGCAAGCCCGTCAGCTCGACAAACTCATAGACTCGATCAATGATATGGTGGTATATCAGGCGGATTTCACTAAGGCATATAAACGAAGTTCAAGCCGAACTTCTCGCTAAGATGAAGGCTCTCTCCGAGGAGATGAAGCTGCATAAATAGCAAGCAGCCAAAAACTTAATCCAGCTGAAGAATATTTCCGAGGCCCTCGAACATCGCAACCCTATCCTCGAGCAGAGCATGGAAGACATCCGCGCCTTGAGTAAAAAGCTTGAACAGACCAACGACTCTATCTATGTCAACAGAGATCGAGCCGAAGCTGACATCCTCCAACTCATAAAAGACCAAAGACGATCTGAGGACAAAGCGGAGGAAACGGACGATAGGCTCGAAAGCATCCTCAACTGCCTGAAAAGGAAGACGGCGGCAATAGAAAGGCTGACCAAAGAACAACAAAGACTTGGCGAGGTGGTCTCTGCACTAAACAGTGGCAGAACCAATAAGGCTGCCTACCCTCCGGAGGAAACGATTAAAGAGGTCCCCGAAGTCTCGACCCACCGACCAACCCAGAGAGGCATGCCGAGAGCACCGGACCGCCGCCCAAACCGAGCCACGTTTGCACCATGCAATGCGGTCGAATCCATCACCGAAACAAGGTTCTCAAGTCCTGAAACGAGCTTCACTGCCAGTTGCTCGAGTGATTCAAACTATGAGTTCGAGGAGACATATTCGACCGGGTCATCAAAGTATTCGTCTCAAGGACCTCTCGAGGAAGAAACCTCCGTCTGTTCGATCGCAGGAAACAAGGTCAGCCACGCTAGACCAATCACAATGCACATTCAGAGAGAGAAGCTCATGGAGTTTAATGCCAAAGACAAGAAACTTCCTACGGAGATGTCATTCGAGGACGCCTGAAAAAATCAGGGTTTGACCGACTTCTTTCAAGATAGCTTGGAAAACAAGGTCAACATTGAAGTCTACTTTAATCAAGCTAGACATTCAGCCGCCAAGGACGCTATCATGATGCCCCCAATAAAGAAGTATGAATGGCGCCAGAACCGAATCGAGCCGTTGGCACTCGAAGAATTCAACAAGAATGTTCAGGAACTTCCTCCTGAAGTTGATTTCGTGGAAGCCTGGAGGGATCACTTGATCGGTCATTTTTTTCACGAGAGCAGGGAGACATTGTCTGACATACAGAGCCTTTTCAACCTCGCTAGAGCCGAAAAGCCTATTAGAAACCTCCACAAGATCCAAGGCCACGAGCAATACCTCACAACTTGCAGCATCCGAGGTAACACTTTCAAGAACGCTCTATGCGATTCGAGGTCATGCATAAACATCATGCCAGCCAGTGTAGCACAGAAACTCAGCGTAAAATGCGTTTTCCCTACTGAGATCAGGATTGGATTGGCGGACCAATCTTTCGCTACCCGAGAGGAGTCATTTATGATCTCCCGGTCATCATTGGCGATTGTAGAATCCCGGTAGACTTCTACATAGTCAAAACACGGCAAGAAGAAGCTGCACCTCTCATATTGGGATGGCCGTTCTTAGCTACCGGAGGATCCATCATGGATTGGCCAAACAGGCGAGTCTCGTTCGCCAATATCGACGAGAAGAAGTTTTATCCCGCGGTGCCTTACACCATGGAGAAACATCTTCTTAAGAAGGATGAAGATGCTATCATGGAGAGACTCAAGGAGCCTTTAGCAAAAGAGGCCGCGCAGAAGGCAAAAATACTTTGCCTAAGGTCGAACTCCACCTCCAACTAAGCTCCCGAACTACCAAGGTCTAGCTAAAAGACTCTAAACAAGAGCGGCTCAATGGGAGACAACCCATTTTAGATATCTTCTTTCTTTTTTTCATCTTTCTAACCATACTAATTTTTAGTTTCGGTTTCTTCTTAGTTTAGAGCACTTTCATAAACCCCAAAAGCACAAAAAATCAGAAAACCAGAAAAAAATAAATAAAATATGAAGGAGGCTCGAAGAACACTCATCGGGCGACGAACCGCCCGTGGGCCGGCCAGAAGGAGCCTGGCCGCGCCACGAGCCACGATGGCGCGGAGAGGACGTGCTCAGCTGCGGCCGCGACGACCCGTCGCGCGGCCGACCTTCCGCCGAGACGTTTTCTATCCGAAATTCACCAAACCGTTTCTCCTTCAACCTGTTTCAAGCCTTTCAAGCATCCTCCTTGATTCAATGGCCTGAACACGTCCTAAAGACCACAAATACAACTTCCACAACCGCGGTACATTGCTGTTGCATCCAAGACGGCGAGACAAGACGAGACTCCATCTAAGTCAAGTCAAGTCAATGATCCATCTCTCTGCTTACTTCTTCCAGCACATTCAACGGACTTGTATCCATGAAGATGAAGAAAAATACAACGGTTCTAGAAGATGAAAACCGTTGTGAAAGCTCCAGAAGGAAGAAGATGCAACTTCCTTCACCAAACCGCGAGGAGAAGAGTTCCCGAAGACTAGCTTCTCTCTTCCGCGACCAAGGCCTTTACCGAAGCCAAGTAAGGATTTCATATGGATTTGAAGTTCCTACTAGCAACACCTGTCTTCCGGGATCTCGAACAGATCACTGGATAGGCCAGCATAGACCCAAACTTCAAGTCAAGTTTCTGAGGTGATGTAATCTTCAAGACGCAAGGACGAAAGATTTTTCATCTCTCATTCACGGTGTTTTACAAAGTTTTTGATAAGTTCTACACATGCTTCGGACAACAGAAAATTGGATGGAAGAGTTCATGCAGACGTGTAATTCATTTGGATGGAACATTTCTTAAAGGACGGATGAAAGGACAGCTCTTGACTGCTGTGGGAAGAGATCCAAATGACCAAATGTTTATAATTGCATGGGCTATTGTTCCAGTGGAGAACAAAGTCAATTGGGAGTGGTTCATGACATTGCTGCAAAAAGATTTGAATTTGGAGCTTGGAAATGGACTTGCACTATCATCGGATCAGCAAAAAGGTCTGATATATGCTATCAAAACTGTCCTTCCTTATGCAGAGCATAGAATGTGTGCTAGGCACATTTGGTCCAATTTGAAGAAAAGACACGGTGAGTCGGGAAATCTGCATGATTTATTTTGGAAGTGTGCAAGAGCATACAATATGCGAGTTTTTGAAAGAAGACTCGAGAAGATAAAAAGTGTAAGACCTGAAGCTTATGAAGAAGTGAAAAGAAGTGTGGGTTCTAACTGGTCCAGGTATTAAATATATGAAATTTTTGCACCTATCTAGCAGTCTATAAGTATTCCACTTGTCTAACATTATATATTTTCCTTATTGTAGAGCATTTTTTAACTATTTTACCAAATCTGCTGCTGTTGAAAACAACCATAGCGAATCATACAATGCTGTGCTAAAAGACGCTCGACGCAAACCAGTGGTAGCATTACTAGAGGACATAAGAAGACATGTTATGTCTAGTAACCTGTTAAAGATTAAAGAGATACAAAATGCTACAGGACTGATCACACCAAAGGCAAAAGCTGTTATAGAAAAAAGAAAAAAAAATCTGAAATGGTGTCACGCACTTTCTTCAGGAAGAGGATGGTATGAGGTGGACCATGGGACAAATAAGTATCGGGTGTATGCTCGAGGTGATGTTTCTTGTTCTTGCAGTGCATATGATGTGAGTGGCATACCGTGCTGTCATATAATGTCCGCTATGTGGGCTGAATATGGAGAAACAAAGCTACCAGAAACTGTTGTCTCTGATTGGTATTCAGTTGAGAAGTGGAAGCTCTGTTACAGCTCGTTGCTTTGTCCCGTGAATGGAATGCCATTGTGAAAAACCCACAGTGATGTTGTTGTTATGCCTCCTCCAGACAGGATCATGCCAGGAAGACCAAAGAACAATGATAGAATTCGTGATCCAACTGAAGTTCTTCCATCTCAAGTTCTTTCAGCACATGAAAAAGTTCAAATGGTATTAACATTTAGTACACGTTTACTTTGTTTTACATCAGATAGTATCATATACTTTTTATCATCCTTTGCTCTATTTGTATTTACAGACCTGCAGCAATTGTCAACAAATCGGACACAATATACGCTCATGCAAGCGTGAAGCGGTGCCTAAGCCACCCAAGCAACCTAAAGGAAGGCCAAGAAAAAAACAGAAGACAATGGCTGAAGAAGACACTACCACTCAGCCAACAGAATCCTCCTTAGTTTCTTAGAGAATGACACTCTGTTTTTTTTAGGTTTTGCTTCTTAAGATGCTCGTTTTTTTTGGTAAAACCTAGTTGCTGTTTTGTTTTAGACATATCTTGCAAGTCTCACATTTTAAGATGCTCTGTTTTCAGCATAAAGCTAATCAAATAAGATAACGCTGCACTTTTTCTCTTTTGATCTTTGTCTCGGTTTGTTTTGATTATTTTGGTAAGGATTATGTTCCCTCGTTATTTTGGCACATTGGTGGGTCTCTGTTTTTTTTTTTGTTAAAGGTGGTGGGTCTCTGTTTTTAAGTTGATTTATGACGATGGTTGTGAAAACCAAGTTTCATTTTGATTTAGGGGAAAATCAAAACAGCCATATATTATAGGCCTATCTTAACGTGTTGGGAGGTCTAGCTTTCTTGGATTCTAAGTTGATTTTGCTGGGTTCGAGTTTTATTCACTCAAGAACCCTAAATTATAAATTTGGGAATTTTTTTTGAGTAACAACAATGACTACCGTATTCTGAAATGTTTTTTGGAAATAATTATTATTTCACTTATTATTTGAGACTACACGTCGTTCTGTCACAAAAAAAAACAACACTTTATAACTATAGACAGAAACCGTTTAGGGTATAAACATTTTAATAGACGAAGGGTTAGCTATAATAACAGATTTTTGTTGATGATTTTCTTTCTCAAAAAAATAGTTGAAGGTTTAAAAATGGATGGACCCATAGTTGAGGGTTTTTCTCATTAAAATCCCAAAGGACAACTATCTCATTTTCAGAATGCAATTCCCAATGAACAAAATCAAATTATTGAAAGAAATGATTGTTTAGAGTTCAAACTTGTAAATGCCAGCCACGGTAACCTTATCTTTTCCAAAACAGAACCAAATGCAAAATCAGATATGAAATCGAACCAAACGGAAATTTGTCAAACTAAACCGAAACAAAACCTATTTTTCTTGTAACTATTAACCAAATTTAGCCGCAAGCCAAATCGAACAAAATTACCGACGGAGAGAGATAGACAATCGCCAAATCGCTATGGCAGCACAGTCGTCAATCTCGCAACCGCCGCTTCCTCTCGCCGGCCGAGTCGCCATAGTCACCGGTTCCTCCCGTGGTATTGGGCGAGCGATAGCGATCCATCTCGCTGAACTCGGAGCCAGGATTGTCGTCAATTACACCACTAAATCCGCCGACGCCGAGCGTGTTGCGGCGGAGATCAACGGTTTTCCCGTCGGCAAAGAAATCACCGGAGAGGGGCCAAGAGCGATTGTGGTCCAGGCCAACGTTTCCGAGCCAAACCAGGTGAAATCGCTGTTCGATGCGGCGGAGACAGCGTTTGAGTCGCCGGTTCATATCCTGGTTAACTCAGCTGGAATCCTCGATCCCAAATATCCCTCCGTCGCAGACACATCAGTCGAAGATTTTGATCGCACTTTCAGGTACTTGATTTTGTTCACTGATTCGATTCTTTTCTTCCCGCTTAATACTGGAGAAGTAATCAAATTTTTCGTTCATTCGTTAGGTCAATATCAAATTCTGAATTCAAATAAAATGAAAAATGTTCTATGCTTAAAAAATTAGAAACTTGATTCCCTTAGTGTCTTTCAACTAGAATTTCGTGTTTCACAGTTTCAGCCATTGTTATTACACCTGTGTACTTGATTCGCTCTCAATGAATCCTAATACATTCTATGTTTCATGTTCGTGAGATTTATATGTCTAATTTCGAATCAAATGAAACATTTTCCCATGTTCTTGAGATCTGTATATCTAATTCCCAATCAAATTCCAACTAAGGTTTCTTGTTACATCCACAAGAACATGAAACATGTTCCATGTTAGTGAGATGTATCTGTCTAATTTCGAATCAAATTCAGGTAAAAGTTATTTGTTTGTTTCAACTACTGTTACATCTGTGCTTAATTAAGCACTCTTCATCAGTCTCCAATAATCCTTTGTTTGTTTTGTTTCTTATGGATTGTAGTGTCAATACAAAAGGAGCCTTCCTATGCAGCAAGGAAGCTGCAAATAGGCTAAAACAAGGAGGCGGTGGTCGGATTATTCTCCTGACATCTTCCATGACCCGAGGATTAAAGCCGGGATTCGGTATCTATGCAGCGTCGAAAGCAGCTGTGGAAACTATGGTCAAAATTCTTGCGAAAGAGCTCAAAGGAACAGGGATCACTGCAAATTGCGTTGCTCCAGGACCCATTGCCACTGAGATGTTCTTTGAAGGAAAGAGCTCGGAGTTGGTGGAGAAGATAGCCGCGGAATCTCCCTTTGGGAGGATCGGAGAAGCCAAAGAAGTAGTGCCTCTTGTTGGATTCTTGGCTAGTGATGGTGGTGAATGGATCAATGGTCAAATCATCCCTGTTAATGGTGGATATGTGTAAAGGGATTGGTCTTTAGGGGTCTCTTGTAGGGGATTAAATTGTTAGAATATAAACATTGAGGCTTAAGTAGAATAATATTTCCTGAAACATGAAGATTTTCAATGAGTTTGATATACAGTTTTCGTCAAACCAATTACAAAGCAACAATATCTATGATTAAAATGATACTCTGCTCTTCTTTGTCTCTGCACTATCATCTCCATCTACTTCTTCTTCGGCTTCAGAGTCTCCATTGTTCCCAACTTCAGTCTTCATTGATCCTACAAAAAGGGAGAGATTTGTAATAACCATGTTCGTGTATGGTGATAACCTTTTCCTCATCGAATCCCATCTCGATAACCTTGGACTAGGAAGAACCAGTTTCAGAGTTACTCTAAACAATGAAAATAGAAGATGAATGAGAAATATATGTCTAAAAGGTGAGAGATTTGTAATTACCATGTTCATGTATGGCATTGATAACCTTTTCCTCATCGAATCCCATCTCAATAACCTTGGACTAGGAAGAACCAGTTTCAGAGTTACTCTATACAATGAAAATAGAAGATGAATGAGAAATATATGTCTAAAAGAAAATATCCAAAACTACGATGACAGAATCAAGCGAAAACTGCAAATGACAGAAAAGTAAGATCCAAATATTAGAAACTCAATGAGATAGTATTAATAATAACTGACGTATCTCCATTTTGGTCCTGTAAAACTATTGAATCTCATTTATTGATAAACTTAATAAACATAGGAATACAGTTCAAGAGGGAACTGTCACATTCATACCAAATCCATCCATTTGAGGTTTAGAAGGGGCTGTACAGACAAATAACAAGAACACTATAACACATAAAAAGAATATGCATAGAACACACAAATCACATTTCCATGCTATTAGTATTTAAACAAATAAAAAACAAACGGAGTGGCAAGATCAGTCTATTTTTCTTTCAAGTTAAATAACTGTACAAATCTGACCAAATAATAATAATGATAACTACTCTACAAAAGAAAACATATTAAAAATTCGAAACAAAATTGAAAAAAAATATAAATAAATATTACTTACTTGAATTTCTTGATTTCCTTCCCACAACTTCTCAAGCTTATTGTTCACCATTTTTAATTCCACGAGGAGGTTCAGGTTGAATTTGGAAGGCAAACATGTTGTCATTGGAAAGCGGCCGACTCCAATGTAGTAACTGAGGTTTTGGAGACAGATAGCTGAGACCATGTGATAGATGCAATCTACAATAATACTCTAAAAATTTGGAGATTAGACATTTCTTCAATGGCTCTCCCACTAGTGTTTAATTCACCTATATAAAATCTAAAATATATAATGCTTATAACACTTGTACTACCCAGAAAAAAAAGAAAAGTAGAGATGACTAGTTGTCAAATAAACTCAGTTTGTAATGAACAATGCAATGATACACTAATGGCAAAACTTACTACTGCATCATCAACTAGTATTTCAGAAATCTCTCCACTTTTTACCAAAAACTGGTGTCGTCCAGGCTCATGAATAGACTATGTACAAACTATTTCTCTACACAGTTTTACTAGCACGATCATTACCCGTACACTCCATATATATAAGAGATCGATGAGAAGAGCCCTTGCTTCAAATCATAATGGGAACTATTCGCAAGATACTCTATATGAATATCTTGAAAAAGCATGCTATATGAATAAATAATTTTCCTTCTTTTTCGTCTACACTCTCACCTTCATTTTCCTCGTCTTCGTCTACACTGTCACCTTCATTCTTCTTCTTCCTCACAATATTTTTCTGGTCACGTTATGCACCCCCATTTCTTTGACCACCCATTTGTTACTGTGGATCCAAAATTTAAAGGAAAGCTTGTTCCAAGTCACATCTGCTTCAAATTCAAAGATGTACAAATGTTCCATTGAAGGGCTAAGCTTGTGCGAATAGGGACCCCACCGACTACTCTCCTCATCATTGTAGATGTCATAATATAACACTTCACTTTTTCCAATGTCATTCTTCTCATCACTATCTTCAGTGTCATTCTTAACAAGCAAAATGCAAGCCTTAAATATCAAGGGCGAAGGGAAAGACCTCTCGTTTAACTCCAGTATTAGGGAACCTTCGTGAATTCGATGAGTAAAGTAGGTAGGGATTTCTTTACCGGGTAAGACCGTAACTTTACGAATCGATGATGAGATCTCTCGCTTCTTTATTCAGTTTGAAGCAGTTACTGAACTTGAGATGAATATATGGATTATAAAAGGAGCAGTCCAGCCTCTCTAGAGACTCACAATCTTCTGCGTCTAGTTGTAACACCCGACTCTTACTTCTTCATGTTACTTTAATAACTTATAACATAAGTAATCATTTCCAAGTTCAAATAATAACTTTTATTAAACCACTTTTTAAACCGTTCAACGTAAAACCATCTTTAAACAAATCCAAAAAAACCAACTTAGTTTAATAGATAAAAAATTATAAAATAACAATAAAAACGTTTGTGCTCCCGAAAACTAGCACCACACCGATACGGTTCCTCCGGCTACTCCACACGCTCACCTGAAAGAGAAAGGGGTGAGTAATTTTGATTACCCAGTGAGTGTGAGCCTTAGAGCCCACTCAATCCATAATACACATTTATAATTACGGACATATGCAAGTCCGAGTTAAAACACACAAGCAATCATCACGTCCTACCGACGCACCATTACAACAATAAAGATCAAGTCCTAATATACTACGGTGCCCCTGCAGGCTCCGGGAGTCCACCCGTCGGTCCATGCAGCACCCGGCTCGTCAGCCAACCCTGAACTATGACCGCCCACGCAAAGCCCGCCTCATAGCTTAACACACAAAACGGACCACAGTGAGGGTAAACCCGTCCCGCCGTGACCGCTACCGCAGATATATCCGCTTCATGACCACACAGTGAGGGTAAACTCGTCCCACTTGTGACCACAGATACATCTGCCACATGACACAAACCGGACCACACAGTGAGGGTAAACCCGTCCCACTTGTGACCGCTACCATGCCTTACGGCAACATATCTTATCATCTCGCAAACGCTACTATTTTTGCTATCAAACATCATCACACATTATTCACCTCATTGAACCGTATTCGGTTTTAAACAATTATCACATCTAGGTTCTTTTCAAACAAATACGAACACTCATATATATATAATTTACATAATTATTTATATAATTATATATCACCCAAATACGCGTATACTTATAGATATACGTATGTATATGTATTTTAACTAAGTACTAACAATATATACGAAATTATAAACGTATATAAATGGAATTCACCACGTGATCCCCACCTTTGTTTCACGGACAAGATTAACGTCAACGGCGGAGAGGTAAGATGACTATGGGATGATGATGACGGACCAACCAAAGGCTTGAGTTAATTAAACCACACGGATCTGAACAACACACCACAGATCTGAAACAACACGGCACGGATCTGAAACAATACGGCACGGATCTGAAACAACACGGTGGCCAAATGTAGCTTAAGGCCCAAGCAACAATGGTGATTTAATAATCACGTCAATTCCTCGCGTAAATGAAAATGTAACGGCGACGACAAAGAAAACTTGGTTCTCTTACCACTGTGACGACTCATGGACGGCGGTGGTGGTAACCAGCAGTAGATAGACGGTGGTGGTGAGAGGTTGTGGCGAGATCGGGAAAACGATCGCTTGGAATCGATTTACGTTGGCTTCTCCTTACACCAACGGTTTCACATGCGGAAGCTCCGGCGTGGTCAGGAACGACTACGGAGGCAGGACTGACGGGAACTGGGCATATGTTTGGTGTTGTCAATGGAGGTTGTGGCTCTTCCTCATTCACGCTGCAGCTTTTAAAGGAAGAAGACGATGGAGGTGTCGGCAGAGTTTTGCCCGCATGGGCTTTGACATGTAATTGGGCCTTCTCCAAATCTATTGGGCCACAATCGTTACAATTCTCCCCCGCTTTAGAAGAATTCGTCCCTGAATTCGATTTGTTTCCTGTAAAACCATTCTTGTCTTTAAAGTGCTCGGGATAGTTGACTAGCATTTCTGATTCTGGTTCCCATGTTTCCTCACATATACCATTTCTCTCCCAACGTACTTTGACTGACTTAACCTTCTTACCATGAACCTCGGTTTCTTGCCGATCTAAAAGTTATACCGGATGGCTAAGTATTAACAATCTACTCGTTAAATCTGTAGGCGGGTGCGAAAGAATTAACTCTGGCTCTCTGACCAGTTTTCTCAATACCGAAACATGAAACACGTTTAATGAAGTCTGACAGTTCTTGCGGTAACTCTAGCCGATAAGCCACTGCACCAATTCTTTCCGTTATAACATATGGTCCCATATATCTCGGCTTAAGTTTTTTCAGTTTTCGAGTCTTGTCATTCCCTCTAAACATTCTCATTTTCAAATACACTTCATCGCCCACTGCGAATTCCATATCCTTTCTGCGCTTATCTGCATAACTTTTCTGACGGTCATGCGCTTTTTTAAGTCTCCTCCGGAGTAAGTCTACTTGCTCGACTGTCTCTTGGACCATTTCTGGCTCTAAGCCTCTACGCTCCCCCACTTCGGTCCAATAGAGGGGTGTGCGGCACGGTCTCCCATATAGAGCCTCATATGGTGATATTTTAATACTTGAATGATAACTATTATTGTAGGCGAACTCGGCTAAGGGTAAATATTTTTCCCACTTTCCTTCCCAGTCTAGTACACAGGCTCTCAGCATATCCTCTAATGTCTGAATTGTTCTTTCTGATTGTCCATCCGTCTGCGGATGATAGGTTGTACTAAGGTGTACCCTCGTCCCTAGTGCCTTCTGAAATGCCTGCCAGAATATCGATGTGAACTTAGAGTCTCTGTCAGACATGATGCTTAATGGCACTCCATGTAGTCTAACAATTACGTTCAAATATTTTGGAGCTAGATGATCTGCTCTACCCGTTTTCTTTATCGCTACGAAATGAGCCGACTTGGTGAGTCGATCTACGATCACCCAGATCGCATTTTTACCACCACTAGTCCTTGGTAGCCCGGTGACGAAATCCATTGTTACCATATCCCATTTCCATTAAGGTAGGGGCAAATTTTGCAACAATCCACTAGGAACTCGGTGTTCCGCTTTGCCCAATTGACATGTCTGGCATTTTGAGACCCAAGTAGCAACGTCTCGCTTCATTCCGCCCCAATGGTAATATTGTTTCAAATCTCTGTACATCTTGGTGTTTCCGGGATGAACAGAGAAACGAGAGTGGTGCGCCTGGCGCAAAATCTGCTTTCTTAGTTCCTCGTCCTCGAGAACACATACACGGTTTCTATACATGTAGGTCCCATTAGCTGCAATGTGATAACCAACCACTTCTTTATTAATCAATTTTTATAGAGCAAAATCCTTTTTCTGCGTTTCTCTAATCTTCCACAGTAAGTCTGCTTGGTTTACCGCTTCTAGTCCCGTAAAATTTTGGTCTACTGTTGTAGCGCATAAGCTCAGGCTAGCTAATGTCGCAACTAGCTCTTGTACGTCCTTAACATTTGAAGCATCGCCCCTCCGTCTGCTCAACGCATCAGCCACCTGATTGGCTTTTCCTGGATGGTAAGTGATCTCCAAATTATAATCCGCCTATAATTCTATCCATCTGCGTTGCCTTAAATTTAAATCCCCTTGGGTAAAAATGTACTTTAGGCTCTTATGGTCTGTCATTATCTGCACATTTTCTCCGTATAGGTAGGCTCGCCAAATCTTAAGAGCAAAAACAACTGCTGCTAGTTCCAAATCGTGAGTCAGATAATTTGTCTTGTGCTTCCGTAGCTGTCTAGATGTGTATGCTATAACTCGGTCTTCTTGCATAAGCACACATCCCAAACCTGTTCCTGATGCATCTGTGTAAACCACATAAGGTACTCCCATCCTGGGTAATACTAATATGGGCGTCTGCGTTAAATGCTCCTTTAACTTTTCAAAACTCTTTGAACATGACTCCGACCACACAAACTTCACGTCTTTTCCAGTCAGACGCGTCATTGGTTTTGCTAGGCTGGCAAACCCTTTTACAAACTTTCGATAGTAACCTGCTAAACCCAGAAAACTTCTGATCTCTGTCACTCTTAGGTGTTGGCCAACTCGCGATCGAGGCAATTTTTTTCGGATCTACGGCCACTCCGGCCTCCGAAACAACATGACCCAAAAATCCGATCTTCCTTTGTCAGAAGCTACACTTGCTCAATTTCGCATACAACTTTTGCTCTCTCAATTTATTCAGCACCACTTGCAGATGCCAATCATGCTCTCTCTTGCTCCTCGAGTATATCAATATATCGTCGATGAACACAATTACACACTTATCCAAGTACTCTCGAAACACGTTATTCATACTCTTCATGAAAGCTGCTGGTGCGTTAGTTAATCCAAACGACATTACTACAAACTCGTAGTGTCCATACCGTGTTCGAAAAGCCGTTTTGTGAACATCCTCTTCAGCTATCGAAATCTGATGATATCTGGATGCTAGGTCAATCTTGGAGAACCACGATGCACCTTTTAGCTGATCTAACAACTTGTCAATCCGCGGCAACGGGTACTTATTCTTAATGGTCACTTTGTTCAGACCACGATAATCAATGTAAAGGCGGAAACTCCCATCCTTCTTTTTAACAAATAAAACTGGTGCACCCCACGGTGAACTGCTCTGACGGATGAATCCCTTATCAGTTAAATCCTCCAATTGCTTTTTAAATTCTGCCATCTCTGCTGGTGCTAGACGGTATGGCACTCTACATACAGGTGTCGTTCCCGGTTCCAATTCTATGGTGAATGCGTCTCCTCGTGTAGGTGGTGGTCTTTTTAGAGGTTCGAATACGTCCGCGTATCCCGATACCACTGGTATAGAATTCAACTCTTTTTCCGCCTTTTCGCCGACCATAGAGATAGTAGCCAGATAAGCCTCATTTCCTTTTTCCAACAATTCTTCGGCGTGCATCATCGAGATCATAGGAATCCTGCTAGTTGTCTTTACCCATTGGTAGACCAACCGTCCTTCCGCTCTAGGAATATGAACACGCGTCTATTGACAATCTAGCACAACCTTATACCGAGTCAACCAATCCATTCCTAGAATCACGTCGTAGTGATTTAGCTCCATTCCTCTAAGATTCACCATTAGTTCCACCCCTTTAAGTACAATGGCAACATCCTCGTAAATCCCGGAGGACTCTACTTTTTCTGTGCCAGCCGTCTGAATTCATTTTTTCCTTGGAAAATATGACCCCATAAAAGTCCAATACATTGTCAATCCTGGGCGCACAAAACTATGGGTTGCTCCGGTATCGAAAAGCGTATAGGCTAGTCCATCTCCAACTAAAACCGATCCTACACGTATTTTTCTTACGACTAAGCATGCCATTAAACTTTACACACAATTTTTCCTTAATCAATAAGCTTGATAGAAGCAAAAATAAAAAATAAATATTACGTACCGGCAATCGTTTCGGCAGAATAAGAATGTCCAAGGAAAGGCAACGGGAACCCATAAGAGGACATGGGACACTGCAAATGAAGGACGATCATCGGCTGTGCCAAATGTGTGCAGAACATGCGGAAAAAGTAACCATGGAAAATGCTTGAGAGGTGTCATTTGTCACAAATGCAATCGGCCGGGGCACTATCAGAAAGACTGTACGAGGAATACACAACCTTTTAGGGGATGTTATCGCGGTGGACAAGCTGGTCACATGACTAAGGATTGCATGACTCGACTGCCAGGTCAGCAGCAAGGAGACCGTAACCGCCACCACCGAAGAGGCAGGCCGTAGCCCCGCGTGTATTTGTTGCTGGAGACCATAACGACGCCGAACCGATTGCCGGTACGTAATATTTTTTTTTTTTATTT
Source organism: Alliaria petiolata (assembly GCA_020283515.1). Lineage (NCBI taxonomy): Eukaryota > Viridiplantae > Streptophyta > Magnoliopsida > Brassicales > Brassicaceae > Alliaria > Alliaria petiolata. The sequence goes on from JAHZTW010000001.1 coordinate 118,426,820, forward strand.
TTGCTTCTATCATGCTTATTGATTAAGGAAAAATTGTGTGTAAAGTTTAATGGCATGCTTAGTCGTAAGAAAAATACGTGTAGGATCGGTTTTAGTTGGAGGTGGACTAGCCTATACGCTTTTCGATACCGGAGCGACCCATAGTTTTGTGCGCCCAGGATTGACAATGTATTGGACTTTTATGGGGTCATATTTTCCAAGGAAGAAAGGAATTCTGCCTAAACTCATCCTCCAATCCCTTTTCTTGCGTCGCTGCCGTCTCGACTAACTCGACCATGTCATTGTATGTTCTTAGCTGGCAGCGGTTCTTAAGCTTGATTCGCATTCCCTTTATAAACGTACAGATCAGATCCTGCTCATCCATGTACTTGCCCGCACACGTTTTCAGGCGGTTGAACTCCTCCTCGTATTCTCTGATGTCTCGGTTTCCCTGGCGAAGATCCTGAAATTCACCCTGCATTTGATCCATAGCTTCCCTTGGAAAGTACTTCCTCGTAAATTCCTCCTTAAAGTCATCCCAATTCAGCTCGTAACGCCCCCGCGTTGCTGTTACCACACCATCCCACCATACTAGTGCCTCATCTTTTAGATACTGAACTGCCAACTCCTTTCGATACTCCATTGGACACCTGAATGCGTCAAGGTTTCACTCCAATTTGTTTTTCCAATTATCTGCAGCAGTGGGGTTCGACTTACCCCCAAAAAGTTCGGTTCCCATGCTCTTCAAGTGGTCCATGGCCTGCCAGTACGTTAGACCTTGTGCTTGAACTTGCACAGGAGGTGGCGGATGTTGGTCCTGAACAACAACATTCGGCTCGCGATGCGGTGGCGCAGCAACTCCTTCTGCTCCTCTCCCCACTAGGGTTTCACGCAAATTACCAAACTGAGCTCGGTACCTCTGAAGTTCTTCCAACATGGCAGCATGCTCAGCGGTGCTAGCATTCTCTTGAGCTGCTGCTGCTTCGGCATAATTCACTTGATCAGTATTTTCAGCATGCACACTTTCCAACGATGCGGTTGGAGTTTCCACTCTCGCCCTCTGACGGGTAGCAGCTCCTCCACGTGCTCTCTTTGGCGCCATCTTCATACAAAAATAACAACAAATCAGACTCCTCAAAAGAACTAAACTCAAGAACACAACAACACAAACCAAAACGAGTCCGATCCCGGTGGTGCTCTTTTTTCTTTCTTTACAAATTCCCTTCCCATTTTTTTTTTGTTAAATTTAATAATATTTTATCAATTCTGAATATTAATTAATACTCTAAAAACAGAAGAAAACATTTTTTTTTTTTTTAAACCGCCTCCTGGGTCAAAACCGGTTTGGCAAACCTCCGCTCTGATACCATTTGTAACACCCGAATCTTATTTCTCCGAGAAGGCATGTTACTTTAATAACTTAAAACACAAGTAATCATTTCCAAGTCCAAATAATAACTCTTATTAAACCACTTTTTAAACCGTTCAACATAAAACCATGTTTAAGAAAAAAAACCAACTTAGTTTAATAGATAAAAATTATAAAATAACAATAAAAACGCTCGTACTCCCGAAAACTAGCACCACACTGATACGGTTCCTCCAGCTACTCCACACACTCACTTGAAATAGAAAGGGTGAGTAATTTTGATTACCCAGTGAGTGTGAACCTTAGAGCCCACTCAATCCATAATACACATTTATAATTACGAACATACGCAAGTCCCGAGTTAAAACACACAAGCAATCATCACGTCCTACCGATGCACCATTACAACAATAAGGATCAAGTCCTAATATACTAGGGTGTCCCTGCAGGCTCTGGGAGTCCACCCGTCGGCCAATGCAGCACCCGGCTCGTCAGCCAACCCGAACTATTACCGCCCACGCAAGGCCCTTCCTCATAGCTCAACACACAAAATGGACCACAGTGAGGGTAAACCCGTCCCACCGTGACTGCTACCGCAGATATATCCGCCTCATTATCACACAGTGAGGGTAAACCCGTCCCACTTGTGACCACACATACATCTGCCACATGACACAAACCGGACCACACAGTGAGGGTAAACCTGTCCCACTTGTGACCGCTACCATGCCTTACGGCAACATATCTTATCATCTCGCAAACGCTACTATATTTACTATCAAACATCATCACGCATTATTCACCTCATTGAACCGTATTCGTTTTTAAACAATTTTAATCACATCTACGTTCTTTTCAAACAAATACGAACACTCATATATATATATATAATTTACATAATTATTTATATAATTATATATCGCCCAAATACGCATATACTTATAGATATACGTAGGTATATGTATTTTAACTAAGTACTAACAATATATACGAAATTATAAACGTATATAAATAGAATTCACCACGTGGTCCCCACCTTTGTTTCACGGACAAGATTAACGTCAATGGCGGAGAGGTAAGATGACTACGGGATGATGACGACGGACCAACCAAAGGCTTGAGTTAATTAAACCACACGGATCTGAATAACACACCACAGATCTGAAACAACACGGCACGGATCTGAAACAACACGGTGGCCAAAGGTAGCTTAAGGCTCAAGCAACAATGGTGATTTAATAATTACGTCAATTCTTCGCGTAAATGAAAACGTAACAGCGACGACAAAGAAAACTTGGTTCTCTTACCACTTTGACGACTCACAGACGACGGTGGTGGCTCGCAGCAGTAGATCGGTGGTGGTGGCGAGATCGGGAAAACGACGGCTTGGAATCGATTTACGTTGGCTTCTTCTTACACCAACGGTTTCACGTGCGGAAGCTTCGGCGTGGTCAGGAACGACTACAGTGGCAGGACTGACGGGAAATGGGCATATGTTTGGTGTTGTCAATGGAGGTTGTGGCTCTTCCTCATTCACGCTGCAGCTTTTAAAGGAAGAAGACGATGGAGGTGTCGACGGAGTTTTGCCCGCATGGGCTTTGACATGTAATTGGGCCTTCTCCAAATCTATTGGGCCACAATCGTTACACTAGTTCTGATAAGGAATCCGGAAGCTGTGGGAGCGACAAGAGCTCTTTGCATCCCTTGAGTATTAGTTGACATAGACAAGTGAATCCCTTGACCAATAGAGGTATTTCTTCTATTGCAGTTTCACTGAGATTGAGATAGTTCACATTTGTGGAGAACTCCGGAAAACTTTTTAGCGACGAACAACCACTAAAATCAAGGCGGTCAAACCATTTAAAGTTGATGTTGACCGGAAGAATGTTAAGAGAACGGATCACTTTATTCACTTAACAAAGAATACAATATCGAAATGCGACGGAGACTCTCCGATAACAGATCGATATCCTCTCAATCCCAAGAACACGCTCTCGGAGATTTCCAATTACAGAGAAACAAGCTTCTCCTGTAATTTCCTGATCCAATTTCTAGATGTTTTCCAACTGAAAAGTAAACAACTCTATATACAAACCGTAACAATTATTCTTGACTCTTATCCACGTCAGCGATAGTCAACGGTCTTCGTTGTCCAGCTCAGCTCCGTTTCTCTCCGATTCTTCTTCTAGCCGAACTCTATTCTTCCTCACATACACCTTTAACGGCTTAGCAATACCCGTCTCGGCAAAACGAAGCTTGTCCTCAAGCGACAGATGTGGAAATTGCTTAATCAAGTCAGAAGCTCTGATCCATGAGCGCTCATGATCCGGTAGACCCGTCCAACTCACCAATGCCTCCAAATTCCCAGCGGCATTATAACGAGTTTCTGCAATTAACTGTGGTTCAATAACCAAATCCATTTCGGCCCCGAATGAAGTTGGCAGAGGACACACTTCATGATTAACACCCAATACTGGCTTCAATTGAGAGACATGAAAAACATTGTGGATCTTTGAATCTGATGGAAGTTTAAGCCTGTAAGCCACAACTCTAATTTTAGCCAACACCTCAAAAGGACCATAATATTTTGCAGCCAATTTTTGACATATGCGTTTAGAGACCGATTGTTGGCGGTATGGCTGTAATTTGAGAAACACCATATCTCCTACCACAAACTCCAATTCCCTTCTGTACTTATCAACATTGTCCTTCATTCGAGCTTGAGCCACCACCAGATGTTACTTGAGGCGTATTAACATTGCATCACGCTCTTTCAGCATGGATTCTAACTCAAAGTTATTTGTTGACCCTTCTTCAAACCTCAACAAATCAAGTGGGTCACGACCATATCGACCTTAAAAAGAGTTGTCCCAATAACTGTATGATAGCTTGTGTTATACCACAGGTCAGCCCATGTCAAAAACTTTCCCCACGACTTTGGATGAGAAGAAGCAAAACATCTCAAATACGTTTCAAGGCACCGATTCAAGACTTCCGTTTGGCCATCTGTTTGTGGATGAAAGGCTGTGCTGTACTTCAATTGCAAAGATTGAGTGAGACCAATTCCTTGCTGTTTCAATCTCGTTTTTAAGAAATTCGTTGTCGTGTTGTCAAGTGTGGTCGAGAACCACCGCGATCGTTGGCTTGGGTTGTTGTTGTGGCTGATCCGTGGCAAGAGAGGAGAGAGTGATTTCGTGTCTTAGGAGCAGTTTCTGATAGCCCAGAAGTCGATCACCGTCGGCGGAAACCCAGAGCCACCATATAAGAGAGAATAAGGAGAGAAAAAGGAAGATGAAGAAGAAAGAGGAGAAATTGTGGTCGTTTGAAGGTTTTGCGAGGCGAGTTAGCGATGAACCAAAAGGACCCAGAGGCCGATCTACATACCATTTTGAAAGTCTTGTTGTCAGCTATTCATATATTATTTCCATTATCAATTTTGAGGTAAATTTGATTCGAAAAATAGTTCGCAAGTTGACATAGATTCATTGTTTCCCGATTCCAAGAAAATTTAAGTTTCTAGTTTTGTTTGTCAATTCAAGTTGAGGTTTTGTGGTGAGCTTTTTGATTAGATAGGAGCAAGAGAGTTTGGATCGGTGGTTGTTTCCGGTAATGGACAAACCAGGGAAGCTTTCTGAGCCAACCTTACCGCCTAGAAAGGTAAAACTCAGCCACCACGTATGTTGCTTTTTGATCAAGTTATGTCTTTTTCTAAAGGTCGTTTCTTGTTCCGTAAGTTTTAGTTTCAGATTGTCTAAAGCCGTTTCAACCGCTATTTTTCCAGAAGTCGTTTTCAGTCAAAGTCAGGTGTGGAAACATGGTTCACATTCCTTCCATTCTTTTTAATGAGTCATTGCATAAAAGCTTAGATCTGATTGTTAGATTATGACTTGTGTGATGATATGATTAGAAATATGATATGATATGATATGATGATATGATGCTATTGATTATGATGTTATGTGATATAAAAATATGTTATGAGTATACGATATGATGATGAATAGCTGACGAGCCCGGGTGGGAGTGTTGGGAGTGTCTGAGTTAAGAGCAGCCTCCAAAGCATTGGGGTTCTAACGCTATCACGAGGATAGTATCGTCTACAAGACGTATGAACCTAAAGTTTATGTGGATGCCTGACATTATGTTTGTGTGGGCAGATATGATCTTCTTTATTGAATAATGTATTAACCACCCGTTTCTTTTCTTTTCTACAGATTAGGATGAAAATTTTGTTATTTCGAGGACCGGATTTTTATTATTTTTTTACGCAAATACTATATTTTCTTAAGTATTATTTTGTGGGTTTTATGAGATTTTATAATTTGGATTGATTTATTTTTAATAAGAATAGTTTTCCTTAAAATAATGATTTAAGAGCATGTTTTAGTAGAAAAGTGAATGTGGTTATGATATGTTAGAAGAGGGGTGTTACAATACCGCTAGATATACATTTGTTCCGCTTGATCCGGAACAAAAGCGTCGACATCTTGGGGTTTCGACAATGCTACCACGGAAGTAGCGCAATATAATTGTGATTAACCAATGAGGAATTCAATACTTATGTACACGTGTCATAATATCATTGGTTCTGCTGACGCAGACGAGTTTCTAACCGAGTTAAAATGAAAGTATTTGTCATCTGTCTCTTCTTTCTCCAAAAGCAACCGCTTCTTCTTCTTCTTCTTCTTCCTCTTCGCTCGTGATTTCATTTCTCCTTTCCTTATGAGAGCTTAAGGCCTGACTCTCTCTCTCTCTCTCTCTCTCTCTCTCTCTCTCTCTCTCTCTTTCC
>JAHZTW010000001.1:118435832-118490755 GCA_020283515.1 Alliaria petiolata
CATCTCTTTCATGTGCATTGTCTTCGGTCATGGTTGGAACGACAGAACACATGTCCCACTTGCAGAGCGCTGGTTGTACCAGCTGATAATGCTACGTCGACCGCATCTGGAAACGGTGGACCTCACCAAGAATCCCTGCAGCAGGGTACTGATCAATGCTATTTATACATATTTCATAATGAATCTTAGTAATTTGGACTCTCTGATGATGCTCTACGGATTGAACAGGAACAGGTACTTCAAGTTCAGACGGCCAGGGTTCTTCTGAAGCTGCTGCTGCTAGTGAGAATATGAGCAGGCACGAGGCGAGGTTTCGAGCTGCTGCTTCTGCAGCGTCCATGTATGGGAGATCCTTTGTTTACCCATCTTCTGCAAACACACTAGTATGGTATGTGTGGAACCTATATCCGAACAAATAGTATATAGCCTGCATAACGAAAAGATTCAGACACGGTTTTAGTTAGTTTCTTTCGAGTCTTCTAGTTTCAGCTATTACGGTGCCAGTTTCTTCCAGTGCCTTTTTAATTCACCTGGACGTTTCCATAGCTCGGGACTTGGCTTGTATATTATGTCTCTTCTGTAACTTCTGTCATCATCCACTATATGATGGTAGAGAAAGAACTAACATTAAGACTGAACATATGAAGGTCTCAAGGTTATTCATTGCTTCCTCAGACGGAGCTAGAAGCTCAAAAGAGATTTCTTGAGTCGCAAATCGAGGTACGTTTATATTATTTGGACAGAAACTACCTTTTTTTCATAAGCGGCTCAAGAGTTTCTATCAAATTGTTTTTTTCTGGGTAGGTGTTACAAAACCAACTTCGACTTCTGGAGAAGCCGGCAACTGTAGATACGAAAGGAAAGTCGGTTGTGGAAACTGCAGAGTGAACCATCAAAGCAAATGCGGTGGTCTTACTAGAACTCGTTACATAAAGAAAAGGATACAATGTGTGACCTGTAATTTAGGATTTTAGGGTAACGAGAGAAACAAGAGTGAACCTCAGAAATAAGAATGCTAGAGAGGATTTTGAAATGTACATGTTGGTGGTCTGAAAAGAGCTTGGAACAGACGTAGCAAGCTCTACAACAATTGTCTCTATTTAGTTTTTCTTCAAGTTTTTTTTTCCCGATATATCATTAAGGTGGCCTGTTTTCGACCTGGGAAAAATGGGTACCTAAGAGCATCTCCAAGAGATACTCTATAACATCGAATATAAAGTTTCTTGCATTCCAAGAGAAACCTCAAAACTTTAAATTTTGAGGTTTTGAATAGTGAGTACTGTTCAAAACGGACTTTAATCTGAAATGCCCCTCCGTATAAGAGAGAAAATCTAACTGTCTTTCTCTAATCTAACTATCCGTCCCATTAATGAATTGACTGTTTAGTCTTTCATTTAAAAAAAAAAATCGAAAAAGAAAAGAAAAAGAAATCAAGTGGTTTGGTAGAAAATTTAATACAAACCAACCTTAAAATTAATTATCTAAACTAACCAAACCAACCACAAAAATTTAATTGCACCTATCGTCGTCTTCTTCCTCTCACGTTTCCACCATTGACGAATCGGAGACGTGAAATTGAAGGTTAGTTGTTGCTGTTTTTTATGCTATTTTCGATTTCATGATTGAATTATCAAGTTTATGTCATAGGCAAAGCAATCTCAAAGCAATTAATACATAGTTTCTTCTCAATCAGGGAATTTCATAGTAAATAAATTTTTGATTTTTTTTTTTGCTCATTGGAGTCACTGAGCTAGTTGGGTAAGGCTATTAGAAACTGATATTGTTAATTAAATGGGATATCTTGGTTAACTGAGCAATGCATCGTAATAAATCGTATGATAAACCTAACTTTCTGGGTACTACTGGGTACAACTAGCATAACTAGACATAGTAAGTGAATTAGTACGACTAGGATGAACCAAACTTTATGGGTACTACTGGGTACAACTAGCATAACTGGACATATTAAGTGAAGTTAGTACGACTAGGATTAACCAAACTTTCTAGGTACTACTGGGTACAACTAGCATAATTGGACATATTAAGTGAATTAGTACGACTAAGATGAACCAAACTTTCTGGGTACTACTGGTACTCCTAGAAATAGATTAATTGGACATCTTAAGTGAATTAGTACGACTAGTAAAACTGGTATAACTATGAGAAGATTACCTTCCGATTGTTTTGTTATTTTTAGGGGAAATGAGTAGCAGTGGTTGCACAGTCATATGTTTTGGTTATGGGGGATTCTGTTCAAAAGACGGTGATAAAATTATATGAAATTCTGTAGAAGATGAGATTCACACTTTAGTGATGAGGAAATCTTTGGAGGATGTCACTTATGCTGGATTAGTGGAGGGAATTTGCAGAAAGGTTTTGATAGATGCAGCTACATCTCAGCTGAAAATTAGCTACTATCCATTGGTCTTGAACACGAAGAAACCATCATATATTTGGAATGACGAAAATGGTTTTAGTTATCTACTACAAATGAATAAAGATCAATGTAGAAGTGTTCTACATGTGGAGTTCATCAAGGATGTTGATCAAAGTCATGGAAGCGTGCATGTTCCGCGTCTAATATGTCGGGTACGACTGATGCGACTAGTACCACTCGTTTTAAGTACAACTAGTGCAACTACATTTTAGTTGTACTCAAGTCCAACTGGGAAAACCAGTACGACTATGCTTTCTACAAAAATGTCAATAACACAATTTCTAAATGTATTTGTAAACATGTTTCCACATAAAATAGGCCATAGAACATGTGCAAGCATATTTAAAGCGTGCATGTTCCGCGTCTAATATGTCGGGTACGACTGGTGCGACTAGTACCACTCGCTTTTAGTACAACTAGTGCAACTACATTTTAGTTGTACTCAAGTCCAACTGGGAAAACCAGTACGTTTATGCTTTCTACAAAAATGTTAATAACACAATTTCTAAATGTATTTGTAAACATGTTTCCACATAAGATAGGCCATAGAACATGTGCAAACATATTTGAACATTTCATAGTTATATTAATTTGATCCATGAAAATGTTTGATCCATGAAAATGTGATGTCTACACAATCTACCTTATACTTTTAAGGTTACTTTGGAAATCTTAACCATACAAACATGAAAACCATGAAAGTTTGTATTTTTATACAAGTTATAGCATTAGAAATATGTTAAATGTAGTTTGTTTACTAAATTTCACAAGTACAACTAAAAATGTTTAATTAAGAGTATGGTACAACTAAAAACTGGATTCAATGTTTTGTTTTGAAATTGGTACAACTAAAAATTGGGTACAACTATGTTATAAAAAACTGGATTCAATTTTTGTTTTGACGGCGCAAGTTTACAAAGATATTCATTTCCTCTTTTGACGGCGCACGTGACTTCATACTTTATCCATTTTTAACTTCATTTTAAACTTCCTGCCACACGTTTTTTTTGCTGGCACACGTTTCTTTGCTGCCACACGTTTTATAAATTCAGTTCTAGTTGGTCTAGTTCTGCTAGTTGTACCGTTTAATTTAACACATAAAAAAGACATGCATAAAATATATATGTCCAAATCCTGAAAAACACAAAGACAAATTCTAACATAGCAGACATAACATAAGTTCAAGGGCCTAAGTTACTTAATAACAATCCTTCATCTGATTTTGGGAGACTTGAGAGCATTGGTGGGATATCAGATGTATCAAATTTGGTGGTACTGAGAGTATTGCATTCAATTTTTTCGCTCGATGTTAGTACAACAGAGGAGCTGCAACGCTTGGAACAACCGGAGAGCTTAAACATAGACATCTCCTCGAGTTCAGATTTACAGGAATTGTTTAGCGCTAATGGGTTGGCAGGTTGTATTAAAGAGGTATATATTAGAGATGTTAAAGAAGAATCATACAAAACACTAGTTTTGCCAAAAATGGATCGTCTCAGTAAGCTCATCATACGGAGTTGTGAAGTATGAGAGATAGAGATTGGGAGGACGTCGTGGGACATAAAAGGGCAGGATTGAAAAACCTCTCAAGTGTGATTATAACTGGCTGCAATGGACTTAAGGATTTGACGTGGTTGTTGCTAGTTCCTAACCTTACTCATCTGGAGCTTCAGTCTTTAGAGAAGGTACAAGAAATCATAAGCGAGCAGAAAGCTGCAAGTAGTCCCACAGATGAGCAGAAAGCGCGAGGTATGAATACTCCTTTTCTAAAACTTGAAAGGCTTGACTTGATCGACCTACCGATGTTGAAGAGAATCTACTGGAGTCCTCCCTTGTTTAAAGAAGATTGAAGTAGAAAAGTGTCCAAAACTGAGAAAGCTTCCACTCAATTCTGAAACATGCTGCGTTGGTGGTGATGAACTTATTATAAACTACAGTGATGATCAATGGATAGAAAGGGTTCGAAGGGAAGATAAAGCCACCAAAGACCGTTTCTTACTTTGCTGTGAAAAGGTATGAAACTTTCCAAAACTAACAAAGATCCTTAATTTTGTTATTCCACACTAAAAAAAATGTTTCTTCTTTGCTTGTTTTAGCTCATCATGCCCTCGTACTCAGGAGGAGAGTAACAACCGGTTTTCTGCAGTCGCTATTGTTTGTGTTTGCTATCGTTTTGATTCCTCTTTTGATTGTTTTTTAGAATCAAGAGCTGAGATACCCCTCTCGGTGTAAGAATGATCCGATATACCCCCCTTATGTTTGCCATTTAATTAAACATTTCTTTTAAATATGAAAAGTGGTGTATATAGATTTTGCCCTTAATGAATTAAACATATTAGTGACCCAACCGCCCCAAACCCACCCAAATCTATACTTCGCGGATCTTATCCGGATCTTAGTGTTAAAACCGTGAAAATCACTCCCTTTCCCTTTGCATTGGATCAAAGTGAAATTAGGGAAAAAAAATTGAAAAAAGAAACCCAATTGATCGGGACCACTCGAGTTGCAAGAAAAACTAAGGCAAACTCTAAGAATAGCGCAATCAATCTCGCGGCAAATCGAAAAAGGTATGTGTCATTATCATGTTGGTTTTGTGTCTTGCATGAGATCGATTTTGATGAGTCGATTCAAGTTCTCAGACATTGATCCGGAATCCCATTGCTCCCAGGATTTATGGCGCGTACAGAAAAGCCAAACTATGCTTTGAATGAAGTCGTTCCAACAGAGGTTCCAATGGCGGTTGAAAGATGTGAGACAAGGTCTCGGATTGTCTACGAAAACCCAGACTCTTCGGAGGACAACAGAGCAGACGGAAACGACGGAGACAGAGACGATGGAGACAGACAAACAGTGACGGACGAAGAGTCCGAGGTATGTAGAACCGTCATCACTTAAGTTTGGATTTTGCAATGGTTGAAGCGGAATTGGGTTTTGGGTTTGATTAAATTACATCATTTATGGGTTGGTTATCGTTTTCGTGAAAGAATTTGTGATTTTTGTTTTGAATTTAGGCCGAATTCGTGTTTTGAGAAATATTCAGTTTTTTGGTAAACCTGGTAAAACTAAGTTCATTATGTAAGCTAGAAATTTCTGGAAAAAAAAGTAACACTGTGTACAACTATTTGTTGCAGGGAATCCAACCAATGCTTCCTATGGAGATGTACTTCCAGCCAAGGGAGTACGTGCAAAAAATCAAGATCTCGACAAGGTGTTATATCACGCCAGCAGTTGAGTTGCTTCTAAGTGGGTTAAAGTATCCGCTTAGAGAAGAGGAAAGGAGTTGGTTTTTGCATCACCCTCAATTCAAGCATTTTTTCCACATGCACAAAGACAGAAACCACAAGGTAATGGGGATGTGGTTGCTGCTTCTTCGAACGGCTGTTACAGAGAAGACAAAGGAAGCATGGTTCATTGTGAATGGCGTGCCCATTCGGTATGGTCTACGGGAACATGCTCTCATCTCGGGTTTAAGCTGTCGGAGCTATCCTCCTAACCATGAGGAATTGGGCAGCATGGTTTTCGTGGAGAAGTACTTTGGGGCGGGATCAAAAATAAGATATTCTGATGTGAAAGAACAACTCATGAAAATGCGATATTCTCCGGATCGATTGAAGATGGCTATCCTCTTCTTTTTATCAAGCGTCATTATCGGGCAATCTAAGGTAGGAGAAGATGCTACTTGTGTGGATCGATTCTTTCAAAGAGCAGTGAGTGATCTACACTTGTGTAAGACATTTCCCTGGGGGAGATTGTCTTTTGATAACAATATGCAAGAGATCCAGCATACTGTGGATCATTTCAAAGGGGTTGTTACCGGAACAAATTGGGCTTATCCAAGTTTCTGCATTCCTTTAGAGGTAAAAATGAGTTGTCCTTATTACTTTTATTTCATTTGATTTGAAGGTAAATGAAATTATTTGTTGCGTTTGTAGCTTCTTGCCTTTGAGGCAATTCCATCTCTAAGGAAAAAATTCCGAGAAGCTGTTCCATCTGCCAAGAAGGTTTGTCCGAGGATGTGCAAGACCAAGTTTAAGAAAAGTGCCATGAAAGGATTTTCTCTTGAGGAAATCAATGAAGCACTCGGTACAACTAAGGTCAGTATTACTTTATTTTTAACGTTTTAAAATTGCATATTAATTAGCTATTTATGATTGCAATTGTAATCCTTGTTTATATTCACAGGAGATTGATAGCATCTTGGTCCCTTACAACGAGGAAGAAGCTATGTTGGCCCGAATTACCGAAGAAGATGATGATGATGATGTTGATGATGTTGTTGTTGGGAGTTGGCTGAAGTGTATTCTCGAGGAAGATAAGCCGGTCTGTTTTGAGCAGATGTATGCAGAAGATGTGGCTGCCCGGCTAGAGGAGCAACCTGTGAATGAAGCCAATGCCGCCACCAATGTTGTCACTGGATCAGAGGAGAATGCTTCTTTGACCGAATTGGTTGGGGTAGTAAAGAAAATTAAGAGTGAAATGGAGAAAGGGTTCAAGAAAGTGAACGAGAAGTTAGCTGGCTTAGACACAAGAATGGTAGCCGTGGAAGGTTATGTCAAGGAGCAGTTAGATGCTCGAAGGGAGTATGAGGATGTGGGTTATGGTGCTTTCAGTCCTCATATTGGGATTAACGATGACGGGTTGGAGAAAGAGCAGGTGATTAATACGATTTCATGTATGCATCTTGTTTTTTTTTTAAATAGTCAGACTTGGTAACACTACTATATTGGATTGCAGGGTTCGAAGGACAAGGAGAAGGACGACGGGCTGGTTGAGGAAACCACCACTTTGGACGGAGAGAATGGAGGAGAAGAGGGACTTCAAGGGGCTGGAGAGAAAGGAGGAGACGAGGTAATTATTTGCTTGTCTTAGAAAGTGATATTAGGTAAAAGTTTATAATACTAAATAAAATTGTTCGTGTTTTGCAGGGGATTGAAGGCGACGAGGAGGAGGCACAGAGTGAGAAGGACGGAGAAGATAATGTTCCTGTGGATGAGGAAACCACCGCTTTGGACGGAGAGAAAGGAGGAGAAGAGGAATTTCATGGGGCTGGAGAGAAAGGAGGAGACGAGGTAATTATTTGGTTGTCTTAGAAAGAGATAGTAGGTAAAAGTTTATAATACTAAAAATAATTGTTTGTGTTTTGCAGGGTATTGAAGGCGACGAGGAGGAAGAGGCACAAACTGAGGACGGAGAAGAGAATGTTGGTGTGGTTGAGGAAACCACCGGTTTGGACGGAGAGAAAGGAGGAGAAGAGGAACTTGATGGTGCTGGAGAGAAAGGAGGAGACGAGGAACTTGATGGTGCTGGAGAGAAAGGAGGAGACGAGGAAGGGGAAGTTCATGGGGGTGAAGAGGTAATACTTTTGCTGTCTTAGACCATTAAACGAAAATGTGATACTAGGTATTACTAGGGTATACTAAATAGAACTGTTTGTGTTTTGCAGGGGGATGAAGTAGAAGAAGATGTTCGTCAGATATCAATAGAGAGGTGTAGCACTGTGGTGGTTAGAGACGGCAAAAGGCAAAAGGAATTAAAGGGGAAACCGGATATGAATAAAACGTATGGGAGGAGAAAGACACGGTCTCAGGTTCCTGGGATTGAGGAAGGAGAAGGGCAGGGGAAAGAGGCCTAGGAAGAACTAAACAATGGTAGTTTGACAAGTAAAAGGTCAAGAGGCCTAGGAAGAACTATGTTATGTTGTGTTGTGTTATGTTATGGATTTAAAACTATCTTATGTTGGGTTATGAATTTTATTTTACATTTAAAACTATGATAAGCTATGTTATGGATTTCATTTTGTGTTTATATAACTAATTAAGAGTCATAAAACTGCATAAGTTTAACATTAAATTCGAAAAACATAAGTTTAACATAAGTCTATTACAAAGCATTAAAGCAGTCAAGCAGACATTCTCCTTCAGCTTTTCAAGTTCTGAACTTCCTCCTTCAGCTTTTCAACTTCTTCCTTTAGATTTTCAACTTCTTCCTTCAGCTTGTCAATCTGATCACCTTTGAATATATGCCCCATTAGGATGCTGGTCATTTGATTTTTAAGGAGTTCAATGGCCTCGGATTGCTCCTTCCTTACTCTCTCAACTTCTTCTTCAACAGCATGTTCCCAGCATTTGTGAATGTGATAGCCATCATCCTGCACATAAAGACACGAATTCTCATGTTCAATAATGCCATTAAACTCGGAAAAATAAATAAATTGATCTCACCCTCACCGCATACACATTGCAGGTAAAATATCTTCTTCCTGGGTAGGATTCAGATGGTTGAATCTTCTCAACCTTCTCAATGATTCGTCCACCACATGGACAAATTCTCGGAATGCCATAGTCCCCATCAGCTATGTGATAAAGTCTGTCTATGTTTGCTTTAGCCCTCTTCTGGGCAGCGTAGTTTGGATCATTAGGGTCCATTGATCCTGTAACAAGAGTCAGTATTACAAGGTTCAGTATTACTACGTTCAATATTACTATATGTAAAACAGTAGACAAACCTAGACGAATCCCGAATCACGAGTAAGGAGCTTCTAGATAAATCCGAATTACCCGAACCCTAGATGAATCCCGAATTTCCCGAACCCTAGATGAATCCCGAATTACCCGAACCCTAGATGAATCCCGAATTACCCGAACCCTAGATAAATCCCGAATTACCCGAACCCTAGATGAATCCCGAATTACCCGAACCCTAGATGAATCCCGAATTACCGAAACCCTAGACGAACCCGAATCACGAGTAAGGAGCTTCTAGAAGAATAAGAGAGAGGTACCTTGGAGCTTTAAACCCAGAAATCGCTGCAATGGGGAAGGAGGAAGAAAGGGACCAAAGAAGAGAGAGAGGGAAGGAAAATTCGGGTCAAAGGGAAAAGGGGAAAAGTGAAAGATTTCCCTAGAACCCCGATCCGAATATGAGGGGGAAAACCGGAGGTAAACCGGGATCAATGTCTCAGCTCTTCGTCCGAAAACCGGAGGTAAACCGTTCCAAAAAAAAACCCCGCCAAATAGACACGTGCGCCGCCAAATGGACATGTGCGCCGTTTTTTGCTTACGTGGACGCCGTCAAAATTGCACTTAGTTATATGCAGTTTATTAGTTTTACCGATTTCCAAATAGTTGTACTTTTGGGTGTTTTCAACTTTATTTAGTTTTACGCTGTAATAAGATTTATATTTCTAGTTTTACAGCTAATTGTAGTCATTAAATTGCTAAATCGGAGGTTTTTGCACATTCAAATGTTTTTAAACGCATCGTATGTGTGTTTCGCTTCATATGGTGGTTAGTATTGAGGAAGTGTTCATAGAAGTATATAGTGTTTGTTGTGTGAATGTCATCATAACAAACAATTATGTAATCATTTTACCAAAACCACTCAATACACGTTTCAAATCACTTATTAGTTGTTTTTACTAACGAACATTTGTTTGTTTGACATTGAATGTTTGATTTTCTAATAATTTTTGAAAATAAAATAAAAGCATACTCTTTTAATACAATCAGTTGCACCAGTTATGCCTAGTATTCCGAATACACATTAGAAACAGAAACGAGTTACACATTTTCACCAGCTTCGCTATTTTCACTATCAAAATATGACCAAAGCCCCGATCTGCCTCTCCCTCTCCCTCTTCCTCTTCCTCTCCCTCTTCCTCGGTGTTCTCCAACTGATGGGAATCTGTTTTCTTGAGGTCTTCCTTCCTTTGCGACATAATCTGGTGGTATGACAACCAGCTGTTGTATATGGTCAGGAACAATCCAATCAGACTTGTGGGGTACTGGATAAATCGTCCTGCAATACGCTAAATTCCATACCTCCGTCCAATAATATTTTGAGCAAAACTGTTGTAGATGGAGGTCCGTGCCTCCACTTAAAAAGATGGCAGCAGCTATTGCATGGACGCAAGGGTATCTGTCTATATCAAAGCACTTGCAACTACAAGTTTTCCTTTTCATATCCACCAAATAGGACTTCCCATCTTTTCCAATGACATTGTATTCAAGGAAGAAGGCGTTCAACTCATACACCGTTAATTTCTTTGCTTCCGGCGATCTTTTATGAATTTCCTTATCCACGTAAGGCACAAGCCTTTGTGCTGCTTCTCCAGAAGTGTTCCTATGCTTATTAAACCATTCAGCCACTTTTTCAACAATCACGTCAATCATCGGTAAGAGAGCGTACTTCCTTGCTTTCCTAAGAACACCATTAATAGATTCTACAATATTGGAGGTGTCTATGTTGTACTTTTCTCCAGGAAAATAGCATCTTGCCCATTTCTCCACACGAACACTACCATCGAGATACTCAGCCGCAGCAGGATACTTGGTTCTAAAAGCATCATAAAGTGTCACGAACTCACTCTCTGTATACGCATGAGCGCATTCTTTGAACTTCTTCACGCATGTATCTTTGTTGACGTAATAGACATTTGCTTTCACATTCTGTGACAAATGTTGTATACAATACCCATGCTCAGACAATGGGAACACCGCCTGCACCGACTTGATGAGGCTTCCGTTTCTATCAGAAAGAAACACCAATCCAGGATCATCTGGTACCACTGATTTCAACCTATTCAGAAACCACATCCAGCTAGCATCTTTCTCACCATCAACTACACCAAACGCAATTGGATAATGGTGATGATTAGGATCTTGGGCTGTAGCAACTATTAAAACACCACCATATCCAGTCTTAAGGTGGGTTCCATCCACAACAATGACTTTTCTCATGGCTTGGAATCCCTCAATGCTAGCTCCTAGCGCAAAGAATAGATACTTGAACTTTTTGTTTTCATCCAATTCCACATAAGTTCGTGTACCAGGATTCATCGCCTCTAGCATGTACATATAAGAATACACCAGCTGGTAACTCTCCGCTGGACTTCCCCTCACATCATTTGCAGCTTGTTTTTTCCCTCTCAAAGCAGTAGAGTATGATACTTTAACCCCAAGTCTTCCTTGAACCATACCGATCAGATGTTTTGGAGTTGGAGTGTCAAATTTACCCGGATAATCTTCATGCAAAACAGATGCAACCAATCCCGGGGTCCCTTTCCTTTTGTTTCTGACTGTAACTGAAGAAGCTCGAGAGCATGTATGCATCTTGTTGTAAGTTCTTACTGAGAAACAATCTGATTCCATCACCTTTGCAGCTCGTAAAGACCACTTGCAACCATCTTTTGCTTCACGACATTTAACCACATATCGATTTTTGTCAGACTTGATTGTATCAACCTCAAAACAATACTGGTGTGAAGCTTTATGAACTAAATCTTGCACTGTCTGCTTGCTTCTGAATTCTTGACCTACAACAATTTCAATACCATCTTCCCAGCCATTATTTGCTGCTACTTCTTCTATAGCATGTGCATCCTCAGTATCACCAAGTTCTTCCCTTGACACATTTCTCTGTTCTGCTTCACGGGCTTCTGATGGTTCACCTGCGTGAAGAGTAATCATACCAGCATTAACATCCATACCACTTGGGAACACCTCATCATTATTCGCACTGTTTTCAATCTCACGATCCTCTCTTGAATGTTGCACAAAACCCTGATTTTGATCGACATCTTCCACGATCTCCACATGCAAAACACTTCTACATGTAGCGTTATTCACTTGCATTAGGTAGCCAAAAACATTCTCATCATTCCAGATATATGCTGGTTTATTAGAACCCACTAACAATGGAAAGTAACTGACTTTCAGCTGCGTATTAGCTTCGTCTATCTTTATCTCCCTGCATATTCTCGTGATTAACCCAGAATAAGTGACCTCCTCAACAGACATCATCATCACTAAAGTGTGAATTTCATCTTCTCCTGAGACCCATCTTATGTCATCAACGTCCTTTGAATAGCATCCCCCATAATCGAAACATATAACATTGCAATGACCTCTATTCATAGTCCCCTGAATAATAATAACAAATACCATTAGTATATGTCTCAATCATATTAGTTCTCTCAGTAATACAACATAGTTATACCAGGTTCTCTTAGTAATACCCACTGTCTTAGTAATACCTTGTTGTCCAGTAATACCCAGTTCGTGTACCCAGAAAAATTTCTATATATCTACGAATTTACAGTGATTTACTACAATTCAGTATGATTTGATGCGCATTTAACGATTATAATTGCTTCTGTTTACCGATATAAGACTTATAGCAACTAATTTCAATAACCCAATGATCCAAAAAAAAAAACATAATATGAAGCCATTGAAGAGAAAGAGGAACAATGTGTAAGACTATATGATTTTACATACATTCAAAAAACATATAAGGGAGACAATGCATCGGATCCGCAGCAGCAACAAAAAACAGACTCACCTTTCGTTTTCAAAAAGCTTGAAGATGGAGAATGTTCGGTTTTGGGAGACATGAAGGTCGGCCCGCGGAGAGGATGAAGGTGAGGATGTGTGGGACCCGTGGGTTGTTGAAAATTGGTTGAAGAAAATTTAATTCAATTAAATTATTACCCATTTTTGTTTTCTGTTTTATTTTTATTTTATATTAGAGATATTATTAAATAAGAAGGGAAGGGTGAGGGTAAAAGGGAGAGTGTAATATATGAAAGGTAGTTAGATTATGAGAGGGGTAGTGAGATTAACTTCTAACAAATAAGGGCATTTCAGCTTTTGATCTTGTTTTTTTATTGTTGTATATGGGTTATAAAGTGTGAATGGTGTGAACAAGTGTTTCTCTAATGAACAATGTCGTATATTCTTTTGCTTACTCTGACCCTTGTTGCGTTGTGTTTTGGAAGGCTCAATTTAACGTACATTTTGATTTGAGACGACTTGTGTCTCAATCTCTGTCTCTATCGTTCGTGCCTGCAAGGCTGCAACCTTTTCTCACATTATATTCATTCATTATAGTTTGGGGTGGAAGAAGACAAAGAATCAATTACAATTTTAAGTTTGAAGGGTAACGCGGCCCAAACACATAAGTTGGGGAATTTTTTTTCTGGTCCACACAATCACGGGCCTTATCTTTTTTTTGGTCTGGTAAGCCGAAGAGATGGCGTCACGTGACAGAGGCTTGGTTGGTTTGTAATTTAGATGATTTCGGATAACCTTTGTCGTCTTTTCACGCGTTTTTGTTAAAATATAAATAAAAAAGAAAATAAATGTTATAACAGGGGCATATAAGATTTTCTTCTTGTACGGAGGGGCATTTCAGATTAGAGTCCGTTCAAAACCTCAAATTTGAGGTTTCACTTTTTTAATTGCATTTCAATCCTTACAATTATATACTATATACATAATTATATTTTAATTTTATTGTTTATCACTTTAAACCATACAATTTTAGTATATCATATATATCTTTATAAATTTAAATTTTGTATAAAAATATAATAAAATATTTAACATAATTTAGAAAAAAATATTACATAATTTAACTATAGACATAGTTTTATTAAATAATTTGGTATTTTATTATAAATTATAATTTAGTTTGTGTTTGTTAATGTTATTGATATGTTTTTTTATATTATAATGTAATGTTTTTATTAATTAGTATTGTTTGTAATATGTTTTTAATGTAGTTTTAGCTATTTATGAAAAGTATAATGATCTTAATTAATTATCATCAATAATGAGGACTATAATGTAAATACAGATTTTTGTGAAGTTTCATTTGAGGTTTACCATTGGAGAGTAACACCTTAAAACCTCAAATTTGAGGTTTCTCATACCTCAAATTTGAAGTATCTCTTGGAGACTCTCTTAGAGAAACGGGTATTTACAAAACATAGAGAGAAGCTAAAGGGTTTGAGATGAAAATCTCAATTTCAAATGAATTGACGAAAGAATGCCCTTCGAGCTTATCAAATTACCATTTATTATTGGTATATCAATCTGTCTAGCACGATCGCTATTTATTATTTGAATGAGGTGCCTTTATCACCTAAAAGAGCAGCCGTATGAGATGAGAATCTCAACTTCAAATGAATCGTCGAAAGGATGCCTTTCGAGTTTGTCGAATTGCCATTTATTATTGGTACTTAGCACGATCTGCTATTTATTACTCCTTCTGTTTTACAAAGAGTATTATTTTGACATATTTCACACAAATTAAGAAAACAATAAAAATTTCTAGTTTATTCTTTATTAATACACTAAACAAATTTCTCTTTCGAATTAACACATTGAAATAATAGGTTTAAAACTTGATTTTTATTTAAAATTCTGCATTGAAAATGTAAAACGACACTCTTTATGAAACAAAAATAAAACTCTAAGACGACACTTTTTGTGATATGGAGAGAGTATTTAAATGAGGGGCCTTCATCAATTAATTAATGAGTTTTTTCGCCCGGACTCTTGGGATCAAATTGAATTAAGTTGGTCTCTCTTCGAGAGAGATACTTATTTCCATGATAGTATCTATATTTTCTTTATAGCAATAGGACTAAACATAAAACATTGATGTACTAAACACACTGATGGACTAAACACATTCCATTAAAGTTGTTCTCGTATATCCAAGAATTCGAAAAGTAAAAAGACATTGAAATGGTGAAACCAAATGGGGTATGATCGTCACAATGTTGCGGAATTCTTCACAAATATATTATTTAGCATAATGTTCAAGAAACATGTTTTTAGTGTTGATGTATAAATCCCAGTCTAATTAATAGGCCCATCTAAAAAGAATGTGTAAAAACCTAGGAGAGGGTGCTTTGACGGACTCAGCTATCCGATCTTAGGGATATAGAATTTTGAAAGTGTTGCATCTATTTGTTTGATCTAGTATTTAGTGAGGGATACATTGTAACTATCCATAGTTGAGTTGCGGAATACTGTGAAAAATCATTACTTGAACGAACTAATGCGAGTTTTGTAAACAATTGAACAAAGTAGAAGATGAAGATGGGGAAATTTCTCTGTCATTCAAGAAAGGAGCCATTACATGTTTTATACATAAAGAGTATATCCAACTCTTAAATGCTAAAGATTACACAAACTATACATAACATAATATTAGGAAATTGATTGATTGATAATTCCCCAAACATGTGCGATATGATTGCATCATATCTCAATACCCCTCCTCAAACGGGAGCATGGAGGTTATGAATGCCCAGTTTGTCCCGGAAATCATCAAATGCTTGTCGACCAAGTGGCTTTGTAAAGATATCCGCTAACTGAGAAGCGCTATCAACATGTATGAGCATAAGAGTACCTGATTGTATTTCATCACGTACAAAGTGACAATCATTTTCGATGTGCTTCGTACGTTCATGGAATACCGGATTCGTTGCAATGTGAATAGCTGACTTGCTATTGCAATAGAGTTGCATTGGTTGATCATGTTTGATGCCCATTGATATGTCTATATTTTGCATCATATTTCCCTCCATTTAGTGTAAGTTTCTATTCATTTAGAAACCTAATTAAGCATCATTGTATTGCATTTTGATCATTTAGAGTTCTAGGGTGTATTTGCATAGTCTTTGCATATTTTGGTGCATTTGGACTCTTGATCAGGTGATTTGGATTCTATGGAGGCATGAATGGACTTGGAGAAGGATGGCATAGCAAAGGAAGGGCAAGAAATCATCAAGAGGAGGAAGAGAAGCAGCTAAATGAGAAGCAAAAGTCTTGTAGAAGCATATCAAGCATTTGGAGGCGCAAAATGTATGTGTCCGGAAGAAGGCTTTGCACTTAGAATCAGACTCCGAAGCCTCTACAAAGTTGTAGAGGATCCAGTGAGATTTCTAATGCCGTTGGAATCAAGTCATTACGATCAGCGGTTTAGGAGATACGGCGATTCTTGCAAGCCTGTCCGAATCAGAGCAACCAGAGATCACATCGGTTTGAGGTACATCGGACAACAAACAGATGCAAGACGACCAGAGAATGCATCGGTTTGGCCACCTCGGATTGCCAAACCGAGATGAAGCCACCAGAAATTGCCTCGGTTTGGAGCACCTCGGATTGCCAAACCGATGCGGCGCAAGACTGCCTGAAGTGACTGGAAGATCGGGTCAGATGAAGGCTTTCCATTCCGATTCAGCCTCAGAGCCCTTCATGAAGGTTGTAGATAATTGAATCTGCTTTCATGTGGAGGTGGTTTCATGTCATTAGGAGCTGCGTTTAGGGAGATATGTCGATTTCCGCAAGACTGCTCCTCCGGGTCAAAATCCGGTTTGTTCCGGGTTGACCCGGTTTGACCTCCTTCCCTATAAATACTTAAAAACCTAATTTTTATGTATCTTCTCTTGGGCTTACACAGAAAAACGGCCCTTTGGGGTTTTGAGGAGATTTGAGAGATTTATTTTAAGTTTAATGCTATTTGATTCTTGTTCCTTCTAATATTTCATCTATCTCTTCTTTAATCATGCTTACTAGTATTTCTTTCATAGGATTTGTGGGTTTCACCATGATTAGTGAGTAGTTTCTTAGGAACTTGGGGATGGGTTAGATTTAGGGTTTTCTAATGGTTCAATCTTGCAATCTAGGTTAGATTCTTTCATCTCTCTTCTTATTAAGGAGTTCTTAATGCCAAATAGCTAATCTTTTGCTATTTTGGATCATAAGCATTTCACACACCCACCAAGTGTTTGATGAAATGCTTGAACCACTTTTTAAGAGATTTACATTCCTAGCCTAAGACATTAGTTGCCTAGGGTGTTTATCATGCCATTTAGACTCATGTTTAATGCTTGCTAATAATTTTAATGCTAACACATCATTAGTTCATTAAGGTGATTAGGAAAGGGATTAGTACCACACATCATGGATTAGTCTTAATTAGTGTTCTAGGCATAGAGAAAGCTTGTTTGAGTTGCTTAAATGATTGCAAGGTTGGCCATTTAGATGCCCAAATCAATGATTCCATCCCTAAGTTTCGTTTTTAGTATTTTGTCAATCTTAATTAGTAGTTAATTGCATCATTAGTACTTGATTAGTAGTAATTAAGGCTTAATTCGATATTATTGCTCTAGTAGTGTTTCCTTTAGTTTGTGCCTTGCTTTTAATTATCATTTGTCACTTGAATTGTCAATTTAGCTTAGCTTAAACTAGACTTTGTATTCTTAGTGAATCATCTCCCAAGATGGATTGATACCTCAATATATTGCAATGATATGAGCAATTGAGGAATTGCTTGCAAGAGTAAAAACTCTTGTTTCAATTTAGTTGATAGACTCATAATTTAGCATATTTTAGCATTCATTTTACATAGTTTTGCATGTACTTTTGCATTCATTTAGCCACTTTTAGTCCCATTTGCATCCATATTAGAGTTTAGTGAGTTTTAGCTTAGGTTGTTGCATATTTGTACATATTGAGTCTTTATTAGGTGTTTTGGAGGCTTGGAGGACCATATGGAGTTTCATGGATAATCAAGAGGAGGAAGAGAAGCAGCTAAATGAGAAGCAGAAGTCTTTTAGAAGCATGTTGAGCATTTGGAGGTGTGAAATGTATGTGTCCAGACGAAGGCCTTCCACTTAGATTCAGACTCCGAAGCCTTCTTCAAAGTTGTAGAGGATTCAATGAGCTTTCTAATGCCGTTGGAATCAAGTCATTACGACCAGCGGTTCACGAGATACGGCGATTCTTGCAAGACTGTCCGAATCAGAGCAACCAGAGATCACATCGGTTTGAGGTACATCGGACAACAAACAGATGCAAGACGACCAGAGAATGCATCGGTTTGGCCACCTCGGATTGCCAAACCGAGATGAAGCCACCAGAAATTGCCTCGGTTTGGAGCACCTCGGATTGCCAAACCGATGCGGCGCAAGACTGCCTGAAGTGACTGGAAGATCGGGTCAGATGAAGGCTTTCCATTCCGATTCAGCCTCAGAGCCCTTCATGAAGGTTGTAGATAATTGAATCTGCTTTCATGTGGAGGTGGTTTCATGTCATTAGGAGCTGCGTTTAGGGAGATATGTCGATTTCCGCAAGACTGCTCCTCCGGGTCAAAATCCGGTTTGTTCCGGGTTGACCCGGTTTGACCTCCTTCCCTATAAATACTTAAAAACCTAATTTTTATGTATCTTCTCTTGGGCTTACACAGAAAAACGGCCCTTTGGGGTTTTGAGGAGATTTGAGAGATTTATTTTAAGTTTAATGCTATTTGATTCTTGTTCCTTCTAATATTTCATCTATCTCTTCTTTAATCATGCTTACTAGTATTTCTTTCATAGGATTTGTGGGTTTCACCATGATTAGTGAGTAGTTTCTTAGGAACTTGGGGATGGGTTAGATTTAGGGTTTTCTAATGGTTCAATCTTGCAATCTAGGTTAGATTCTTTCATCTCTCTTCTTATTAAGGAGTTCTTAATGCCAAATAGCTAATCTTTTGCTATTTTGGATCATAAGCATTTCACACACCCACCAAGTGTTTGATGAAATGCTTGAACCACTTTTTAAGAGATTTACATTCCTAGCCTAAGACATTAGTTGCCTAGGGTGTTTATCATGCCATTTAGACTCATGTTTAATGCTTGCTAATAATTTTAATGCTAACACATCATTAGTTCATTAAGGTGATTAGGAAAGGGATTAGTACCACACATCATGGATTAGTCTTAATTAGTGTTCTAGGCATAGAGAAAGCTTGTTTGAGTTGCTTAAATGATTGCAAGGTTGGCCATTTAGATGCCCAAATCAATGATTCCATCCCTAAGTTTCGTTTTTAGTATTTTGTCAATCTTAATTAGTAGTTAATTGCATCATTAGTACTTGATTAGTAGTAATTAAGGCTTAATTCGATATTATTGCTCTAGTAGTGTTTCCTTTAGTTTGTGCCTTGCTTTTAATTATCATTTGTCACTTGAATTGTCAATTTAGCTTAGCTTAAACTAGACTTTGTATTCTTAGTGAATCATCTCCCAAGATGGATTGATACCTCAATATATTGCAATGATATGAGCAATTGAGGAATTGCTTGCAAGAGTAAAAACTCTTGTTTCAATTTAGTTGATAGACTCATAATTTAGCATATTTTAGCATTCATTTTACATAGTTTTGCATGTACTTTTGCATTCATTTAGCCACTTTTAGTCCCATTTGCATCCATATTAGAGTTTAGTGAGTTTTAGCTTAGGTTGTTGCATATTTGTACATATTGAGTCTTTATTAGGTGTTTTGGAGGCTTGGAGGACCATATGGAGTTTCATGGATAATCAAGAGGAGGAAGAGAAGCAGCTAAATGAGAAGCAGAAGTCTTTTAGAAGCATGTTGAGCATTTGGAGGTGTGAAATGTATGTGTCCAGACGAAGGCCTTCCACTTAGATTCAGACTCCGAAGCCTTCTTCAAAGTTGTAGAGGATTCAATGAGCTTTCTAATGCCGTTGGAATCAAGTCATTACGACCAGCGGTTCACGAGATACGGCGATTCTTGCAAGACTGTCCGAATCAGAGCAACCAGAGATCACATCGGTTTGAGGTACATCGGACAACAAACAGATGCAAGACGACCAGAGAATGCATCGGTTTGGCCACCTCGGATTGCCAAACCGAGATGAAGCCACCAGAAATTGCCTCGGTTTGGAGCACCTCGGATTGCCAAACCGATGCGGCGCAAGACTGCCTGAAGTGACTGGAAGATCGGGTCAGATGAAGGCTTTCCATTCCGATTCAGCCTCAGAGCCCTTCATGAAGGTTGTAGATAATTGAATCTGCTTTCATGTGGAGGTGGTTTCATGTCATTAGGAGCTGCGTTTAGGGAGATATGTCGATTTCCGCAAGACTGCTCCTCCGGGTCAAAATCCGGTTTGTTCCGGGTTGACCCGGTTTGACCTCCTTCCCTATAAATACTTAAAAACCTAATTTTTATGTATCTTCTCTTGGGCTTACACAGAAAAACGGCCCTTTGGGGTTTTGAGGAGATTTGAGAGATTTATTTTAAGTTTAATGCTATTTGATTCTTGTTCCTTCTAATATTTCATCTATCTCTTCTTTAATCATGCTTACTAGTATTTCTTTCATAGGATTTGTGGGTTTCACCATGATTAGTGAGTAGTTTCTTAGGAACTTGGGGATGGGTTAGATTTAGGGTTTTCTAATGGTTCAATCTTGCAATCTAGGTTAGATTCTTTCATCTCTCTTCTTATTAAGGAGTTCTTAATGCCAAATAGCTAATCTTTTGCTATTTTGGATCATAAGCATTTCACACACCCACCAAGTGTTTGATGAAATGCTTGAACCACTTTTCTAAGAGATTTACATTCCTAGCCTAAGACATTAGTTGCCTAGGGTGTTTATCATGCCATTTAGACTTATGCTTATTGCTTGCTAATCATTTTAATGCTAACACATCATTAGTTCATTAAGGTGAATAGGAAATAGATTAATACTACACATCATGGATTAGTCTTTATTAGTGATCTAGGCATAGAGATAACTTGTTTAGTTGCTTAAATGATTGCAAGGTTAACCATTTGAATGCCCAAATCAATGATTCCATCCCTAGGTTTCGTTTTTAGTCAAATAGTAATCTTGATTAGTAGTTAATTGCTTGATTAGCACTTAATTAGTGGAAATTAAGGTTTTAATTCATATAATTAGTCTTGTAGTATCTCTTTTAGCTTGTAGTTTGCTTCTAATAGATCATTGTCTCCTAAATTTTGAATTTGGCTTAGATTAAATAGTTTTATGTATTCCTAGTGTTGTTAATCTTAACCTCTATGGATTGACATCTCAAATACTACAATGACATTAGTAGTATAGATTAATTGAAAGAGGAAAAATCTTACTATCACCCATAGATTGGAGAAGACGTTTTAGCCACATTAGTTCCTTCGTAATGAACGCCATTGCCCGATATTCGGCTTCCGCAGAAGATTAACTTACAGTGTCCTGTTTCTTTGTTTTCCAAGAAATCGGTGAGTTACCAAGCTGAACGATATAACCAGAAACTGAGCGCCTTGTGAGCGGACAAGTAGCCCAATCAGAGTCACACCAGTCTGTAATCTGAAAATCTTTCTTAGCCTCTAAAAGAATACCCTGCCTCAGACTTCCTTTAAGATACCGCACAACATGTAAGCCGGCTTCCCAATGATCTTCTCTTGGCTTCTGCATAAACTGTGCAAGGAAGTGAACACAGTAGGCTTAATCTGGTCTTGTTACTGCCAAATAAATCAATCGACCAATTAATCTGCGATAAAGTTCAGGATTGGGTTGCAAAGGCGAAGTGGAGAGAGCGAGCTTGTTGTTTTTTTCCAGCGGAAACGCAGCCGGCTTTGCTCCCAGTAATCCCGTCTCTGAGATAATTTCTAAAGCATACTTGCGTTGGCTCAGATAAAACCCTTTGGAGCTTCTAGATACTTCAATTCCCAAATTTTTTTTAAGGCACCTAAATCCTTCATCTTGAAGCATGAAGGTAGATAGCCTTTAAATATATTCATCGCTTCATGGGAGTTGCTCGAGATTATCATATCATCGACATAAATGAGAATGTTGATCTGAATCCCACTTTTGTCAAACGTGAAAAGCGAGTAGTCAGAGAGTGATTGAACGAACAAGTACTCACGCAAAGCTGTAGTCAATTTTTCAAACCAGCAGCGAGGCGCCTGCTTCAATCCGTACACCGATTTCTTTAACCTGCACACTTTCGTTTCATCTTTTGAATAAAAACCAGGTGGAGGTTTCATATATACCTCTTCATTGAGATCTCCATGTAGGAATGCGTTGTGCACATCCATTTGATGAACCGGCCAATTATTTCGAGCAGCCACTTGCAAAAACATTCGAACCGTCTGCATTTTAGCTATTGGTGCAAAAGTGTCTCCATAATCCATGCCTTCAATTTGCTTGTTTCCGAGAGCGACGAGACGTGCCTTGTAGCGTTCAATAGAACCATCAGATTTCAGCTTGATTTTATAAACCCATTTGGACCCAATTGCACGCTTCCCTGGCGGCAAATCCACAAGCGTCCATGTTTTATTTTCCTCAAGAGCTGTAATTTCACTGGCCATTGCGTTTCTCCATACACGTTTATGCATCACTTGTTTATACGAGCGTGGTTCATCAATAGCTGAAATTGTAGGAAGACAAGCTTGGTGTACAGCACTGAACCGATCATAATTAACATAATTACTAATCGGATATAGAACTGTTCCCGTTGATTTACCCAACAATCTGCTTTGAGCCGAATTCACAACAAAAATTTTCAGAGTTACCGGTGGTTGGCGTTTTCTATGTCTCCTCCCAAGAACTACATCTTGATTCGCTGCTTCCGATGCAACTACTGGTGCCGAAGGCAAATTTGGAACGATGGTGTCGTTTTCATTGGTCGCAGAAGAAGACCGAGTTCCTTGTGATGGATCTAGGTGAGAATCAACTTGCTGAATCGTATTCTCCTCAACTAAACGTGGAGTCTCATTGTTATGGCCCATATCTCTTGTAGATGGCCCATCTTGAGTAGTTGAGCTTGTTTGCAGAACTGGGCTTGTATAACGGCCCAGTATGTCTTCTTCTAGTAATAACCCATTCGAAATTGGTGCCCACAACCTTTGCTCGTCTTCTTCATCATTCAGAACTGTATCTAAATTAGCAAGTGCATAAGGAAATTCCGTCTCTGAAAATACCACGTCTCTAGAAACGAAAAATTCATGCTTTTCCAGGTCATACAATCTCCAACCCTTCTTATCATAAGGATATCCAACAAACACACATCTTCTGCTCCTCGAGGCAACTTTATCACCACGAGTTTGACTATGTGCGTAACACAAACTACCAAATACTCGCAAGTGATCATATTGTGGAGTTTTCTTGTGCAAACGTTCATATGGTGTGGCTCCATCCAGCACCGAACTTGGCGTTCTGTTGATCAAGTATCCTACCGTTAACACGAAATCTCCCCAAAATTCGATTGGCAAATTAGCTTGAAACCTCAAACCTCTTGCAACATTCAGGATATGTCTGTGTTTTCTTTCAACCCTTCCGTTCTGTTGTGGTGTTCCTACACAAGAGGTTTCATGTACAACTCCATTTTTCTGAAAGAATTCTGTTAAACATAAGAATTCTGACCTGTTGTCGCTTCACACTGTCTGAATTTGAGATTGGAATTGTCGCTCTGTCATCGAGAAAAAATCTCTCAAATGTGCAGGAGCTTCTGACTTTTCATTCAACAAATATAGCCACACTCCTCTTGAATAGTCATCGACTATTGTGAGAAATTTTCTTGCTCCGGAATGCGAAGGTGTTCTATACGGCCCCCAAAGATCACAGTGAATTAACTCAAAATTTTGCAAAGTTTTATTCAAACTCACCGGAAAATACTCTCTTGTTTGCTTGGCACGAAGGCAGACATCACATGCCTTCTTCAAATTTTCAAAAGAAACTGAAACAGAAATTTCTGGAAGCATACCAACTACTCTAGCGGAAGGATGACCCATCCGCTTGTGCCACAACTCAAAGGATTTCTCATCTTTCATTGTGACAGAAGCCACCGTCTCCATACTACGAAAGTGAAAGGTTCCTCCCACACGTTTACCAGCTCCAATTATCATCCTTGAACTACGATCCTAAACCACAAGAAAGTGGTCAGCCAACTGCACAACACAATGATTCTCATCCATCAACTGCCCAAGAGAAATCAGTTCTGAATGCATTTCTTCAACGTAGAAAACCGAATGCAAAATCAAATTGTTCCCAAGCATAACCGTTCCTTCTTTCACAGAGATTCATTCTCGACCATCTTCCAAGATAATCATTACCGGCGCGATATGTCTTACGTTTGTAAGAATATCAAAATTTCCTGTCAAATAGTGTGAAGCTCCAGTATCCATAATCCAATACGGAACATAAACATTACCAATCAATTTCTCTCTGTTTGAATTCAAGAGATTGACCATTGACTGCCATTGGCTGTCGCTCAAGCCACTCACTCCGTCACGATCATTATCTGTAACAATATAATTTGCTTCTTCAGTGTTCTGAGATCTTGGTAGTCGCACAACATGAGAAAAAATCTCGAAATCGGTGTTCTCGGGTGCTCTTGGATAAGCTCTGCATTTGTCAGATCGGATGATGAAAACGTTTGTCTCACCGACAAAATCACAGGGTTCTGGTTTGTTTTAGTCGGAGTCGAAGTCGATATGTTTGTCGGGTCTGTCAGATCAGTCACCAATGTCTTTTGGTTCGTGTTCTTGTTCATCATTGTTAAAAGGTTTCGAAAAAGAAAAAAAAACAGAAAAAATTGTTTCAGGCTCTGCTACCATGTAAACAATTGATCAAAGTAGAAGATGAAGATGGGGAAATTTTTGTGTCATTCAAGAAAGGAGCCATTACATATTTTATACACTAAGAGTATATCTAACTCTTAAATACTAAAGACTACACAAACTATACATAACGTAAGTTTAGGGAATTGATTGATTGATAAATCCCCAAACATGTGCGAAATGATTGCATCATATCTCAATAAGTTTTCATCTTGTAATAACCATCAAAAGTTGAGTTTATTAGGATGTTAAAACATAGTAATGTGAGCCTCGAATTATACCTTCGTGTTTTGAGTTCATAAACGGATTTTACTAAAACCCTATGTTAATCGATTTTTTTGCTTTGTCTCTTTGCGAATTATCCATTACTTAACGTTTTTTTTTTACATCTCGTTTCCCTACTGTATTTTTTTATTCTACAACCAACCATTTTTTTTTTTGTCTTAACTTAATTTAAATTGCATCAAATTTGAAAAGTAATAATCTGGAATCATTAGTGGATTCGACACCCTAAATATTAGTACTTTGTTGTACACTTGCAGCCATGTATTTCGTTTGAGGTTTTATTACTTGATAAACTCTCGATACCCTATCAGCCCACTAACTCAACACGTTAGTGATTTCATGTGTTCCACTAAATACACTTGCAGCCATGTATTTCGTTTGAGGTTTTATTATTTTATTCTACAACACGTTTGTGATTTCATGTGTCCCACTAATCTTGGTCGATCGGTCACTATTTCGAGAATCCTGATCCCATTTTCTCAGCAATTCGCGATCACCGTCCAGACATTTCGACCAAAATGTGGTCATTCAGCTAAACTTCACTTTTCTTTGACCAACTTCGTATTCTTAGTCTTTCTAGACCATTCCAAGGTCCTATTACCTTTCTTAGGTTGATTTGGACAAGTGTCCTCCATTTGGTCGTATCGAGGCATCCCGTCTCCACCGCAATGAAAATTCTCAGTTATCTCTCGATTTTTTTGACCATTTTCAAACTTTCTTCGATCAAAATGCTTACTTTGGCCTAACTCATATATTCAAGTTGCTCTTTGATCGTTCCCACAACCTTGATTTTTGGTCTCTTTGGGTTGGCCCTTTTCTCGACCATTTGCATTGCTCTTCGACCAAAATAAAATATACTGGAGCCATTTAATTTTGGCTTCGACCCTTAGCCTTCTTTTAGACTACCTTAGTCATTTCTCCACACTTGTCATGCGGTCCTTTTCAGATTTCTTCGGAGTCATTACAATTACAGCTCATTTTATTGGTGTAAGTTGGTGCTTCAGGAAGGTAATCATCAGTTTTAAGCACATCTTAGATCATAAAGGAGCAATTATGTCACCTTTTATTCTTGAGTGTTTGGAAGAATATGGTACAGAGAAGATCTTTACCATCACCATTGAAAATGCTACATATCCAAAACTTCTGTTTTTAAAAGATTTAAATACACATTTAAGTAACTGGGTAATGATGCATTACTTTTGGGTAGTGAGTTTATTGTGTTGTTGTTGTGCTCACTTATTGGATTTAATTTTGAGAAATGGTTTATAGGATGTGGATCATCGTGTGGTTGGTATTTGTAATACAGTGTAATATGTGATATCTTCTCATACAAGATTGAAATCATTTATGTTGCATATTGAAACTGGAAAATGACTGTACGCAGTTTTGTTTTGGATTGAAAAACTAGGTAGAACTTTACATATGTCTTATTAACCGAAGCTCTTATGTTCATGTGAGCATTCGTTGAGATGAAAACTGAAGATAACTTTATAATGATCATTTTAGAAAATAAGATGACAAAAGAATTGATACACAAAGAGTATATCTAACTCTTAAATGCTAAAGATTACACAAACTATACATAACATAAGTTTAGGGAATTGATTGATTGATAAATCACCAAACATGTGCGATATGATTGCATCATATCTCAATAAGTTTTCATCTTGTAATAACCATCAAAAGTTGAGTTTATTAGGATGTTAAAACATAGTAATGTGAGCCTCGAATTATACCTTCGTGTTTTGAGTTCATAAACGGATTTTACTAAAACCCTATGTTAATCGATTTTTTTGCTTTGTCTCTTTGCGAATTATCCATTACTTAACGTTTTTTTTTTACATCTCGTTTCCCTACTGTATTTTTTTATTCTACAACCAACCATTTTTTTTTTTGTCTTAACTTAATTTAAATTGCATCAAATTTGAAAAGTAATAATCTGGAATCATTAGTGGATTCGACACCCTAAATATTAGTACTTTGTTGTACACTTGCAGCCATGTATTTCGTTTGAGGTTTTATTACTTGATAAACTCTCGATACCCTATCAGCCCACTAACTCAACACGTTAGTGATTTCATGTGTTCCACTAAATACACTTGCAGCCATGTATTTCGTTTGAGGTTTTATTATTTTATTCTACAACACGTTTGTGATTTCATGTGTCCCACTAATCTTGGTCGATCGGTCACTATTTCGAGAATCCTGATCCCATTTTCTCAGCAATTCGCGATCACCGTCCAGACATTTCGACCAAAATGTGGTCATTCAGCTAAACTTCACTTTTCTTTGACCAACTTCGTATTCTTAGTCTTTCTAGACCATTCCAAGGTCCTATTACCTTTCTTAGGTTGATTTGGACAAGTGTCCTCCATTTGGTCGTATCGAGGCATCCCGTCTCCACCGCAATGAAAATTCTCAGTTATCTCTCGATTTTTTTGACCATTTTCAAACTTTCTTCGATCAAAATGCTTACTTTGGCCTAACTCATATATTCAAGTTGCTCTTTGATCGTTCCCACAACCTTGATTTTTGGTCTCTTTGGGTTGGCCCTTTTCTCGACCATTTGCATTGCTCTTCGACCAAAATAAAATATACTGGAGCCATTTAATTTTGGCTTCGACCCTTAGCCTTCTTTTAGACTACCTTAGTCATTTCTCCACACTTGTCATGCGGTCCTTTTCAGATTTCTTCGGAGTCATTACAATTACAGCTCATTTTATTGGTGTAAGTTGGTGCTTCAGGAAGGTAATCATCAGTTTTAAGCACATCTTAGATCATAAAGGAGCAATTATGTCACCTTTTATTCTTGAGTGTTTGGAAGAATATGGTACAGAGAAGATCTTTACCATCACCATTGAAAATGCTACATATCCAAAACTTCTGTTTTTAAAAGATTTAAATACACATTTAAGTAACTGGGTAATGATGCATTACTTTTGGGTAGTGAGTTTATTGTGTTGTTGTTGTGCTCACTTATTGGATTTAATTTTGAGAAATGGTTTATAGGATGTGGATCATCGTGTGGTTGGTATTTGTAATACAGTGTAATATGTGATATCTTCTCATACAAGATTGAAATCATTTATGTTGCATATTGAAACTGGAAAATGACTGTACGCAGTTTTGTTTTGGATTGAAAAACTAGGTACAACTTTACATATCTTTTATTAACCGAAGCTCTTATGTTCATGTGAGCATTCGTTGAGATGAAAATTGAAGATATCTTTATAATGATCATTTTAGAAAAAAAGATGACAGAAGAAAAAAATATAGGGGTGTAGCTTCATTGGCGGAAAAAAATGATGGGAAAACATGGGTTTTACATCCAACTTCTGATGATTGAGATACGATGGAAAGATTGGTAAGGTTTTTGGGAATCTTTTATATTTTTATGTGAACTCTCCTAAGTGCTACGTTGAGCTTTGCACTACTGAAAGAAATCTAATCTTATTGAGCAACAACTTTGATGAAGCATTAAAGACTAAGGCTCCCTTAATTATGAGAGATAAATTTGACAAGTATTTGGATGGATGGTAGGAAATCAATAAACTTTTGTTTATTGCTAGTGTGTATGGTCCAATGGACAAAAATACATTTTTCAAAGCTTGGTTTTTGTTTTGAGGAGTTTTAAGGTAAGATAGTGTAGAACGTCATGAGCCATGAAGATTCAGTCTTTTATGTTTTGTGTAAGCTAATTTGGAACATCATCTTATAGTGGAAAAGATCATGTTAAATCGGGTCAGGTAATGGATTTGATTTTCTGAAAGATGATGATGGGTGTGAAAGGATAGATTATGTGTATAACCAGATGTTACATGAAACACGTGCAAAAGAAGATGACGGATAATGGAATAGCCCATAGTGACAAATAACACAAGGTTTAAATCTCCAAAATCACGAAAACCAGTTCCCCCATTTGATTTGTAGACTGCATATTTTGTCCAATGCAATCCAAAGTTGATTTTTATTATTCGCCTCGGTACTCCACCAGAAGTTGTAGATAGCACTTCAGAGTTTTTTCACAACTTTTACGTGGAAGGAAAACACGCAAGTCAGATAGGTTAGTCATTGATTTTACAAGTATCTCTTTCCCTCCCTTGGATAATTTTTTTTTGCAGATCATTTGTTAATATACGGCTGTTAAGACGATCTTGCACAAAAGAAAAACATTTTTTTTGCTTGAGCCATAAATCTTTTCTAGTAGGCCAATATAAGAATCTATGTCTCCTTCTTTAAATATCCTAAATTCTTCTTTATAGCAGATCAGACGTCTCAAGCAACCCCGTTACTGAAGAGCTTATATGATTTAGTGGAATTAGAAAACTGTCCCACGAGAGCACCATAACATTTAATAATCTTAATGTTCTCTACACATTGCAAAAGTTCAGCTTAATTTACAGAAGAATATTGGTTATTGTCAGCAAAGAAAAGATGGGATGACGAGGACATGTATTAGCAAGATTATAGAAATATCACAGTATCTATATTCCCATATATACGATGATGTAATTAGCTGATGCACAATCCCTGATTTGAAGAGATTTACAGATCATAAAGATCTTGTTATCGTTGTATATAAGACATGTAATTTCTCATGGAAATAGATCACCATTCCTCCACTTTAGCATGGTATCAGAGCCAAACCTTTTTCACCTAAATTTCTTATCTCTTTGATTCTTTTGATTTGTGAGAATGGTTGAAACAGGAACTCAGGCATGACTGCACCTGCAGCCGCCGAAACAACCTCGTTGGTATCACCGTACTACCTCCATCCGTCCGACAATACGGGGTAGGTATTGACTCCAATTCTTTTGAATGGTTCGAACTATGAAAGGTGGGAAAAGCTTATGCTGAATTCACTTTGTACAAAATGGAAGATTGGTTTCGTTGATGGATCTTTGAAGCGACCGTCCAGAGAAATGGGACATGGCCAACTCCATGATAATTGCTGGATCTACAGCAGCGTTGAGTCGGAGCTTTGTTCTTCAATCTCTCTGATGGATAGCGCAAAGGCTATGTGGACAAGTTTTCAAAGGCATTTCCCGGTGGTGATGATACTTGTGTTTATCAGCTTCATGCCAAAATCTCAGCATGTAAGCAAAGTGGTGACTCTGTTGAATTTTATTAAAGAAGAATCAAGGTTTTGTGGGATGATCTGGCATATATGGAGAAAGGTTTTCAGTGCTGCTGTAAAAGTGCAGAGTGTTCATCAGTTCCTTATGCGACTCGACACAACACGATTCGGCACTGCACGCTCTAATCTGCTCAGTAGACAAGTTGATTTGAACATAGAGTCTGTGTTACTCCCAAATCGTTCAAAAGGAACGACATCTCTCTGTGTCGCGTACCAGTGAAGAAAGGATTCCAGTTGTGGGTCTTTCGGCAACAACAACGAATCCACAAGCTGCAGCAGCTCGGTTTGCAATGTCTTCCATCACGTGTACACACTGTGGAAATACAGGGCATGAATCGACTACATGTTTTCAATTGGTGGGATTTCCGGAATGGTATTCTGACAAATCCAAGCCTTCAGGTGGAAGAGGAAATGGTCGTGGTAATGGTCGTGGAATGGATCAAGGCAAGGGACTTGGAGGACGAGGTTCGGGTTTTCGAGCATACAATGCTCTTGCAGGTGAAGTTTCCGGAAGTGGTGAATCGAAAACTTCTGGAATTCCCAATTTCACACCAGATCAGTGGGCCTCTCTGGCCATCTCTTGAACAACAAGAAGCAAACTGGCTCAGAAAAGCTCTGGCGTAATACTGAAAAACTCTATTTTTTTGGTCTCAACAATCGTTACGATATCATAATCGATTCAGGGGCATAGCACCACATGACTGGTAACATTAATTTGTTGACGGATTTAAGAAATAATGATGCATGTCCTATTACTCTTCCTAACGGAGAACTTACATGGGCCACACGATACATATGTTTGAATTTTGGAGATCGCCTTATTCTGAATCGTGTCTTTTATGCACCTCATCTGCCCATTACTCTGACTTCTGTAACTCAGTTGTTGAAATATATTGCTGGGTTTGTGCTATTTACAGGGAAGTTTTGTGTTATACAAGACCTCAATTCGAGGACTTTAATTAGTGCGGGTAATGAACAAGATGGTGTGTATCATTACAAAGGTGTTGTTGCAGCTCATTCTTGTTGTATGATAAGATGCTTTTTTAGCTGGTTTTATCAAACCTAAAGCTTAATTTTGTTGTTGTAATATTTTAGAAATCAATCCAAATTGGGTGGTTTGAAAGGTATCAAGAATGCAAGAGTTTTGTAAATCTAAGTGAAATCCGGGTAAATTGGGGAGGAAATTCCTGAAAACTATTTTCATTGACTAAACAATTACGAAAACTATTTTAAAATCCCTACTGAAGGGTTAAACAACTACTAGATGACTTCTAAGCAATTAAACAACCGATCTACTAATTTTATAAAATCAAAAGCTAAAGACAGACAAAACGGAAAATTGCTAAAAACCTAGGATGAATTTTAAAAACTATTTATAAAATTCTAATGACTTCTAAATGATAACTAGGCTATAATATAGGACTCTAAGCAATGTTTAAAATACTAGGACTAGCAAAAACACTATTTTACGAATTTATGAAACTCAAATGCAACTATTAAGGTAACTAAGTGATTTTTGAGAAAAGATTTGAACTTTAAACTAAAGGAAGATGATTTTAAGTTTTCAAAACCTAAAGGCAGATTCAAGATTGGGGTTCTTGCTTAGGGAGGTTAAAGATTCGAACTTGGGGTTTTAAAAATATAGATCTACACTTTTTAGTGCTATCTCTAGGCCTTAAGAAGCTTAAAACTAGATTTACCCATGGTTTGTGGTGTAAATCCTTTCTTCACCCTTTCCTTCTAACCCATGATGTTTGGTGGAAAGATAGGGTGAAGAACATGAAGCTTAGATCTTAAATGGCCTAACTAGCTCCCTAAGCATCTATGGCATTTGGGAAAAGATGAGTTAGTCTCTTGGATTTGGGTTTACGGGATTTCCTAAGCCTTGCTAGGATAAGAAAATCCCTAAGATTAAAGAGATCTTTCTCAAGACTCTCTAGACTTTAAAACCCCCAAATCCAAGAAGAGATTAGATGAAGAACAAGAAAAGACCCAAGATTCAAACTTTAAAACTCCCTAATCGCCCGAACCTTAAACCCTTGGTGGTTTACTCACTCGACATGTTTAAATCATATGAAAACGTAAGGGAAGAAAGGATAAACATGATTAAGCGACTAAGAAAGAAAGATTAATAGAAGTACTTAAGATTAAAAACAAGATTAAGGTTTTACAAAATATGAAAAGCTTGAAAACTAACAATGGTGGTTTTCTGGCCTAAAGAAGAAGGAGACAGATCGTAAAGATTGGATCCTTTGCCAAAAATAGGGTAAAAACCTTTTATACCAAAAGGGAAATGGTCCCCTCACTAAACTTCAAAACGTGAGCTGTCCGGATAAGGTTAGAGATCGACCTGAGTCGTCGATCTCTCACTCGATCTTGCACATAGAACGTCCTCTTTTGCCCGATCGTTAGGTCGATTCGGTTGGGTAGATCGAGTGCTTCTATCGATCCTCTGGTCGATCTTCAGACGATCGAGTGGGACCTCGATCTGGTCCTCGTTCTTCCCGGGCTTAGTTTCCGTGTCCGTACTCACGTTCGATCATCTTGGTCGATCTTGACCTCGATCTCCTTCCTTGAAACGACCCGAGTGTCTCGATCTTCTGGACCTGCCTAGCTCGATCTCCACCTCAATCTCGGTTCCTTTGCTTCATGGCCGAGTTCTTCCAAGTATTCATATGCTCCTTTTTGATCCTTAGCATATCCATGCACCGTCCATAGCTCCAGTGTATCCAAAAACAACCTGAATATGATGCAAGAATGCAAGAGATATGCAAATGCTAATGCAAAGTGTCCTAGGACCTAAAGTGAGACAAAAGTTACAATTTCTCTAAGTATGAATACAATATGAATGAAATTATGTCCTAAATGCAAGATAAATGAATGAAATATATGAGTATATCAACTCCCCCAAACTCGCCTTTTGCTTGCCCTCAAGCAAACAAAATTCAAGCTAGGGAGGGAGGTTTAAAGGTGGGAGCTCAATATCCAAGATTGCTAACAATAATAATCAACTCAATAACCTAGTTCTTAATTCTAAGATGCATGTAAATTTTTCCTACTTCAAAAAGAGTTAGCCATGCCCATCTCAATATTCAAGTGCACTAAGAATTCAATCTAAACAAGCCTCCCTATCAAACCAACTCTTTAACATTCATTAAGTATGAAACCGTGAATCATGACTTTGCAAGACAAGTAAATTCATTTGGCTAAGGGACTGGGTTTTGAGATAAAAGTGATCTCAATTCATCCGGTTTTGCTTTTAAGTAAGGGTAACACTCAAAAAGATTGAACTTTATGCATAATGCAAAAGGTAAGAAACAAGTGATGCATACAAGAATAAACTTTCATCTACCCAAAATGCTATCAATGATCCTATACCCCTCTCATTCAATTTTTTTTTGCTCACTCAACCCTCTAGAATCTACCCTTTTTCCCAAGGCCCTTTGTGCATTGCCTAACCTTTGAATTTCAAACCCACTTCTTCTTTTAAAGCTCTAAGGGGAACTTCTACAACCTATTATTCTCGGCGAATGGAGTAGTCTTAGCTCTTCTTCTTAGCTCTAGGTGGCCTTCCTATATAGTTTTTTTAAATTTGGCCCTTTCTTCGGCTCTTTTGATTTCCCTTTCTTTTTCTTAAGACCACCTAGCATTTTTAACTTTGAGCTATTCCTTTTTAACCACAAGACTCTCCATTTCAAACCATGTTTCCCCTTATTTTCACCAAGCCCTTATTCATCACCTCTTTCTTTCCAAACTTTTCCACAAAACATCAAATGGTACCACGGCCAACAACCCCCAAATCCTAAGCCTAAAGTTAGCCCCAAAATGCGAGGCTAGAATCTACATGAAAGCATAGACTTGTCGTCCCAAACCTAACACTTTATGCTAAGTTCAATCGAAATAAAGGCCTCACAAGTAATCACACAAGAACAATTGGCTTCAAATTAGGTTGGTTATGGTAGGGGTGGCTACTTGAGCTATCAAAAGGGTGTTAAAGTGGATAAGAAAGATCAAGTATTTTAAATCCATGAATTTACTTTCAATGCAAGCATGATAATTAAATGTCAAAATTCGATTTAAGTGAGTAGAGTTGACTATCAATTTCAAGATCCATTTCGACCAAAAACTAGTGACAAATGAGATGGTTCAAGCATGATTCTTTCTTACTTTCAAATTTATTCACAATCATCAAAGAACTACTAACTAGGGTATTGAATTGATCACAAAAGTTAACAATCTACAACAATAGGCTCGTCATTGCTCCCAATGCATATGAATGCAATCCTAAATGATAAAAATTCTAGACTCAATCCTAAAATATTCTACAATGCAAATGCAAGCTACATGAATTTGTTTGAAAGTTTTGAATTTTTCTGATTTTTTTTGTATTTTTCTATGCAATTTTTTTTTGTATGCATGAAGACTCAAAGATGTAATCACAAAATAAGATCCAAATAAAAATATGTCGAAGCACACATTCTCCCCCAAACTTGAATGACAACGTCTCGGTGTCAAACAAGTCCAAGAGGAGACCTAAATCCAGAAACCAAAAATAAAAAATGCATGATATATACAAAGGTTGGAATTTTGGTACCATGGAGCTAAGCATGGTCGGAGCTTGAGGTAGCTCCGGTC
Source organism: Alliaria petiolata (assembly GCA_020283515.1). Lineage (NCBI taxonomy): Eukaryota > Viridiplantae > Streptophyta > Magnoliopsida > Brassicales > Brassicaceae > Alliaria > Alliaria petiolata. The sequence continues at coordinate 118,470,525 of JAHZTW010000001.1, forward strand.
TTCCTGCTCTTTCTTGGAGTCTCTTGAAGTATCCCCTTATCCTTGCTCCTGGTTTGTCTTTCTTAGATAGAGAGGCGCGTTGCTTGATCGCCTTCTTGAGGCTCACATATCTCAATACCTCCGGTCGAGCGTCTCCCCATGGTTTCTCCCACACGTTCAGCCTCATCGCTCAATGTCATCTCTGAAGAGCTATCTTGTTGAAGGACCTTGATCTTCTTCACAAGTTTCTTGATCATCCTGCCTTGCCACTTGTTCACTATCCTTTGGATTTCTACAACTCAGGCAAGGAACTTCTCAGCTTATTGCGCGGCTCATAGTCGAGCTTCGGGAGCTCAAACCTTGATGATGAATGTGTGAGCTGAGGTGGTGTTGCTGTGCTTCAAAGAGGAGCATATCATTCTTCATCGCTCGGCGAGAACTCTATTTGGCCGATGCTATCAAGTAGAGTCTCTCTCGGATTAGGCAAGATGCAAGTCTTCTTCGCATTGTTCTCACCATAGAACAAGTAGGCATAGAAGCCTGATGCTGGAGTAGGTCCCAAGGAATCGGTGTTGCTCATATAGACTTGATCCATGTATGCACGCTCCACGCAAGGCTCAAAATCCGCAAGTGGTACTCTGGCTTGGATGAACAACGGCGTGAGGAAGCCACCAATGAGAGCTGAAGTAGCCTTGCACCTCATTTCCCAAGACTTGTATTTGACCAAGGAAGATGCCAAAATGCAGACATAATTCACGTCTTCCCCAAGATCATCCTCCATTGGCTCTTCATTCTCCTCACTATCGCACAAAATCTTCTTAACCCCTTGGAAGAGGAAGCATAGCTCGTTCCTTGTCAATGTGGCGGTCGTGGATCTCCCACTGAATGTGTTGGCCAGCAGCTTGAGAGTGTACCTTAGCAAAGGATTTCGCACCTTCTTGATCTTGGCGGTGTTGAACTTGTAGTCTCCATCGCTAATCATGTCCCAAAGATCACTCGCGGATTTGAACCGAGGGAACTCCATAAGTGTGGCTGCAGCATTGAGACCGTAGGCTCGGCAAAGCTCATGGATAGAGAGGTGGTAAGCTTGCTTCCTTATCTTGAACGTGACATGACCCTCAGATGGACTTTGGATACTTGGATCGTCATATGTGAAGTCCAAGGTGGAGAGGAAGTGAAGCGTGGCTTCGGGGTAAGTAGGGCAATCCATCCTTGATAGGGAAGCAAGACCCATGTCCCTGAGCAGCTCATCAAAAACTCTTAACAATCCCATCCTTTGAAAGAGATCCCTACTTGCAAACTTTGTAGGCTAAAATCGCAAACTCTCTAGCCTCTTCTTTGTTTTCTTATCTTCCCTACTCCACTTGACCGATTCTTCCACCCCTTGTTGTGTCTCCTCCTGTGTTACCAAATCTATGCTTCTCTTCTATGGTGCCATGGTACCTGAAATTCAAATTCTCAAGGAGAGATGAGTATAGGCGGCGGTGAAGAGAGAAAGATATGGCAAAGAGAGAAAATCTTTCAAATAAGCCCTAGATTTTTGGGGATGGTTTAAAATATATCAATAAATAGAAAAGGAAAATCTCTTGAAAAATTAAGAAATCAAGAAAATTTCCCTAATATTTAGATATTACTAAAAATTATACCTAATCCCTAACAAATAATATCCAAACACTCAAAGAAAAAGGAAATTTTTGAAAATTCGAATATTCAATTCAAAAATTTCGAAATACCTTTGAAATTGGTTGGTTACTAGATTCTCTCTTCCTTTTAAAACCGAAACTCACACACTCTCTCTCTATTTTTTTCAGAAATAATCTTGCATCTAAGTGAATGGAGAGTGTGGATGTGTGGTTTTATAAAGGAAGAAATTTTGGACTCTTTCAACAAGTGGATTTTTGAAAGTTGCGGTCAAGACACGGTTTTCCATGGTCAAAGGAGCCAGCCTTGTCCAAAATTCAAATTAAAAATGAGAGAGAAGGAGAAAGAAAGGGGAAAATTCAAACTTACCTCGGCATGAGATCGAGTCAAACCAGTCGATATTGACCTCGATCTCATGCCTATTTTGTCCAAGATCGTGTGGCTTACTCGATCAAAAAAAAAAAAAGAATAAAATCGAGTGTCCTCCTCGATTCTGGGTCCTTCGTGGTTGGGGTCACACGTCTTAAATCGAGCTCTCAGGTCGATCGTGGAGTCATTTTGGAAAAGATCGAGTGAAACGATAGATCTACAGGTCGATCTTAGTACGAAGATCGAGTGAGTCCAGTCGATCCAAACCCCGTTCGTATCACAAGTTAAACACATGGGTGGGTCATCCTCTCGAAATCGACTGGTTCACTCGATCGCCAGCTCGATCTTATTAAAGATCGAGTGACATCATTCGATTCACTAGCTCGATCTAGTAAAGATCGAGTCAGGACTAGTCGATCTAGCACTCGATCTTCTGCCTCTGCTTCTCCTTTCTTAGCTTTGTTAAATCCAGGATCATGATCTCTGGTTCCCATCTTCTTGTACTTACACACTTAAACTAAAAAGCATAAAATTGAAACAAAAATATGTACAATGATAGTCATGGGAATGCCTCCCAAGTGCGCTTGTTTAACGTCATAAGCTTGACTTTACAGGATTAGGCCGGTTGTGGGTCTTGAAGTAGCTGCGTGGTGCTCTCCTTGTTGAATTCACTTGCCAAGTAGGGCTTGACTCTATGCCCATTCACTGTGAAGCTCTCTCCTTGATACAAGAGTTTTTATCTCTTGTAAGGAATTTCTCAATTGCTCATATCATTGCAATACTTGAGATATCAATCCATTTTGGGAGATGATTCAATAAGAATGCAAAGTTTGGTTTAAGCTAAGCTAAATTGGCAATTCAAGTGACAAGCAACAATTAAAAGCAAAACACAACTAAAAGAGACACTACAAGAGCAATAATATCAAACTAAACCTTAATTACTACTAATGAAGCACTAAACAAGAGATTAACTACTAAGCAAGATTATCAAATTAACTAAAACGAAACCTAGGGATGAAATCATTGATTTGGGAAACTAAATGGACAACCTTGCAATCATTTAAGCAACTAATCAAGCTAACTATATGCCTAGAACACTTAAATAAGATTAAACCATGATGTGTGGCACCAATCCCTTTCTTGATCACTCTAATGAACTAATGATGTTTTAGCATTAGGATGATCAACTAGCATTAATTACAAGTCTAAATGGCATGATAAACACCCTAGGCAACTAATGTCTTAGGCTAGGAATGTAAATCTCTTATTAAGTTGTTTCAAGCATTTCATCAAACACTTGGTGGGTGTATGAAATGCATATGATCCAAAATAGCAAAGATTAGCTATTTGGCATTAGGAACTACTTAATAAGAAGAGAAATGAAAGAATCTATCCTAGATTGCAAGATTAAACCATTAGAAATCCCTAAATCTAACCCATCCCCAAGTTCCTAAAGAACTACTCACTAAGCATGGTTAAACCCATCAAATCAAAGATTAGAGAAAGGTTAAACATGATTAGAGAAAGATAAAACAAGAAATCTAAAAGAGATATTGCATTAAACTCAAAGATTCAAGCCAAATACAAGGTTTCCTCTCAAAGTGGCAAAAAGTTTAGACTTAGAACAAAGAGAATAAAAGTTAAGCATAAAAATTAGGTCTAAAGAGTATTTATAGTGAATAATGATCGGACCGGGTCAACCCGGAACAAACCGGGTATTGACCCGGTTTTCTGGCTCGGCTGGTGTTCGCATCGGACTGTTGTCCGATGCACTCCTGTCTGATGCGGACCAAGGCCAAATCAGACTAAGCTCGAACGTGTGTGCATCGGACTGTTGCTCGATGTCTTCTGTCCGATGGCAACTCCAGGGTGCTTCGCATCGGGCTGTTGATCGATGTGCGTCTGTCGGATGCAAGCCGTGATGAAACACCAAAACTCGAGTGGCTTTGCATCGGACTGTTATCCGGTCTGTCCGATGCACTCGCGTCGTGAACTCGAGGAGGCTCACATCGGTTTGTTGTCCGATGGGCCACAAACTGATGTGATGCCAGACAATTCTTCATTCTTGTTCTCCAACTTCTCCTTGACTCCAAGTTGTCCACCAATCTCCAAATAGTCTTCCTAGCCTCCAAAGTACCTAAGATAAACTCCAAATGCAACAAAATATGCAAGGACCATGCAAAGAAACCTTAGGACTCTAAATGAATGCAAACTAGAACAAATGAACAAGTTATATGCATGAAACAATGCAAATGCTATCTCAAATGGATGCTTAAAAGGTGTAAATATGCTAACTATCACCTCCCCAAAACTTTTCTTTTTGCTTGTCCCCAAGCAAATGAAACACAAGCCAAGGAGAGAGGTTTGAAAGCGGGGACTCAAATCCAAAGGTGTCAAGCAAATGAATCAATTCAATGGTCCTTGTTCTTAATTCTAGGATGCCCTTAATGCAAATTCTACTCCAAAAGGTCTAGCCATACCCATACTCATTCAAGTGAACCCAAGCCTCAATCTACACAAGCATTCATTTTCACCAACTCTTTAACATTCATTAAGTAGTAACCATAGATCATGAATCATGCAATGCTAGCGAACTTGTTTGGTTTTTGGGTAAGGTTTTGAGATGAAAATGATCTCAAATTCATGGGGTTCCAATGCAAGGGATCTCTCAATGAACAAGTGAACTTTGGCAAAATGCTAAGAGTAAAAAGCAACCTATGCATACAAGGACAAACTTCCATCTACCCTTTGCAACACAAATGACTTCACTCTCATTTTCTTTTAAGCTCACTCACCAAGTCCAACATAAGCTACCCATTACAAGGCAATTCGCCAAACCCGTAAGTTCAAACCACCTTTTCCTTTTCTCTTTTAAGCACTTGGGGAAAACCTCTTCTACAACCACAAGTGTTGGCAGACTTTTACTTCAAGCTCTTTCTCTTTTCATTCACAAATTGCTATCCTCTTTCTTATCTCAACTTAGCCATATTTTTTTCTTTCTTGGCTCTTTTACTTTTCATTTCTAGAGGATTTTTTTTTCTTTTCTTAACACTTAGAGCATAATACATAATGCCAACACTTGTTCCAAAATTTTCGTTTTCCCCCTTTCACCACCTCAACTTCGCCAAACTCAATTCTTTTCAAACTTATTGTCAAGCTAAAACTCCCACCCAAGAAGCCTAACCTATATCCTAGCTCATTGTCTCGAGCTAGCTACATGGAAGCCTATCCTTGTCGATCTAAACTCAACACTTTTTGCTAAGTTCACAAGAAGAAAAAGGCCTAATGCACTCAATAAGGAAGAGGTCTCAAAGAAAGCTTAGCTAGGGTGGTCGATTTTAACTGCTCTAAAGATGAGAGTAGGCTATTTGGGTTAAGAAGAGTGGTAAAAAGAAAGAAGATAACCCAAATATGTATATGGTATCCACAAGTCCTCTAGCAATGCATAACCATGATAATTACTTGTTCAAATTAGGTTCAAGTTCAAGAGAGTTGGTTTCTATTCAAATCTTGCTTCAATTAAAATTTGAATTTCAAATGGTGAGGTCCAAGTAGGGCTCAACTTTAACCTTCAAAATTTGCACACAAAGCATCAAAGAACTACTAACTAGCGCCTTGAACTAATTCGCGAGCTTGACACCTTACAAGGAAAAATCATCATTATCCCCTATGCAAGAATGCAATCCTATATGAAAGCTAGACTCAATCCTACTTATGTAACAAATGCAAATGCAACTACATGCTATTTTTTAAAAAAATTTTGAAATTTTTCCAAATTTGTTTTTGGATTTTTCTATGCCATAGATGAATGCATGAGACTCAAAGATGCATGAAAAAGAAAAATAAGACCACAAAACATAAAATCAAATAACCCATACTCCCCCAAACTTAAATTACACAGTCTCTTGTGTAATCCAAGCTTGGAGAAGATTTCAATATACAAAATAAAAAATCTAAATGGTATTTACAATGGTTTTGGAGTTGTTACCTAGAATTGGACTGAGGAGGAGGAGGATTCCTCCATGGAGTATGAGACGTTGCTGGATTCCGGAGTTGGTGACCGCATTGTTCTCCTCTTCCTTCGGCGAGTTTCATGAGAAGAGGACCTTGGTGGATCTTCATGAGAAGTAGTCCTCTCTTGCGCATGGAATGAGTGTCTTCTATCAAGCTCCATGGCACTCTCCTCCAAGCCTTCCTCATGCTCAGCAGCTTGGTGAGCTCGTGATGAAGAGGCGCCTCTCACCTTGGCCTTTAGTTCCTTCATTTGGCTCTTCATCCCCTTAACCGTCTTCACCAACTTCCGAATGGTTTTATCTGGCCATTTGTTCCACCTTTGGAGGATGTTGATGCGGTGGTGAGCTTCCCTCAAAGCTTGACTAGGGATGGATGAATCATAGGCCTCAAAGTAGTATCTTTGGCTTCCATATGTGGGGCTTGGTGGCGCTTCTTCTTGCTCTTCTAGAGGCTCTTCTTCTCTTGCTGCACTAGTGTAGCCTCTTGGTTTTCTGATGCTTTGAAGTGGAGGCTCTCTTGAAGGGTCATAGAATTCCTCATTGGGAGGACGAAAGTCGATGTGAGATTGTGGTGTGAAGCATGTCAAGCTTGGGCAAGGAAGTTTCACCCTTGCTTCCGTCTTCTCACTATAGGAAAACTTGTAGACATAACTTTGTCCAATCTTCCCATTGAGAAACATTGTCTTGCTAAGGTATTGGATGTCCATCCATTTCATTTTGCTTGTGACTTCCCCAAGATCTGTTCCACAAGCAGCTAGGATGGGTGTAACAATCACTCCAATGCTAAGTTGAGGTGCGAAATCTTTTGTTGTTGTTGCCCACTCTTGGTAGGTCAATAGCCTCTTCATGAGAAAAGAAATCAACCCAATTCCCGAGCTGTCACCCCTCAAGATCGTCACTTCCCCATCCACTTTGATGCTCCTTAGAATGTCCTCGAGCCCAAGATCCAAAAACTCAAACTCATCTTCAAGTACATACCCGCACTCCTTTCTTGCAAAAAATGTGTGGGCGAGTACCTTGTGTGCATATCTCACTGCTTGATGGGTAATGGAAGCACTCTTGCTCATTCCAGCTTTGAATGTGCCAACTCCAATATACCTCCACAAACTTGCAAGCTCACCATTCTTAAAGTCCATGATCTTTCCTCTCTTCCATCCCTCTTCAAACCTAAACACTTCACTAAGCTCCTTGAAGGTCATTCTATAGCTCTTGCGCCTCACTTTAAATCTTATGTAACCGTGTCCATCCCTCTCTTCCTCTTCCGTTGGCTCCGCACAAAGGGGATAGAACACCACCTTCAAAGTGGAAAGGAACTGGCAAAGTGGGACTTGGTGGGTTGGGTGAGCCATGTGAAAGAATTGTCTCATCCCCATGTTGGTGAAGAGAGCTAGCACTTCCTCAAATATTCCGAGCTCCCTAAGCGTTTCCATGTGGGGGTATCTTGTTCCTTGGTGCTCCAAGACCATAAGACCATCTCCAACGCACAAATATGTCCGTGTCTTTAGTTTAAAATATATTAAAAGAAGAGAAATCAGTATAGATCCGTGTCTGTGTAAAGACACAAAAGACACTCAGAGACCTCCTATGTGGCAGCTTCTAATTGGAAGCTATTTTTTTTTTCTATTTTCTTTATTTGCTAAATATGTCGTGCTATTTTTCTAATTTTGCAATTTGTTTCTTCCTTTGCAAATTTTTTCTTCGTTTGGTAAACCATGTCCGTGAAATCCAGAAATCGATGAATCGATTTCGATGAATCATTGTGAAGGGAAAGTGTTGAATCTCGAATTACCACTTACCGAATCTCGTCTTTTTCGATTCAAATCCAGCAGAAGGTGAAGGAAGCAGAGATCACTAGGGTATGCGATTTGTCATTTTTTTTTTCTTGATTCTTCTTCTTCTCGGTGAGATATTCGATTATTGTGTTAATCGATCTCTAATTCTATTGTTTTTGTTGTTTGATTGTGTTTAATTAGTGACCAATTTGGGATCGTTATCTAATTTCAATTTCATTAGATATTCTGATTATGTAGATCGAAAAAATCTTAATTTCCAGATCATCTTGGAGTTTTGAATCTCTTGCATGTGTGTTAATCAATGTATGTTTTGAATCTCTTGCATGTGAGTTTTGGGTTGGTGACGAGATTTTGTTGGTAACAAGAAGTACCACAAGATGAAGGAGAGAGTAGTCGGTGTTTCTTAGGAGACGACCACTGGTGTCAAGAGGATTTACCAGATGGAGGAGACTGAAGCTCTCTTGTTCCCTGCCATTAACGTGAACGATTCCGTCAGCAAGAGCAAGGTATCACTTTCTTTCTTCTTCCAGATCAAAATTCAAGTTTGAATTCGCAAATTTTCACCGATTTTAAAGCTTTTCTGCATCCATTCGCTTCCCTTGTGTCCCATTATAGCCGTAGACGTTTGGGTAAATGCCATGTTTCAATTACCAAAATGTGGTTGATTTTGTCAAGTTTGTATGTTTTGATTATTGATCCATTTGTGTGGCAACTTCCTTAGGGGATGATTTTTTTTCTGCGGTTATATATGTTGTGTGGTCTTATATCTGCTCAGTTTCATAATCACTTTGCTAATTCACAACTTTCAACAACATTGGTTTCGTCTCCATAAGATTGTTTCATGATTCTGCAATAATGTTTACCTTATATTTAACAACACTTCGATATGCAAAATGGTCAGATTAGGAATTTTAGATTTAACATTTCAAAAGTCTCGTGAGAACAAGATAAGCGAAACCATCCCCTAAGGAAGATTGGTTTAGTCTTCTGTATTTTATTCGCTATGTGTTTAATCTTATGATTTCTTACTTACATCACTGATAATGCTCTTTGCCATCAATAGAAAGGATCTTTAAGCTGGAAAGAACAAAAGTTCTGGAGACCACTAGCAAGCCACGTGCACACATTAAGGTGATGTCTCTCTCTCTTTCTTACTCAGTCCTCTGGTCCAAATGGATTTTTGTCGAAATCTAAGAAAGAATCTACCATAGGATTGAAGTTTATACACTGTTTCTTGGCATAGGATGCTCACTTCAAGTCTTTACGTGCTAGACATTTTCAGAGGGACTGTTTTCAGAGAATCATTGTTTTGACGTGGCTGGAAGGCATTAATGTTGCTTCTTCTCGACTTAACTTGGCTGGAAGGCATCAATGTTGCAGGTTAGTAATGGGTTCTAGCCATAGGTTTGAAGTTTATACTTTGTTTCTTGGCATAGGATGCTCACATCAAGTCTTTACGTGCTAGACAAATGATATCTCAAGAATTTTCTACTGCGATGGTGCTTCTTTCGCTGGGGATAGTCAGGACAAGGTTGGTCAGAGACAAGAGTACATGGAAGAATTTATGTCTTTAGGCATGCAGAAAGCAGACCAGGTCTTTGCATTTCGCTGAACCTATCATGGTATTTGGATTTTGGTCTGTTATCATGGTTTGTCTTCTTATATAATCACTTGCAAGTGTATATTTGTTTTTTTTTTACATATTGTAATATATGTTTAAAAATATTTATAATGTAATATATTATTTATAAAATATTCTATAATTATAATTTATAGTTTTTTTTTCATAAGTTTAACCCAACATTTAATTTGTTACATTATAAATTTTAACTATAAAAACACAATTTTCTTATAAATAATTATTTTTCAATTCTTAAGACACTCTTAAGAGTATCACTAATGGAGGGTGAAAAACTAATACATACTTAGTAGTGGGTCTTAAATTAAAATATTATTAAATTTAATATTAATTGATTCTTAAGACACCTACTTAAGTATCACTAATGGAGATGCTCTAAGAGTCTTGTAAATCTCATTAGCACCGGGCTCTTTCCTCTGTGTTTCCTTCCCACTTCGCCTACCGTGCACCATTTCCCGTTTTCCTTTCCTCTTGTCTTCCCTTTGTTGGTTAGTTTCTCCTTCATTTGTACCTCTAGTCTTTCCCATAGTGGTACCTATAAAATAGACACCCTTGAGCAAGAGTTTGCACATGGTAAATTAAGCATAGCTATCAACAATAGGGAAAGCCTATGAGCACAACAAGAATTGTCAAAAATCAAACAATTCCAAAAAATTCAAAATTTCTACTTCTCAAAAATTGTTGGCTAACAAGTGCTAAGCATTATACATGATGAATGCAAGTGGTTGCAAGTGAAAGCCCCAATATCTAACAAGAATTCCAAGACTAATTGCAAATTTTCGCACCTTTTAGCACTTATGAACCCTAATTGCTAAAATTTCAAAATTTCATCATGCTAATGATATGTCTTTATTTTGCATCATATTATCACCCATTTAGTGTAAGTTTCTCATCATCTAAGAGTATATTTAAGCATCATTGTGTTGCATTTTGATCATTTAGAGTCTAAGGTGTCTTTGCATAGTCTTTGCATATTTGTTGCATTTGGAGTGTTCCTCAGGTACATTTGGAGCTAAAGAAACCATTTGGAGCTTTGGGGATGAGTTCGGATAAAAGAAGAGTCGAAACAAAGATTGACAGAAGTTGTCTGGCACTCCATCGGTTAGGAGCACCTCGGTCTGCAAACCGAGACGAGCCTTCCAGAGAGTTCATCGGTTTGCCTCCATCGGTTTGGACGCGCGGAGCAGCTCGAGACGAAGCCACCAGAACTCTCATCGGTTTGGCCACCTCAGACTGGCAAACCGAGACGGACGTTCCAGAGACTTCATCGGTTTGGCCACCTCGGACTGGCAAACCGAGACGGACGTTCCAGAGACTTCATCGGTTTGGCCACCTCGGACTGGCAAACCGAGACGGACGCTCCAGAGATCCCATCGGCCAAGCGACCTCGGACAGTCAGGACGGGACGCGTCCTTCATCGCGCATCGGTTTGGAGCCCATCGGTTTGGCAAACCGATGCAGTCTCTTTTTCAAGCCAAAATCGGGTCAATACCCGGTTTGTTCCGGGTTGACCCGGTCCGATCACTATTCACTATAAATACATTTTAGACCTAATTTTATGCATTAACTTTTATTCTCTTTTCTTAACTTAAACCTTTAACCACTTTGGGCAAATACTTTGTTTAAGCTTGAATCTTTGAGTTTAATGCATTATCTTTCTTAGATTTCTTGTTTTATCTTTCTCTAATCATGTTTAACCTTTCTCTAATCTTTGATTTGATGGGTTTAAGTATGGTTAGTGAGTAGTTCCTTAAAACTTGGGGATGAGTTAGATTTAGGGATTTCTAATGGTTCAATCTTGCAATCTAGGATAGATTCTTTCATTTCTCTTCTTATTAAGTGATTCCTAATGCCAAATAGCTAATCTTTGCTATTTTGGATCATAAGCATTTCATACACCCACCAAGTGTTTGATGAAATGCTTGAACCAACTTAATAAGAGATTTACAGTTTTAGCCTAAGACATTAGTTGCCTAGAGTGTTTATCATGTCATTTAGACTTGAATTTAATACTTGTTGATTATCCTAATGCTAAAACATCATTAGTTCATTAGGGTGATTAAGAAAGGGATTAGTGCCACACATCATGGTTTAATCTTGTTTAAGTGTTCTAGGCATAGAGTTAGCTTGATTAGTTGCTTAAATGTTTGCAAGGTTGTCCATTTAGTTTCCCAAATCAATGATTCCATCCCTAGGTTTCGTTTTAGTTAATTTGATAATCTTGCGTAGTAGTTAATCTCTTGTTTAGTGCTTGATTATTAGTAATTAAGGTTTACTTTGGTATTATTGCTCTAGTAGTATCTATTTTAGTTTGTATTTTGCTTTCAATTGTCACTTTTTACTTGAATTTGTCAATTTAGCTTAGCTTAAACAAAACTTTGTATTCTTAGTGAATCATCTCCCATAATGGATTGATATCTCAAGTATTGCAATGATATGAGCAATTGAAAAATTGCTTGCAAGAGATAAAAACTCTTGTATCAATTTGGCGTCGTTGCCATATTGGGATTGATTGATCATTAAGATTTGAGTTTAGTTTGAGACTAAGTGATCCTTTTGTGTTTATTGACCATCTACTTTTCTAGATTTCAGTTTTTCCTTGAATGCATTTGAGATCACAAGGAGACAACAACTTCCAAGGCTTTCAAGACATTGATCAATTGGAAAGGGTTGCAAGGATTGCAAGAAGGGAAGCTGCAAGATTAGAGAGGTTGCGAATGGAAGAACAACAAAGAGATCAAGTCCCTCCACCACACATGGCGCAAGCACAAAGGGGCAATGAAAACCCCTTACATGCGCCACGATTAGGGAGGACTATTGGGGCTGGAGATGCTCCAAATACACATCAAAATCGCTATGGTATCAATCCTCCACCGGTTCAAAACAATAACTTTGAAGTGAAGCCAGCTTTCCATCTCTATGGTTCAACAAGACAAGTTCCATGAGTTGCCAATGGAGGATCCTCTAGATCACTTGGACAACTTTGATAGAGTTTGTGGCTTATTCAAGATGAATGGTGTGAGTGAGGATGCTTTCAAGCTAAGACTATTTCCTTTCTCTCTTGGGGATAGAGCAAGGCAATGGGAGAAAACTTTGCTTCAAGGTACTATCACTACATGGGATGAGTGCAAGAAAGCTTTCCTATCCAAGTTCTTCTCCAACTCTAGGACCGCCAAGTTGAGGAATGAGATCTCTAGCTTCACTCAAAAGAACAATGAGTCCTTCAATGAAGCATGGGAAAGATTCAAGGGCTACACAATGCAATGCCCTCATCATGGCTTCACACAAGAGTCTCTACTAAGCACCATCTATAGAGGTGTCCTTCCAAAGATAAGAATGCTTCTTGATACCGCAAGCAATGGGAATTTCTTGGGCAAAGATGTTGAAGATGGTTTGGAGCTTGTAGATAATCTTGCCTTGAGTGATGGTAATTACAATGAAGACTATGATAGAGCTCCAAGGGGAGTTGATTTTGATGCTCACAAGAAAGAAATGAAGTCTTTACATGACAAGATGGACAAGCTCATGTTTTCTTCCCAAAGGCATGTGCATTTTGTTGAAGATAACCAAGAGGAATGTGGTGATAAAATTGAGTACCAAGAGGGTCAAGAGATGGTAAATTTCGTTAGTGGCCAAGGAGGAGACAACAACAACTATAACAACAACTATAAGGGGAACAACAACCTCTCTTATAGGAGTACTAATGTGGCCAATCCCGAAGACCAAGTCTACCCTACACAAGCTACTCAAGGGAAACTTTTTGTGAACTACAAAAATCAACAAAAGGGTTATGTAACAAGGTCTAACTACCAAGGGGGAAACCAAGGCAACTATAGTGGTGCTAGAAGCAATGCTCCACAGGGTTTTGCTCAAAATTCTCAAGGTACTCCACAAGACAATGTTCAACTTATGCTTCAACAAATCCTACAAGGTCAAGCCAATAGTGATGCTAATATGGGAAAGAAGATTGCTGAAATCAACACAAGGATGGACTCCTCACTCAATGAGCTTGCTACTCAAATTGGGGGTCTTCAACAAAAGTTCAAGCAACTAGAGAAAGGCAAGGCTTCTAGCTCAAATTCTCAAGGTACTCTACCGGGAAAGTGTGAAGCAAATCCCAAGGAATACATCAATGTCATTACTTTGAGAAGTGGAAAGGAGTTGCCTCCAAGGACAAGTCCTTTGATCAATGAGGACATTGAGATTCAAGATGGGGGAGGATAGCTTTGAAAAAGCTCAAGATGCTATAACTTTTGATGATGTGTATATTGTAAAGAAGAGCAAGGAAGTGGTAAAGGAGAAGCCCAAGGAAGATGTGCACAAGAAGGAGTCAAGATTTGTTCCTCCACCTTACAAGGCTAAACTTCCTTTTCCCGGGAGGTTTAAGAAACAATTGGTGGAGAAATACAAGGCTATGTTTGACAAGCAAATCAAGGACATTGAGCTCAAGATGCCTTTGGTGGATGCCTTTATGATGATTCCACAATATGCTAAGTTCTTGAAGGATACCGTGACACAAAGAGCAAGGGATATCCAAGGAGTTATGCTAGTTTCTCAAGAGTGTAGTGCCATAATCTAAAGCAAGGTGGTACCAAAGAAGCTAGGAGACCCCGGATCTTTCACAATACCATGCGCTCTAGGTCCTCTTGGTTTTGAAAATTGCTTGTGTGATCTTGGAGCTAGCATCAACCTTATGCCATATTCAATTGCAAAGAAGCTTGGTTTCACCAAGTACAAAGAGTGTGGAAACTCCTTGATACTTGCGGATAGAAGTGTGAGAATGCCTATTGGAGTTCTTGAAGATTTGCCTCTCAAGGTTAGCAACTTCATCATTCCCACAGATTTCATGGTGCTCAAGATGGATGAAGAACCAAAGGATCCTTTGATTTTGGGAAGACCTTTCCTAGCTACAGCTGGTGCTATTATAGATGTTAAGCATGGAAAGATTGGCTTACATCTTGGAAAAGGGATTGAGTTGAAGTTTGACAAAAAGGAGACTTTGAGGAAGCCCACCATTGAAGGTCAAGTATTCTACATTGAAACTATGGATGAGCTAGCCGATGAGTTGCTATAGGAACTAGCTCAAGAGGACCATCTTGGTGTTGCTCTCACCAAACCACATGGAGAGAATGGGTACTTGGATGAGGAAACTCAAGCATACATGCAAATGCTTGATTCACGCAAGGCCCTAGATGGGGAGGAAAGCTTTACAAGATTCGTAGCTTCATGTGAGAGTGAAGTGGGGTTTGACCAAGATAAGGAGTCCATGAGAGTTGAGGTTCCAAGTCAAGGACAAGAGGAAAGGCTAGAGGAGTTTGAGGAAAGCGATTTGGCTAAGGACCTTGATGAGGATTGGAGTGAACTCAAAGCTCCAAAAGTGAAACTCAAGCCACTTCCCATTGGGCTAAGGTATGCATTCTTAGGCCCTAACTCTACTTACCCCATTATTGTCAATGAACAATTGAGTGATGATGAGCTCAACTCTCTCTTGAATGAGTTGAGAAAGTATAGGAGAGCAATTGGTTACTCACTAAGTGACAAGGGCATATCTCCTATACTTTGTACTCATAGGATTCACCTTAAAAATGAGAATGCTTCCTCAATTGAACATCAAAGGAGATTAAACCCAAACCTCAAGGAAGTAGTAAAGAAGGAAATCTTAAAACTTTTGGAAGATAATGTGATCTATCCTATTAGTGACAGCACTTGGGTATCTCCCGTGCATGTTGTCCCTAAGAAGGGTAGAATCACTGTGATTAAGAATGATAAAGATCAGCTAATACCATCACCGGCCATATGATGTGTATAGATTATCGAAAACTTAATGTTTCCACTAGAAAGGACCATTTCTGTAGCATCCGCGACCAGAAATCCTAAGTACTGTCGTGCGGGTCATGGGATGGCCGTTGTTTATATGTCCTGGTATAGTGGAGGTTCGTCCGTGGTACCGTGTTGTGGTACGTCTGTGGTATGTCCGTGGTACATCTGTGGTACGTGTTGTGGTATGTCTGTGGTACCAAATCGTGGTACGTCCGTGAGGTTAAGTACCGTACTGTGGCTGGACCGAATAAATATTGTGGAAATTTGTCTAAGTGTCGAGGGACGAAGGTTTTAGGCAGTGGGTCGTGGTTTTTCTCGAGAGAATGTAGTTTTTCTCGAGAGGAAAATGATTTATCCCGTGTTTGGCCGAGTGGTTTAAGTCTGGCCGAGAGAAAAAGGAAAGTTGGCCGGTTTGGCCGAGAGAAACTTGAATTGGACCGAGAGAAAAAGTAAACCGTGTGACTAAACCGAGGAAGGACGGTCGAGCTAGGGTTTTCGGGCCTATTTATACGTTTTATCTCTCGGCCGCGTGGGGGGATGACAATTTTTCTCGAGAGAAAAGCACCTAAGGCGATTTTGCCCGAGAGAAAAGGGAGTTCGTCGAGAGATTTCGAGAGCCGTCGAGATTCTGAGATTTATGTTCGAGAGAAACGACTTAGAAGGGTCGATTTGCCGAGAGAAGTGTGTTCGGCCGAAGGATTTCTCGATCGGATCGCGAAGCATCCGAGAGATAATCAAGGTAATCCGTTTTCACCCGAGAGAAAAGTGAGCCGCTCGAGAGATCGTGAGTTCTGTGCCGATTATGGGAATTCTGTTCGGGATAAACGACTTGGAAGGGTCGATTTACCAAGAAAAGGCTCGATTGTTGCCGAGGAATTCTGCCTGGATCGGGAGTTATCCGAGAAAAGAAGTTTCGGCCGAGAGACAGCCGAGTTCGTCCGAGCGATTCATGTTGCATCCGAGATATCGTGTGTTCGGTCTTGATTCTGAGATTTCTGTCCGAGTTATTCAATTTAAAATAGGTGATTTACCAAGAGTAGGCTCGATTGTTGCCGAGGAATTCTGCCTGGATCGAGAGTTGTCGACGGTTTAAGGAGTTAACCGAGAGAGAGGAGTTTATCCGAGAAATCACCGAGATATTTATGTGTTGCGCGTGAGATCGTATGTTCCATCGAGTTTTCGCGAGTTTGGATCGAGAGATTCGATCAGGAATGGCATTTGCCGAGGAAGGGCCAACTAAATGAAATGAAGGCGACTTCGGAAACCATTAAGTTTGCCAAAGTGCGGTAGTGGTAGCATCTGTGGGAATCGGTGGATTCGCCAATAAATGATGTGATCATGAGTTTGCAACGGTATGTTGTGATGACTGTGTCGGTGGGGACTAAGGAAGTTTGCCATCGTGGGATTAGTAATGTGGTGTGCCGAGTACTTGTTTGTTAAGCATTGTACGAACTGATTGGCTGGTGTGCCGGGTATTTGCTGGTTAAGGCATGGTACCAAATCAAGATACAAGTGAGGACTTGTAATGGCCGTGTGAGCCGAGGCCTTGTGAGATGAGGCCTTGTGAGCCGAGTGATGGCATGGTGTGCCATGTACTGGCTGAGTCATTGATCCCTTTTGTCGAGAGTATAGATGGGACATGATTGTGGCATGCGGGTTGCCAAGGCGATTAGATGCTAGCGTCTGTGGAAATCTGCGGATTAGCCAAAACGTGACCGTGAGATTGTTCTTGGAAACTTGGTGAGTTTGCAAAGACATTAGGTCTGTAAGGATCAAGGTGTGATCCGTGGATGGAGGAGTGATCCGAGGATCAAAGAGTGATCCGGGGAATCTGAGGCCACGTAGGTGGATTGAGATAGTCGCTGACTATGATGTGGATATAGCTTATCATTTGGGTAAGGCTATTCTGGTTACAGATGCATTGAGCCGGTAGAAGGCTAGTGTATCGTCTGAAAATAAAGTAGATGGAATGGTAAATATACTAAGGACATTGCGGTTAAATGTCTTTACTGAAGGGTTAAAACCGTTGTGTTCGAGAACCGAGGATCAAGCTGAATTGTTATCAAGGATCCGAATGGCTTAAGAGGAGGATGAGAATCCGATCAAGGTGTCAAAGAATGACAAAAATAAATGTCAAACTTTAAACAATGGGATTGTTATGAATGGTTGAGTGTGTGTTCCTAACTGGAAAGAGTTAAGGAGGAACTTAAGAGAGTTTTGGAAACTCGAGTAAAGGATCAAGAGTGATTCATTAGTGGTGTTAATTAGGATACGTGTATCTTGGTTAACAATTATGATGGTGGTCAATGGTAGTTGAGGCGAGAATGAGACAAACGCTTAGGAACTTGGGAGTTCGCTAAGGCAAGTCGATGGGCCAAGATGGACTGACCATAAGGATGACCTATCATCAAGGATAACTGAGCTTTTGGAGAAAGTCCAAAGCTAACTGATTATGCTAAGCATTCTGATTAAATGGAAGTTGAGGTGGGGCGAGTGGAAATACTTAGGAACTTGAGAAGTTTTCTAAGATATGTACGCACACCAAGAGACTGTCGAGAGAATGGAAGGGTTTAGCATGATGGAAAGCAAAAAGGGCAAGTCTTGAGTTGACTAGTGCGGAAAGAGAAGTCTGTCTGATAAGAGTTGTTCGACTTGGAAGTGGTCGGACAAGGGCTCTGTGTGGTAAAGCTGGGGAGGCTATTCTGTAGACTAGTGTTCGGCCGGATATGGCGTACATGAAATCTGATTGGTAGTGGAAATCCGGACCAAGGCCGAGATGGTCTAAGGTCAAGTTTCTGGAATCGAGTCTTGAGAAGGCTGCGATTGGGAAAAAGAGTTTAGTACAGCTAAATTAAGAGTGGTTAGAGTCCGAGGTTGGGGACTCGGATATGGTAACGAAACTAAGTGGGAACAGTGTTGCGTTACAATCTGGATAAGGGCATTGGCCGGGTCAACATTGGAACGGATCGTGAGGCGTCACGAAGCTCTATTAGAGGGCATACGAGAGCATGAGTGCTCGATTAGGATGGTGACTGGGAGAGTTATCTGCTTTTGGCTGGGTTGCATAGAGCACTGTTATGTTTAACTCAAGTGGGGGAGTGTATTGTGACTGGTAGTGGTCGAGACGACTACTGAAAAGATCCAATTTCTGATGGTCAAGCTGAAAGAGGCTCAAGACCGACAAAAGAGTTATGTCGATAAGCGCCGCAAGGACTTGGAGTTCAGTGTGGGCGATCTGGTTTATCTGAAGTCTATGACCTACAAAGGGAAAAGCCGAGCAATGTTTGATGCTAAGTTGAGTCCGAGGTACATGGGGCCGTACCGGATTCTGGAAAGGATTGGGGCAGTGGCGTATAAGTTGGACTTATCGCCGGATATGAGTGCTTACCACAATGTGTTTCACGTGTCGCAGCTGAGAAAGCACATAACCGAACGTGAGAATGTGATATCTGAACCACCTCCGGAACTGCAAGAGGATCTGACCGTGGAGGGTAGACCGATCCGTGTGGTTGGCCGGAAAGAAAAGGTTAAGCGTGGTAAAGTGGTTAAGATGATCAAAGTTCTGTGGGACTGTAATGGCGACGAGCAAACGACTTGGAAAAAGAGTCAAGGATGAGTACAAGGTTCCCAAAATGGTTTGAGAAACTTCCTGAGAAAGAGCCGGATTCGAGGACGAATCCAAACTGAGTGGGGGAGAATTGTAGCATCCCTGACCAGAAATCCTAAGTACGGTCGTGCGGGTCATGGGATGGCCGTTGTTTATATGTCCTGGTATAGTGGAGATTCGTCCGTGGTACCGTGTTGTGGTACGTCTGTGGTACGTCCGTGGTACGTCTGTGGTACGTGTTGTGGTATGTCTGTGGTACCAAACCGTGGTACGTCCGTGAGGTTAAGTACCGTACTATGGCTGGACCGAATAAATATTGTGGAAATTTGTCTAAGTGTCGAGGGACGAAGGTTTTAGGCCGTGGGCTGTGGTTTTTCTCGAGAGAATGTAGTTTTTCTCGAGAGGAAAATGATTTATCCCGTGTTTGGCCGAGTGGTTTAAGTCTGGCCGAGAGAAAAAGGAAAGTTGGCCGGTTTGGCCGAGAGAAACTTGAATTGGACCGAGAGAAAAAGTAAACCGTGTGACTAAACCGAGGAAAGACGGTCGAGCTAGGGTTTTCGGGCCTATTTATACGTTTTATCTCGCGGCCGCGTGGGGGATCACAATTTTTCTCGAGAGAAAAGCATCTAAGGCGATTTTGCCCGAGAGAAAAGGGAGTTCGTCGAGAGATTTCGAGAGCCGTCGAGATTCTGAGATTTCTGTTCGAGAGAAACGACTTAGAAGGGTCGATTTGCCGAGAGAAGTGTGTTCGGCCGAAGGATTTCTCGATCGGATCGCGAAACATCCGAGAGATAATCAAGGTAATCCGTTTTCACCCGAGAGAAAAGTGAGCCGCTCGAGAGATCGTGAGTTCCGTGCTGATTATGAGAATTCTGTTCGGGATAAACGACTTGGAAGGGTCGATTTACCGAGAGAAGGCTCGATTGTTGCTGAGGAATTCTGCCTGGATCGAGAGTTATCCGAGAAAAGAAGTTTTGGTCATGTGGGGATGGTTGGTTGAGTGACTAAGTACAGGGGGGAGATGTGTTCGTGGGTTAGCCAGCGCAGTGGCTGGGTCAGGAGGAGCGTGTTTGAGGTTGCGCATGAGGTCTGGACGGTATGGGACGTTCATGGATCATGCAGAGTGGCCAAGGTATGGTTTAGCTGACACTTGATATTGTTATTCCAATGCGTAGCTAGTTAAGTCGTGAATGAGTAAGACCATGGGATGGACTGAGTTAAGTTGTTATCGGTTAAAAAGGCAAAAAAATTTACTGTGGTTCGGCCGCGGGTTAGGATATCCGGGTCGGGGCGCTACAAGTGGTATCAGAGCGTGGTCGGTTCTAGGACAGAGTCTTGATGTGAATTGGGCTTGTCTAGAATGACTTAGA
>JAHZTW010000001.1:118500652-118523832 GCA_020283515.1 Alliaria petiolata
CGTTCAAAATACAGAAAAAGGAAAGTTTGCTAAAATAAAAATAAAACTATATAAAACAATTCCGTCCTCACTGAGGCTTGAACCATGGCTTCTTGTAGCTCTAAATACCACTGTGACATTGAAGATTAGTTGCACAAATTCATAATAAATTGTACTTACCCGGTTTGTGCTCGTATAGGCTGGTTTTGAAGCTGGAGTGTTCAGGGGGAATGTTGGTCCTTTCAGCTTGGATTCTTTGATGAAATATTCCTCTTTAGTTCTCTTGAAGTCGAAATGGTTGAGATCTTCAAGTGTTTCCTCGTTTGTAGCTTCAGATTCCACTTCTTTCTTCATTTGCTCTCTATAGGCTTCACAGCTTGTTTTGGGTATATCTTGAAGCTCGGAAATGATCTCTGGGAGATTCTTGTTGTTTTGAACTCCATATCCTGCCAAGTAAACATTCATACCTTGGTTGGTTCGAGGCTGAGCTTTCTTGATGCTTGGAACTGCAAAATTCATCTTAAGGTCTAATTCAGGCGCATTGGAGCTCTCTTGATGGATACATGATCTGATGTCCTCATCATACCCTCCCTCTTCACAAATTTTTGTCCTCAAAACAGTATGATCTGCACATATAAAATTCAAGTTAGTTCCTTGAGTTATGTGAGGGTTTAGAAAATTACCTTGGGTTATATTGTGGAAGCTTCTCGGATGGGGTTGATGTAGTGCATCAGGTGGTTCTTCCTTGATTAGCATAGATGCTATAACGCCTCTCCATGGTATGCTACTGAATTTCTTCTTCAGAAAGGACGAGTTGTCATTTTGATCTCTCATTTGGTCTGAAAGTAAAACTTTCACTTCTTGCGTCTTAGGTCCATCTTGTGTACCTACATGTTTCTCAAGATCTTTTTGACAAGACAAGTGCATTAAGGCAGTCAATGAATCAGAATGAACATGCTGATTTAATTCTAAACTTATCTCATGGTTAGCCATTGCAGGAACAAATCTTTCTTCTACTTTCAGTTTCCACTTGTTGTTTGGTTCCGGGTTGAATGAATGATCTGGCTCATCCTTTGAAGCTTTCTCAACAAGTGTTATAACTTCATGTATGTCCTCTCTTTCTTCTGGAGGCTTAAATTTCGTGTCTACTCTTCCTGCATCATCAGAAAACATGTGAATTTCACTAAACACAAAGAGGTTTAGACACTTACCTTGTGATTTTAGTTTGCCTCGACTGTGATGTGGTTGGCGTGAATCTGGTGGCTCCTCAATCACCGAAATGCTAAGCATATTTTTAACTTCCCTTGTTGAAGTTCTGCACATAACTGTATCTATAATGCCTAGGTGTAGGTGCTGACCAGAGATTGTACTCTGCTTTGATGTTGCTTCTATAAAGCCTTTAAACTCCTCCATGGCACCTGTTTCTCTACTAACACTTAAGGGCAAGAACAAGTGCATTATACTTGACTTTGAAATTTCAAACACAGAGTATTTTAAACTATTTCTAACTGTAAAGCTATTCCAGTATTGAATCAAGTCTTGGATTTCACTTACTTGAGTACTACGCAGAATGTTTTGTAATGGCTCAGCTTTGATGATCATCTTCTTTGTAGCTGGTACAAGTGTTTCAAGGGCAGATTGCTCATGCTCCTCTCGTGGACAAGTTACTAATTTTTGAGCTTCTGAACTTCTCCAATTCATAGCTATATCCTTCTCAACTTCTGGTTCTGTTTTTGGCTCCAACTTGATCTCTTTAGGCAGCACGTCATAGGTGGTGTTTTGGGCAGATTTCTGATCTGAAACTTGAGTTGGTGAATCCTTTTGAGCTATTTCTTCACTTGTTACACCTACACCTATTTCAACATCTTTTGGCAAAGACAAGTGTATCATACTAGCATTTAAGATATTAAGAACAGAATTAACATGCCTCTCTTTAACACTTTTATATTTCAGTCCTAAAGATGTGGAGATTGCTACTCTTTTATTTGGACATACTTTAGCAAGGTGACCACTGTTTTGACATTTATAACAGATTACTTCAAGTAAATTCAAAGTGTTAGAAGACTTATCTTGTAGTGGTTGATCATGTGGTTTAAATTCTGGTATGCTTAGCTCTGGCTGAGCTTTCTTTTCCTGATCAGTCTTGGGGCCTTTATAATCAGATTGTGGCAGTGTAGCTCGTGCCTGGTCATGGTGAGGGGCTAAAACAATTTCTTGTTTCTTGTTTACTTGCAGATCGCAGCAATCAGCTTGTTTCGAATCCTCCTTTGTACCTAGACCTTTCTCAACCTTTGTGGACAAGATCAAGTGCATTGCCTTTTCTAAGATTTGGTCAAAATTTGAAAAACTTCTTGAGAGAAATACCTCTATTGATTCCTGTGGTGGTTCAGTCATGACAATATTTTGAGCTTTCTTTTGATCCATGATTATGACTGGTTTCTCCACTTGGACTGCTCGCCTCTTTTCACATCTTGAGTTAATTGTAGATGTGATCTTCTTGCTTGGATATTTCTTAGCAGTGTATCCCCTATTCTCATGCTCATAACACGTCAGTTCTAAAGGGGTATTAGGAACAGAGAACTTACTTTGATTCTTGACTAGTTTGGGAATTGCTTTTTGCAATGAACTAGGATGTGCGGCTCCTCAACATGTTCCCTTTGAAAGATAAGTGTTTGACCTCGTTTTCTCATGGCTGTGAGTTGCATATCTTTCCCTCATGATCCTCTTTAAACTTTTCCAAGTGTTTATGGATGGTTCCTTGTAGTACCATCTGTAATCCTCTTCTTGATACCACCATTGTTTTGCCTCTCCTCTGAGCTGCTTTAGGCAGTAACCAAGTCTCTTTTCTCTTGGAATGAAATAGTACTGAATGCACTCATCCATATTGTATTACCACTCTAGGTAGTCACTCTTACCTCATGAAAACACATATGCACGAAATTCATCAGCTGATTTACAATTAAAATCAGGAGTTACTTCATGTTTGAGTTTATAGGGAGTTTGATAAATGGGGCTCCATTTGCTGGCTGGAGGTTTGATATTCAGCTTTCCACGGCCTTGTTCTCCTCCATATCCTCTTTGGGCGCTGTCATCTTCAGTCCATGACTCTTCCTCAGGTCCATGATATGATCCTCTCCAATCATCTTCTTCATACCACCTCTTCTGATTACCAGAGTTATATCTAACTTGATATGGTGGTTTAGGCTCGGGTTCTTCTCTGCCAGGGTCATGTCCATAGTCATCATCTTCCTCAAACAATGGTTCTTCCAGATAAGTTGTATCCTCCTCACTCAGGCTCTGGTCAGAATCGATCTCTTGGTTTCAAGTGTATTCTTCCTCCATATTGTTCTTCTAAAGCTTGTGGTTTCTTGCTCAGATTCAACAAACAATTACAAGCACCACATAAATTTCAAACAAGCAAAAGGAAACTTAAACAGAACTGAAACACAATTTTTTTTTTTGTATGGGTTTTCTTAAAAATATAAACAAGATGCAAACACAGAATGCAGGAAACAAAACAAACTAATTTTCTTTGGATTTTCTTTTTAGATGAAGGATTCAAACAGAAACAGCATGAACTAAACTGAAAAAGATTTCAAAGCAAAACAGAAACAACTTATGCAGCAAATAATGAGACAGAACAATATCTAGACAAATGCAATAAACCTGAAACTAATACAGCAGAACTGAGTGAATGCAACAATCAGAAACAAACAAGCAGCAATGATATATATACACGACTCAACCCAACCAAATAAGATGCAAATGAATACCAGAAATGCAAACAAATGATAGAAAGATGCAACTGAAATAAACTTCTCTTTTTTTTTTATAAAATGAATACAAATAGCTAAGACACGCTTTTGACTAATGCAGAGATGGAAACTCGCTTTAAAAGACAACTAAAACAAAGAGAAAACATGATTTCTAACTAATGCAAAAATGGAAAACAGGTCAATGATGATCAATGCTAATTCCTTTTTTTTTTTGACTTTTTCGTGAAGGTGATGCAAAGAAACAACAATGGTGAACTTTGGAAAATTTATATTGAATCTAGATGCAAAACAGAATGATATTCCTCTTTTTTTTTTTTTTTTTTTTAATGGTTGAATGAAACAAGAACACAAGAAACAAAATTGCAGAAGAACTCGATTTTTTTTTTGTTTTTTTTTTGATGAAACAAAATAGAAACTAGATGCACAGAATTAAAACAAAGAGAACTAGCAAACAGAAGCAAATTCTTATGGGGTTTTCGTTTATCAAACAGAAACAGCAATAGAAACAGAATCAATGAGCAAGCAGAAACAATTTTTATAGTTTTTTTATGGATTTTATATGAATCAAAAACAAACAGAAACATAAAAAGATATAGGGGAACGAATTCACCTTGGGGGAAGGGAGCTTTTAGCTCTGATACCAAAATGATATAAGCCTGGAGTCCACCAAACTTATACACAGAGTTTCAAGATCCTCAGCTTCAATGGATGATGAATGATTTGCTGAATGAATCCACAATCAACACTTGCACTAGATAACTTGATTCCACAAGAGATCTAGACAAAGGGGGGGGGGGGAACGAAAGCACCACATAGAGTATGGGAGAATCTCTGATACAGCAAGCTGGCTCAGCTCTATGTGAATCCACACAAAGAACATCAGCAAACGATTCAACAAGACTCAAACTTGAAGAAGACACAAACGGCGTTATTTTATTAATCAGAAAAAGGCTAAAGATTACAAGGCTGCAAGGGGACCTTATAAACTGGTCCAATCAGCTAATGACCTAATCTGGTCGACTCAAAGGAAAGCAAAAGACTCAAAACAACAGGACTTGTAAACAGAAACAACAAAGCGTTCAAAATACAGAAAATGGAAAATTTGCTAAAATAAAAATAAAACTAACTAAAACAATTCCATCCTCACTGAGACTTGAACCAAGGCTTCTTACAGCTCTAAATACCACTGTGACATTGTAGATTAGTTGCACAAAATCATAATAAAAAGTACTTACCCTGTTTGTGCTCGTATAAGCTGGTTTTGAAGCTGGAGTGTTCAGGGGGAATGTTGGTCCTTTCAGCTTCGATTCCTTGATGAAATAATCCTCTTGAGTCCTCTTGAAGTCGAAATAGTTGAGATCTTCAAGTGTTTTCTCATTTGTAGCTTCAGATTCCACTTCTTTCTTCATTTGCTCTCTATAGGCTTCACAGCTTGTTTTGGGTATATCTTGAAGCTCGGAAATGATCTCTGTGAGATTCTTGTTGTTTTGAACTCCATATCCTGCCAAGTAAACATTCATACCTTGGTTGGTTCGAGGCTGAGCTTTCTGGATGCTTGGAACTGCAAAATTCATCTTAAGGTCTAATTCAGGCGCATTGGAGCTCTCTTGATGGATACATGATCTGATGTCCTCATCATGTGGCGTATTTGTATTCTGATTGGATGAAAATCTGGACCAAGGCCGAGATGGTCTAAGGTCAAGTATCTGAGATCGAGTCTTGAGAAGGCTGCGATTGGGAAAAAGAGTTTAGTACAGCTAAATTAAGAGTGGATAGAGTCCGAGGAGGGGGACTCGGATATGGTAACGACACAAGGTATGAAGAGTGTCGCGTTACAATCTGGATAAGGGCATTGGCCGGGTCAACGTTGGGACGGATCGTGAGGCATCACGAAGTTCTATTGGAGGCCATATAAGAGTGGGAGAGCTCGATTATGGTGCTCACTGGGAGAGTTGTCTACCTTTGGATGGGTTGCGTAGAGCGCTGTTATGTTTAACCCAAGTGGGGGAGTGTATTGTGACTGGTAGTGGTCGAGATGACTACTGAAAAGATCCGATTTCTGAATGTTAAGCTTAAGAGGCTCAAGACCGACAAATGAGTTATGCTGTTAAGCGCCGTAAGGACTTAGAGTTCAGAGTGGGCGATCTGGTTTATCTGAAGGCTATGACCTACAAGGGGAAAAGCCGAGCTATGTTTGATGCTAAGTTGAGTCCGAGGTACATGGGGCCGTACCGGATTCTGGAAAGGATTGGGGCAGTGGCGTATAAGTTGGACTTACCGCCGGAAATGAGTGCTTATCACAATGTGTTCCACGTGTCGCAGCTGAGAAAGCACATAACCGAACGTGAGAATGTGATATCTGAACCGCCTCCGGAACTGCAAGAGGATCTGACCGTGGAAGGTAGACCGATTCGTGTGGTTGGCCGGAAGGAAAATGTTAAGCGTGGTAAAGTGGTCAAGATGATCAAAGTTCTGTGGGACTGTAATGGCGACGAGCAAACGACTTGGGAAAAAGAGTCAAGGATGAGTACAAAGTTCCCGAAATGGTTTGAGAAACTTCCTGAGGAAGAGCCGGATTCGAGGACGAATCCAAACTGAGTGGGGGAGAATTGTAGCATCCGCGACCAGAAATCCTAAG
This sequence comes from Alliaria petiolata, assembly GCA_020283515.1. Lineage (NCBI taxonomy): Eukaryota > Viridiplantae > Streptophyta > Magnoliopsida > Brassicales > Brassicaceae > Alliaria > Alliaria petiolata. Next base: position 118,507,046 of record JAHZTW010000001.1, read on the forward strand.
TATGGTCGTGCGGGTCATGGGATGACCGTTGTATATATGTCCTGGTATAGTGGAGGTTCGTCCGTTTCTGTAAATATGTGTGCTGTACCGTGGTACGTCTGTGGTACCGTCCGTGGTACGTCTGTGGTACGTCCGTGGTACCGTCCGTGGTACGTCTGTGGTACGTCCGTGGTACGTTTGTGGTATGTCTGTGGTACCAAACCGTGGTACGTCCGTGAGGTTAAGTACCGTACTGTGGCTGGACCGAATAAATATTGTGGAAATTTGTCTAAGTGTCGAGAGACGAAGGTTTTAGGCCGTGGGCCGTGGTTTTTCTCGAGAGGAAAATGATTTATCCCGTGTTTGCCGAGTGGTTTAAGTCTGGCCGAGAGAAAAAGGAAAGTTGGCCGGTTTGGCCGAGAGAAACTTAAATCGGACCGAGAGAAAAGTTAACCGCGTGGGTTAAATCGTGGTTGGACGGTTTAGAAGGGTTTTGCGGGTCTATATAAGGGTTTTATCCCGTGGCCGCGTGGGGGGGGAGGAGTTCATCCCGAGAGAAAACCCTAGAGGGAACTTTTTCCCGAGAGAAAAGTAAAGCCGTCGAGAGATTTCGAGAGCCGTCGTGATTCTGAGATTTCTGTTCGAGAGAAACGACTTAAAAGGGTCAATTTCCCGAGAGAAGTTCGTTCGGCCGAGAGATTTCTCGATCAGATCGCGAGAATCCGAGAGATAGTCAAATTCCCGAGAGATTACCCGAGAGAAATCCGAGCTGTTCAAGAGATTGTTCGGTGCGTCGCATTTCTGAGTTTTCTGTCCGAGAGAAACGAACGGGAAGGGTCGATTTCCCGAGAGAAGTTCGTTCGGCCGAGAGATTTCTCGATCGGATCGCGAGAATCCGAGAGATAGTCAAGTTCCCAAGAGAAATCTGAGCTGTTCGAGAGATTGTTCCGTCCGTGCCGATTCGGAGAATTCTGTTCGAGAGAAACGACTCAGAAGGGTCGATTTACCGAGGGAAGGATCAAGTTTGTCCGAGGAATTCTGCCTGGATCGAGAGTTATCAGAGAGAAAGAAGTTTCGGCCGAGAGAAAGTCGAGTTCGTCCGAGAGAAAAGAAGGGCCATCGAGAGATCGCGTGTTCGGTTCTGTTTCTGGGAATTATGATCGAGAGAATCGACTTGGAGTGGTCGATTTACCGAGGGAAGGATCAAGTTTGTCCGATGAATTCTGACCGATTTGAGAGATAGCCGAGAAATAGTCAAGAGGAGTCGGCTATATCCGAGAGATAGCCGAGAGTACCACGACCGTGGTCATGAGAACCGTAGATATGGTCAAGGAGATCATGACTGGGCTGGCTTGCGATCAGGGTTGATCGTGGCTGGACTGACTGGCGATCAGGATTGATCGTGACTGGAGTGTCTGGCGGTCCATGTGGATCGTGTCAGGCGGTCCGTGTGGATCGTGTCTGGCTATCGTGTGGATCGTGTCTGGCGATCGTGTGGATCGTGTCTGGCGATCGTGTGGATCGTGTCTGGGCATGCAAGGGATCGGGGATCCGGGCCGTCTCTCTTCTGTACTTGGTCATGTGGGGATGTTTGGTTGAGTGACTAAGTACGGGGGGAGATGTGCTTTGTGGGTGGCCAGCGTTGTGGCTGAGACAATTGGAGCGTGGGTCAGTGCATCCAAATCTGCGAATGGCCAAGGTAATTACTAAGCCGAAACTTGTATTGATTATTCTGACTGCGTAGGTTGTTGGATAGTCGAGGAGAATGGACTTTGTTAAGTTGTTAGATGGAAGGAATGTATTAAACTTCATCTAGGATATCGGTTAGAAAGGCAAAAATTTACGGTGGTCCGGCCGCGGGTTAGGAAATCTGGGTCGGGGCGCTACAAGATTCATCAAGGATTTCTCTAAGATTGCTAGGCCTTTGACAAGACTCGTTTGTAAGGAGGTAGAATTTCATTTTGATGGGGAATGCTTGCAAGCTTTTGAGACAATCAAGAAGGCACTTGTGAGTGCCCCCATTGTCCAAGCACCGGATTGGAGTCTACCCTTTGAGATCATGGCTGATGCTAGTGACTATGCCGTTGGAGCTGTGCTTGGGCAAAGTAAAGACAAGAAGCTTCATGTGATCTATTATGCTAGTAGAACACTTGATGATGCTCAAACCAAGTATGCTACAACAGAAAAGGAACTCTTGGCAGTTGTGTTTGTTTTTGCTTTGAGAAGTTTAGATCTTACTTGGTGGGATCAAAGGTCATAGTGTATACCGATCATGCTGCATTGCGCCACATCTATGCCAAGAAGGAGACCAAGCAAAGGCTCCTTAGATGGATTTTGCTTCTACAAGAGTTTGACATGGAAATAGTGGACAAGAATGGTGTGGAAAATGGTGTAGCTGATAATTTGTCAAGGATGAGGATTGAAGATGCTTTGTCCATCAATGTTTCTTTACCGAAGGAGCAACGTATGATGATCAAGAGCATTGCCTGTGTACATGGAGTTGGAAGAAAGCTTGAAAAGATTCAAGGTCTAGAGGACAAAGCTTTGCCTTGGTATGCCGACATTGTTAACTACTTGGTATGCAAAGAAGAATCCACTCATCTCAACACTTATCACAAGAAGAAGTTCATGAGAGATGCGTCACACTTCTATTGGGATGAGCCCTATCTCGACAAGAGATGTGCTGATGGGATTTATAGAAGGTGCTTGGCACAAGAGGAGGTTGAGAGTGTGATTTTTCATTGCCATGGATCTAAGTATGGAGGGCATTTCGCCACATTCAAGACAGCTACAAAAGTGCTTCAAAGTGTGTTTTGGTGGCCTACATTGTTCAAGGACACTCATGAGTTCATCAAGAGATGTGAGCCTTGTCAAAGAAAGGGGAACATAAGCAAGAGAGATGAGATGCCCCCAAAACCCAATCTTAGAAGTGGAGTTGTTTGATGTTTGGGGCACAGACTTCGTGGGACCTTTTCCATCTTCTTTTGGGAACCAATACATCTTAGTGGCTGTTGATTATGTGTCCAAGTGGGTTGAAGCCATTGCAAGTCCTACTAATGACTCCAAGGTCGTGATCAAGATGTTCAAGAGCATAATCTTCCCAAGGTTTGGTGTACCAAAAGTTTTGATTAGTGATGGGGGAAGCTACTTCATCAACAAGGTCTTTGAAGGGTTATTGAACAAGCATGGTGTAAAGCATAAGGTAGCCACCCCTTACCACCCTCAAACTAGTGGTCAAGTGGAAGTCTCAAACCATGAGATCAAGGTTATTTTGGAGAAAACTGTGGGTCTAACAAGAAAGGATTGGTCAATCAAGCTTGATGATGCTTTGTGGGCTTATAGGACAGCTTTCAAGACGCCAATTGGAAGGTCCCCTTTCAACCTTGTGTATGGGAAAGCTTGTCATTTACCAGTTGAAATTGAGCACAAGGCTTTGTGGGCTGTGAAGCTTCTCAACTACAACATAAAAACCGCCCAAGAGAAGAGATTGATTCAACTCCAAGAGCTTGAGGAGATTAGGCTTGAGTCTTATGAAAGCTCAAGTATCTACAAGGAGAGGACCAAGGCTTTTCATGACAAGAGGATTGTGAAGAAGGAGTTAAGTGTTGGTGAAAAAGTTCTTCTCTACAATTCAAGATTGAAGTTGTTCCCGGGTAAGCTCAAGTTAAGATGGGGAGGCCCTTTTGAGATTAGAGAAGTATTGCCTTATGGAGCCATCACTTTGATTGGGAAGAATGGGGAAAGCTTCACAGTCAATGGTCATAGGGTCAAGCCATACTTGGTGAATGAGTCTAGGGAAGAGGTAAGCTCATGTCCTCTTCAAGATCATCCACATGCCTAAGGGTTTGAAAAGTCAAGCTTAGTGACTTTAAACAAGCGCACTTGGGAGGCATTCCCATGTTATCCTTGTACATATACTTGTTTTTCATTTCTAATATTGTGTTTTTGAGTGTTGGTGATTATCAGGTTTGAATCATATAAGTTGGACTTTGGTGGAAGGCATAAAAAATGGAAGGCATGCATCGGTTTGCAGCACCTCGGTTTGCCAAACCGAGGTGAACTTGGCAGAACGTCCATCGGACTGGACGCCTCGGACTGGCAGACCGAGACGGACTCGGCAGAGATTTCATCGGTCTGGCTGCATTGGACAAGCAAACCGAGGCCAAGGTTCCCGAGAGTTCATCGGTTAGCGGCACATCGGTTTGCCAAACCGATGCATCCCCAAAAGATAAGTCAACCATTCCTTTCTCCCTTTGACCGGTTCAAATTGAGTAAACCAAGCCTTTTCTAAACCAATTTTTACAGAATTTTTCTTGGTTTAGTCTCTTCTTCTTCCCCAAACTCATTTTTTTTCCTCCATTCTCCCATTGTTTCACTATTTTGAGCATAAAACTCTCAATTTTCACTCAAATTTGGTGATTCAAAAACCACTTGCTCGGAATTCTATTGTCTAACTGTTTCTATTCCAATTTCGGGCCACCCTTCTGTGCAAAGAACAAGGTATTTTTTTCTCTATTTCTCTCCATATCCATGATTTTCCCAATTTGAAGAATTTAAGGAACTTGAGGAAATTGATAAATTGGAATCGAAATTGGTTGCTAGAAGCTTGGGTTATACTTGGGAATGATAATCTGGTTGATTTGGTAGGCAAAAACGTGCATACTTTGAGAAATTTTGAAATTTTTGGCACTTAGGGTTCTAGGGATAAAAAGTTCAGAAAATTGAAAATTGGTGCTCTAAATGTGGTTAAAATTTGGGGCTTTTGCTTGTAATTAGATGCATTACCCACGATTTATCATAGTCCCTCTTGAATTTGAGTTTTGACCAAATTGAAATTTTGAGTTCATGTCAAAATTTTGTCTAAGTATGGAATTGTTTGGTATTTGGTTTTATCTTGTTATTGTCTCTAAAATCTAATCTTGTTGATGGCAATAATAAGTAGCTAACTCTCTCCCAAGCGTTTCCTATTCATAGGTACAAATGGTGAAAGTTAGAGGGCCACATGATGAAGAAACGGATCAACAAAGAGAAGATAGGAGAAAAGGGAAGAGAGCAATGGTACATGGTGAGGGAAGCAAGCGCGCTAAAGAAGCCGGTGCAAAAGAAGCCACAACGAGTGAGGTGTATAAGATTCTCATGGACATAGAACACAAAGGGACAAGATTCACTCACATGGAGACCCTTAGGGAGCTTGGCTTGTTTGATGATGTGCTAGAGCTCTACACACAAATGGGGATGAAGAAGTTCTTCCAAATGGCTCACCCAACCCATATGGCTCCACTTTGCCAATTCCTCTCCACTCTCAAGGTGACATTCTACCCTCTTTGTGAGGAACAAAGTGAAGAACAAGAGCTAGATGGGCATGGATTTATCACCTTCAAAGTAGGGCGCAAGCACCATAGAATGTCTTTCAAGGAGCTTAATGAAGTGTTTGGGTTTGAAGAAGGATGGAGAAGAGGAACAGTTGTGGAATTTCGACGGGATGAGCTTACAAATATGTGGAACTATATAGCAGTTGGCAACTTCAAGTCTGGTACAAGCAAGAGTGGCTCCATCACACATCCCGCAGTGAGGTATGCGCACAAAGCACTCGCCCATACCTTCTTTGCAAGAAAGGAGTGTGGTTATGTGGTTGAAGATGAGCTCGAGCTTTTGGACATGAGATTCAAGAACATCCTAAGGAACATAAGGATTGGAAATAAGGTGATAACCTTGCATGGAGATGGTTCCGGGATAGGCTTGATCTCTCTCCTTCTGAAGAAGCTATTAAGATACAAGGAATGGGCTGCTACAACTAAGAACATTGCACCACAACTCAGCGTGGGAGGGATAGTGACACCCATTCTCGAGGCTTGTGGAGCGGATCTTGGGGAGGTTACTCATGAAGTGGAATGGATGGACATTTCATACCTTCGCAAGACGAGGTTCCTTAGTGGAATGGCAGGAGGTAAATATGTCTACAAGTTCGCTTATGGAGAAAGAACGGAAGCAAGGATCCGACTTCCATGCCCTCATTTGACTAGCTTTAGTGAGAGGAGTCACATCAGATTTCGTCCCTCAAATGATGAGCTCTACAACCCTTCAGTTGATCCTCCACTTCAGACCACAAAGAGGACAAGAGCCTCCACGAGCCAGGCAAGCGCCGAGCTTAGCCCAGAGGAAGATCAAGAGGAGCCTTTGAGTCCAAAAGTTGGGAGTGAGCGCTACTTCTTTGATGCTTATGATTTAGCCGTGCCTTCCCATCCTCTTAGAGAAGCACATCATCGCATCAACCTCCTCCAAAGGTGGAACACGTACCAAGATAAGACCATTAGAAAGATGGTCAAAACCATCAAGGGAATGGCAAAGGAGATCAAGGGCCTAAAGAACAAGATTGGGGGTACTTCATTATCATCAAGAGCTCACAATGCACATGAGGAAGAAGCAATGGGAGAGAGCGCCATGGAGCTTGATAGGAGACACTCTTTCCACGTGCAAGAGAGGAATGCTTCCCGTGAGGAACCACCACGATCCTCCTCCTATGAGACTCACCGAGGGAAGAGGAAGCCAATGCGTTCCCCAACACCGGAGTCAAGCAACCAATCATACTCAATGGGGGAATCCTCTTCCTCCTCAACCCAATTCTAGAGGTAACACTCCAAACTCCATTGTATATACCACTAGTTTTTATTTTACCTTGTTCTATCATTTTGTCATATTGATTGCGGTCTCTCTCGGACTTTTATTACACAAGGGACTATGTAATTTAAGTTTGGGGGAGAGGTTGAGAGATTTGACTTGTGTTTTGTGATCTTATTTTCCTTTTTCATGCATCTTTGAGTCTCATGCATTCATCTATGGCATAGAAAAACCAAAAAAATTGAAATTTGTTTGAAAATTTCAAAAAAATAGCATGTAGTTGCATTTGCATTTGTCACATAAGTAGGATTGAGTCTAGCTTTCATATAGGATTGCATTCATGCATAGGGGACAATGATGATTTTTCCTTGTAAGGTGTTAAGCTCATGAATTAGTTCAAGGCCCTAGTTAGTAGTTCTTTGATGCTTGAAGTGCAAATTTTGAAAGTTAAAGTTGAACCCTACTTGGACCTCACCATTTGAAATTCAAGTTTTAATTGAAGAAAGCTTTGAATAGAAACCAACTCTCTTGAACTTGAACCTAATTTGATCAAGTAATTATCATGGTTATGCATTGCTAGAGAACTTGTGAATACCATATACATATTTGGGTTATCTTCTTTCCTTTTGCCACTCTTGTTAACCCAAATAGCCGACTCTCATCTTTAGAGCGGTTGAAAACGAATTCCCTAACTAAGCTTCCTTTGAAATCTCTTCCTTATTGAGTGCATTAGGCCTTTTTCATCTTGTGAACTTAGCAAAAAGTGTTGAGTTTAGAGCGACAATGATAGGCTTCCATGTAGCTAGCTCGAAAACAATGAGCTAGATGATAGGATAGGATTCTTGGGTGGAAATTTTGGCTTGATATTTGATGTGGAACAAGTAAATTGGGCGAAGTTGAGTTGGTGAAAGGGGGAAAACGAAAATAATTGGAACAAGTGTTGGCTTTGTATATTGCTCTAAATGTTAAGAAAAGAAAAGAAATCCTCTAGAAATGAAAAGTAAAAGAGCCAAGAAAAAGAAAAAAATATGGCTAAGATGTTATAAGAAAGAGGATAGCAATTTGTGAATGAGAAGAGAAAGAGCTTGAAATAAAAGTGTGCCAACACTTGTGGTTGTAGAAGAAGTTTTCCCCAAGTACTTAAAAAAGAAAAGGATAATGTGGTTTGAGTTTGTGGGTTTGGCGAATTTCCTTGTAATGGGTAGCTTAGGTTGGACTTGGTGAGTGAGCTTAAAAAGAAATTGAGAGTGAAGACAATTGTGTTACAAAGGGTAGATGGAAGTTTGTCCTTGTATGCATAGGTTGTTTTTTACTCTTAACATTTTGCCAAAGTTCACTTGTTCATTGAGAGGTCCTGTAGCATCCGTAACCAGTAATCATGATTTGGATCGTTGTATATAAGTTTGGTACGATGGAGGTTCCTCATTTTGGTACGTAAGAACAGGACCGAGGTACGATCGTGGTATGTCCGCGGTACGTACGTAGTACGAACGTGGTACGAGGGTGGTACCATACCGTGGTACGTGTTAGCGCGTACGTGAGGTTAAGGGTCGTGACCAAGGGAAATTGTGGAAAAATGGCTAAGTGTTGAGAATGGGCCGTGGGCCTTGAGTTGGCCGAAGAAAAATTGGAGTTTTCCTAGTCGGAATAGGATTTCTCGAGTTTGGCCGAGCGGTTTGGGAAACTGCCAAGAGAAAAGGAAAGTTTGATCGGTTAGCCGAGAGAAACTTAAAACAAACCGATTCTAGCCGAGAGAAAAGGGAAAACACGCTAGGATAGGCGGTTTATCCCTAGGGTTTCGCGTATATAAGGAGTTTTATGCGATTTTTCTCGGGCAGCCGCGCATTACTCGAGAGAAAAAGAGTTTTTTCCCGAGATATTGTGAGATCATCGAGAGATCAAGTTTTCCGTGTGAGTTTGACGAGTTCTGATCGAGAGATTCGATTGAGGATAGGCGATTTAACGAGGAAGGATCGAAGTTATCCGAAGGTTTTCGGATTGGATCGAGAGATAGTCGAGAGCACTTGATTCCGGCCGATAGCTTCGGTAAGTGCTCGGATATCTTTGTTTGTGTTAGGATTTTGTCGAGAGTTGTTCGACTAATCCGTGTGTTTTGGTCTGTTTCCGAGGGGATTCAGAGTTTAGTTCGAGGAAAAGTGTTCGGATCGTGAGATAGCCGTTAGGGGATTGATCTCGCGGTACGAGTCATAGCGATAGCCGAGGGAGCACGTTGGTGTCCGACTATCTTTGTTTTTGTTCGAGTTATCACCGAGTTTCCTTCGACTAAAACGGTTCGTTTGATTGTCTAAGGTGAGTGCGTGACTGTGGCTAGCATCTATGGATTGAAAGATTGCTAAGGATTTTGATATGTATTGATCGCTTGTGTAAGTAGGGTTTTATGCTTAGCAAGGTCAATGTTTATGTGATTGTGTTGCGGTTTGGTGACCGTGAGATTAATTGATTGTTTAGCTAGCTTGTGGCCGAGGCAGGATCGTTTCCTTTTGGTTAGGTGATGTGTGATTCACGCTAAGGAGGAAACCGAGTCCATAAGACTAGAGGGTCAAAGTTAGGCTAGATGGTCATGCGTATTGGTTGATTGATTGCTTGCTTGCTAAGTGTGTTGATATCGTGTTAGAATTGTTAGCATGAAAGCGTGATTAGGATCTGGCTAAGGTGTTACAGGATGACCGTATTCACTAAGCATTTATGGTAATGCTTATGCCTCTCTTATGTGTTGAGTGTGCAGGTAAAGATGTTGTCCAGGACCGTTAGTCCTGAAGGCGGACTCGAAGGCAGTGAAGAAAGGAGTGGATTTAGGATTGGGTTTGGGGGTTTTAAACGTTTAAGTGTTGTTTTGGTTATTGGCTTTGGTGTTATTTGATAACTTAATCGAATTTGGCTAAGTTAGTTTATGATTTTTATGAACCTCGTTTGTACTTTGGAATTTGAACTATTTATGCAATGAGAATGAATGTCTTTGAGAATCGAATGGTTGTTAAGTTGAATGAGAAAGTTTGAAATTTCGCATAAGTGTGTAAGTTGGTTGTGGGTTGTTAGGACGGACTGGCCGCGGTATGATTACCGGGTCGGGTCGCCTCAGTTTGGTATCAGAGCATGGTCGATTCTAGGACAGTTCATTAGCATAGTTGGGGTTAGATAAATCCACCTTTCACTGCCGAGTCTCGCGGTTTGTTGTTGTTTGAGTTGGGAACTCTTAGTTGCGGTTAGCTACAGGCTAACCGATAGTTGTCTTGTCTAGCAGATGGCTCCGAGAAGGACTAGGGCTGCAAGGTTGAATGGTGTTGCGAACTCGGGGAGTTCTAGATCTGAGAATGCGGTTGGGAACCAACATGAGGTCGAGGCTGCTGTTGCGGCTGAGGCTGCTGCGGCTGCGGCTGCGAATGCTGCGGCTGCTGCTGTTGCGGACGCAGCTGCTGCGAATGCGGCTGCGGGTGGAGTTGAGAACGTGGCTGGGAATGCTGCGGGAGCTGTTCCAGATAGGCTGGAGGCCGTGCTGGGATTACTAGCTCAAGTGTTGGAGCGGTTGCCAGTGGCTGCGCCTGTACCGGGAGTGGTACCGGCCGTGGCACCACCAGTGGTTGTGCCAGACGTTGGGAACGTGGTTGTAGAGGAAGCGGGTCAGGTCGTGGTGATTCCGTCTTACCTCAAAGTGTTGGATCATATGGCGAGGTTGGGAACCAAGTTCTTCGCGGGAGGAACTGCGCCTATCGAGGCCGACGAGTGGAGGATGAGGCTTGAGAGGAACTTCGAGTCTATCCGATGTCCGGAAGAGTACAAGCGAGACATAGCTGTGCATTACCTGGAAGGTACTGCACATACGTGGTGGAAAGGGATCACAGGACGTTTGGTGAACCCGAATTGTTCGTATGAGACGTTCACGGCTATGTTTCAAAGCAAGTACTTTCCGCAGGAGGCGTACAATCAGTTGGAGGCCGAGTTCTTGTACTTGCGCCAAGGGACCAAGACGGTTCGGCAGTACAAGACTGAGTTTAACCAGTTACGCAAATATGTGGGACGTGACCATGATACCGAGGAGAAGCTGATCCGAAGGTTCATGAGTGGACTAAGGGTCGAGCTGCGTAACAGGTGTTTGGTGCGTGACTTTGCAACGGTCACGGAACTGGTTGAGAAAACAGCGTTGCTGGAGTCTGGACAGGCAGAGGAAGCTTTGTCTAAGGCTGGAACGGTGGTGGTAGCGGCCAAGAGTGGTCAAGCGTCCGGGGGACAGAACCGTAAGTTTGGAAGGAATGTTCCAGCCAAGTCAAGTGGAAACCGCAGCGTGTGTGGTACTTGCGGCAAGATGCATATGGGCGTGTGTAAGCGTACGTTTGGCTCGTGCTTTCGTTGTGGTAGTCCGGACCACAAGATCGCGGAGTGTCCTGAGCCAGAGACGAGGATGGTCAGAGTGTCGGACGGAGGAAGCGCGAGTGTGGTGTGCTTCGGCTGTGGAGAGCCGGGACACTACAAGCGTGATTGTCCAAAGATAGGAGCGGCTGGGCAAGCGGCTAATCAGCTTAAGCATGCAGGAGAGGCGCTGGCGCCACAAGCTAAGAGGCCGAACGTTACAACAAGGGTGTATGCCACGACCGCGGAAGGGACTGGAGATCCGACCACTTCTCGACCGATCACCGGTAAGTTTTAGTACTTACGGTTTTCTTAAGAGTTCTGTGTGTTGCGTGTTAAGTTAAGCGTCTTAGCATTCTAGGGGTTGAATGTAGGGACCTTATTAATGGGTGAGGTGGAAACCCATGTTCTATTCGACTCGGGAGCGAGTCATTGTTTTGTTAACCTAGGAATGGTTGGAAAAGGAGGATTCCAAAAGGAACCGGGAGAAAAATTCGGACTAGTGAGAGCGGCTGGAGGCCAAGTGATGTTCTCACTAGGGACGTTCCGAAACGTGTCAGTCTGGATTGGCGAAGTGGATATGCTAGCAGACTTAGTGATTTGTGAGGTCAAGTCTTACGATGTCATCCTCGGAATGGATTGGCTCGGTAAGCACAAAGCGCATTTGGATTGTCACCGAGGAAGGGTGAAGTTCAAAAGGGATGGAGAAGTTCTAGTTTACCAAGGAGTTAAACCGACTTCTGGTAGCTTGGTTGTGTCGGCAATACAAGCAGAGAAGATGCTGGAGAAGGGATGTGAGGCATATCTAGCGATGATATATACGGAAGAGGTTGGGCCAGACGTGAAGTTAGGAGACATTCCAGTGGTACAAGAGTTTGAGGACGTTTTTCAAGCTTTGTCCGGGATGCCACCAGCTCGTTCAGATCCGTTCACGATTGAACTTGAGCCGGGAACTGCTCCAGTGTCTAAGGCACCTTACCATATGGCTCCGGCCGAGATGGCTGAACTGAAGAAGCAACTGGATGATCTTTTGGACAAGGGATTTGTAAGGCCAAGCAGTTCACCATGGGGCGCACCAGTTCTGTTCGTAAAGAAGAAGGATGGGAGCTTCAGGCTTTGCATCGATTACCGAGGGTTGAACCGTGTTACGGTGAAGAACAAGTATCCACTTCCAAGGATAGACGAGTTGTTGGACCAGCTCAGGGGTGCTACTTGGTTCTCGAAGATTGATTTGGCTTCTGGGTACCATCAGATACCAATAGACGAACCGGACGTGAGGAAGACTGCCTTTCGGACAAGGTATGGTCATTACGAGTTCGTGGTCATGCCGTTTGGTTTGACGAATGCGCCAGCTGCATTCATGAAGTTGATGAATGGCGTGTTCCGAGAGTACTTGGATGAGTTTGTGATTATTTTCATAGACGATATCCTAGTATACTCGAAGAGTCCGGAAGAACATGAGAAGCATTTGAGGATTGTTCTAGGGAAGTTGCGTGAGCAGAAGTTGTTTGCCAAGCTGAGCAAGTGTAGCTTTTGGCAGCGGCACATCGGGTTCTTGGGTCACATTGTTTCGGACAAGGGAGTGTCCGTGGATCCTGAAAAGATCAAGTCCATTGCGGAATGGCCAAGACCTGAGAATGCCACAGAAATAAGAAGTTTTCTAGGATTGGCTGGCTACTACAGGCGTTTTGTAAAAGGCTTTGCAAGTATGGCTCAGCCGATGACGCGTCTGACTGGTAAGGATGTTGAGTTCGTGTGGACAGCCGAGTGTGAAGAGTGTTTCTTGAAGTTGAAAGGAATGCTCACAAGTGCACCAGTGTTGGCTCTACCTGAGCCGGACGAGCCGTATGTGGTGTACACGGACGCTTGTGGGAAGGGACTAGGTTGTGTCCTAATGCAGCACGGGAATGTGATTGCATACGCGTCAAGACAGCTAAGGAAGCATGATGTGAATTATCCTACGCATGACTTGGAGATGGCGGTCGTGGTCTTTGCGTTAAAGATATGGCGATCTTACTTGTATGGTGGGAAGGTTCAAGTGTTCACGGATCATAAGAGTTTGAAGTACATTTTCACTCAACCTGAGTTGAATTTGAGGCAACGAAGATGGATGGAGTTAGTCGCAGACTATGACCTGGAGATAGCTTATCATCCGGGAAAGGCTAACCTCGTTGCTGATGCACTAAGCCGGAGAAGGGCTAGTGTATCATCTGCTAAGGACGTGGAGGGAGTAGTGAATCTCCTAAGGACGTTAAGGTTGAACGTTCTAACGGAGGATACGGAACCGTTGGGTTTAGAAGCCGCGGATCAGGCTGACTTGTTAACAAGGATCCGGCTGGCTCAAGAGGATGACGAGAATTTGGTTAAGTTGTCTAAGGCTGACAATACCGAGTATCAAACTTCAAGCAATGGGACGATTGTGTTAAATGGTCGAGTATGTGTTCCTAGCGTGAAAGAGTTAAAGGAAGAGATCCTTAAGGAAGCACATCAGTCTAGATTTTCGGTTCATCCGGGGATGACCAAAATGTACCGCGACCTGAAAAGGTACTATCATTGGGTCGGAATGAAGCGGGACGTGGCCAAGTGGGTGGCTAGTTGTCCGACGTGCCAGTTGATTAAGGCAGAGAATCAGTTTCCAAGTGGTTTGTTGCAAACATTACCAATGCCGGAATGGAAATGGGATATGATCACAATGGACTTTGTGATGGGTTTACCGAAGACTAAGAATAAGCATGACGCGATTTGGGTCATCGTGGATCGATTGACCAAGTCTGCCCATTTCTTACCTATGAGAAAGACGGATGGATTGCCTAAGCTAGTAGAGCTATACGTGGATGAGATCGTGAAACTGCATGGTGTGCCAGTGAGTATAGTGTCCGATCGTGATCCGAAGTTCGCTTCACGGTTCTGGAAAGAGTTTCAGAAAGAGTTTGGGACGAAGGTACAAATGAGTACTGCGTATCATCCGCAAACGGATGGTCAATCCGAAAGAACCATCAGGACATTAGAGAAAATATTAAGAGCGTGTGTTTTGGATTGGGGTGGTAACTGGGATAGTTATCTACCGTTGGCTGAGTTTGCGTATAACAACAGTTATCAAAGGAGCATTGATATGTCTCTGTATGAAGCGTTGTACGGACGACCGTGCAGGACAACGTTATGTTGGACCCAAGTGGGGGAACGGAGTGAGTTAGGACCTGCTATAGTCGAGGAGACTACAGAAAAGATTCGGTTTCTGAAAATTAAGATGAAAGAGGCTCAAGACCGGAAAAAGAGATATGCCGATAAGCGCCGTAAGGACTTAGAGTTCAGTGTGGGCGATATGGTTTATTTGAAGGCCATGACTTATAAAGGGAAAAGCCGAGCAATGTTTGATGCTAAGTAAAGTCCGAGGTAAATGGGACCATACCGAATTTTGGAAAGAATTGGACCAGTGGCGTATAAGTTGGAATTACCGCCGGAGATGAGTGCATACCACAATGTGTTTCACGTGTCACAGCTGAGAAAGCATATGACCGAACGTGAGAACATTATATCAGAACCACCGCAGGATTTGCAAGAGGATCTGACCTTGGAAGGTAGACCGATCCGTGTGGTTGGCCGGAAGAAAAAAGTCAAGCGTGGTAAAGTGGTCAAGATGATCAAGGTCGTTTGGGATTGTAACGGCGATGAGCAAACGACTTGGGAAAAAGAAGCAAAGATGAGTACAAAGTTCCCTAAATGGTTTGAGAAGCTTCTGGAAGAGGAGCCGGATTCGAGGACGAATCTAAACTAAGTGGGGGAGAGTTGTAGCATCCGTAACCAGTAATTATGATTTGGATCGTTGTATATAAGTTTGGTACGATGGAGGTTCGTCATTTTGGTACGTAAGAACAGGACCGAGATACGATCGTGGTATGTCCGCGGTACGTACGTAGTACGAACGTGGTACGAGGGTGGTACCATACCGTGGTACGTGTTAGCGCGTACGTGAGGTTAAGGGTCGTGACCAAGGGAATTTGTGGAAAAACGGCTAAGTGTTGAGAATGGGCCGTGGGCCTTGAGTTGGCCGAAGAAAAATTGGAGTTTTCCTAGTCGGAATAGGATTTCTCGAGTTTGGCCGAGCGGTTTGGGAAACTGCCAAGAGAAAAGGAAAGTTTGATCGGTTAGCCGAGAGAAACTTAAAACAAACCGATTCTAGCCGAGAGAAAAGGGAAAACACGCTAGGATAGGCGGTTTATCCCTAGGGTTTCGCGTATATAAGGAGTTTTATGCGATTTTTCTCGGGCAGCCGCGCATTACTCGAGAGAAAAAGAGTTTTTTCCCGAGATATTGTGAGATCATCGAGAGATCAAGTTTTCCGTGTGAGTTTGACGAGTTCTGATCGAGAGATTCGATTGAGGATAGGCGATTTAACGAGGAAGGATCGAAGTTATCCGAAGGTTTTCGGATTGGATCGAGAGATAGTCGAGAGCACTTGATTCCGGCCGATAGCTTCGGTAAGTGCTCGGATATCTTTGTTTGTGTTAGGATTTTGTCGAGAGTTGTTCGACTAATCCGTGTGTTTTGGTCTGTTTCCGAGGGGATTCAGAGTTTAGTTCGAGGAAAAGTGTTCGGATCGTGAGATAGCCGTTAGGGGATTGATCTCGCGGTACGAGTCATAGCGATAGCCGAGGGAGCACGTTGGTGTCCGACTATCTTTGTTTTTGTTCGAGTTATCACCGAGTTTCCTTCGACTAAAACGGTTCGTTTGATTGTCTAAGGTGAGTGCGTGACTGTGGCTAGCATCTATGGATTGAAAGATTGCTAAGGATTTTGATATGTATTGATCGCTTGTGTAAGTAGGGTTTTATGCTTAGCAAGGTCAATGTTTATGTGATTGTGTTGCGGTTTGGTGACCGTGAGATTAAATGATTGTTTAGCTAGCTTGTGGCCGAGGCAGGATCGTTTCCTTTTGGTTAGGTGATGTGTGATTCACGCTAAGGAGGAAACCGAGTCCATAAGACTAGAGGGTCAAAGTTAGGCTAGATGGTCATGCGTATTGGTTGATTGATTGCTTGCTTGCTAAGTGTGTTGATATCGTGTTAGAATTGTTAGCATGAAAGAGTGATTAGAAACTGGCTAAGGTGTTACAGGATGACCGTATTCACTAAGCATTTATGGTAATGCTTATGCCTCTCTTATGTGTTGAGTGTGCAGGTAAAGATGTTGTCCAGGACCGTTAGTCCTGAAGGCGGACTCGAAGGCAGTGAAGAAAGGAGTGGATTTAGGATTGGGTTTGGGGGTTTTAAACGTTTAAGTGTTGTTTTGGTTATTGGCTTTGGTGTTATTTGATAACTTAATCGAATTTGGCTAAGTTAGTTTATGATTTTTATGAACCTCGTTTGTACTTTGGAATTTGAACTATTTATGCAATGAGAATGAATGTCTTTGAGAATCGAATGGTTGTTAAGTTGAATGAGAAAGTTTGAAATTTCGCATAAGTGTGTAAGTTGGTTGTGGGTTGTTAGGACGGACTGGCCGCGGTATGATTACCGGGTCGGGTCGCCTCAGTTTGGTATCAGAGCATGGTCGATTCTAGGACAGTTCATTAGCATAGTTGGGGTTAGATAAATCCACCTTTCACTGCCGAGTCTCGCGGTTTGTTGTTGTTTGAGTTGGGAACTCTTAGTTGCGGTTAGCTACCGGCTAACCGATAGTTGTCTTGTCTAGCAGATGGCTCCGAGAAGGACTAGGGATGCAAGGTTGAATGGTGTTGCGAACTCAGGGAGTTCTAGATCTGAGAATGCGGTTGGGAACCAGCATGAGGTCGAGGCTGCTGTGGCGGCTGAGGCTGCTGCGGCTGC
>JAHZTW010000001.1:118525279-118542264 GCA_020283515.1 Alliaria petiolata
TTTTGCTTTCAATTGTCACTTGTTACTTGAATTTGTCAATTTAGCTTAGCTTAAACAAAACTTTGTATTCTTAGTGAATCATCTCCCATAATGGATTGATATCTCAAGTATTGCAATGATATGAGCAATTGAGAAATTGCGTGCAAGAGATAAAAACTCTTGTATCAGCTAACAATGCAATAGCCCACAAAATAAACATATAAACCAATCTCAAGAATAACCCAAACCAATTTCACCCTAATTCGACCATTTTGGCAACACATACCTCAAAAAGCACCATTGGAGAGAATGATGGATTTAAAGGGAAATTAGAAGCATATCTTGTTTAGTTGCAAGAGGATGACCGCAAATGGGTGAAGAATCGGTTTGAGAATGGAAATTCGAGCTTGTTGGTTTTTGAATAAAAAAATTAGTTGAAAATTGAGAGAGTTCTTGGTTGAAATCGTGAAAATGAGTTGTGGGGGAGAAAAAATGAATTTTGGGGAAGAAGAAGGGAGTAAACCAGACAAAATTATGTAAAAATCGATTTAGGAAAAGCTGGTTTACTCGAATTGGACCTGTCAAAGCCAGAAAACGGAAGGGTTGACTTACCTGTTCGGGCCGAAATCGGTTTGTTGCCCGATGGGCTCTTAACCGATGCACGGGAAGTGAAGAACGGAGAGGCTCGCATCGGACTGTTGTCCGATGGGCTCTTAACCGATGCGCGGGAAGTAAGATCCAGGGTGAGTTGCATCGGACTGTTGTCCGATGCCGTCTGTCCGATTCGGACCTTGAGGCGTGTTCGAAGAGGGTCGCATCGGTTTGTTGCCCGATGTGCAATATTCCGATGTGACCTATACTGGATTTTCACACCCCTTTTTTCTTCATCTCTTGCTTCTCTTGCTCAAACCTGATGATCACAAACAGTTAAACACAGATTATTGAAAATAAAAATGTAATTATATACAAGGATACCATGGGAATGCCTCCCAAGCGAGCTTGTTTAAAGTCTCTAAGCTTGACTTTTCGAACCCTTAGGCTTGAGTGGGATTTTGAAGATGGCATAAGCTTGCCTCTTCCTTAGACTCATTCATCAAGTATGGCTTGACCCTATGACCATTGATTGTGAAATTTTCCCCATTCTTTCCAATCAAAGTGATGGCTCCATAAGGCAATACTTCTTTAATCTCAAAAGGGCCTCCCCACCTTGACTTAAGCTTACCCGGGAACAACTTCAGTCTTGAATTGTAGAGAAGAACTTTGTCACTAACACTTAGCTCCTTCTTCACAATCCTCTTGACATGAAAAGACTTGGTCCTCTCCTTATAGATCCTTGAGCTTTCATAAGACTCAATCCTAATCTCCTCAAGCTCTTGGATGTGAATCAATCTCTTTTCTTGGGCAGTTTTTATGTTGTAGTTGAGAAGCTTCACAGCCCACAAAGCTTTGTGTTCAATCTCTACAGGTAGATGACAAGCTTTTCCATACACAAGGTTGAAAGGAGATCTCTCAATTGGTGTCTTGAAAGCTGTCCTATAAGCCCACAAAGCATCATCTAGCTTGATTGACCAATCTTTTCTTGTTAGACCTACAATTTTCTCTAGAATGGCCTTGATCTCACGGTTTGAGACTTCCACTTGACCACTTTTTGAGGGTGGTAAGGGGTGGCTACTTTATGCTTGACACCATGCTTGTTCAATAACCCTTCAAAGACCTTGTTGATGAAGTGGCTTCCCCCATCACTAATCACAACTTTTGGCACACCAAACCTTGGGAAGATTATACTCTTGAACATCTTCACCACGACCTTGGAGTCATTAGTAGGACTTGCAATGGCTTCAACCCACTTCGAGACATAATCAACAGCCACCAAGATGTATTGGTTTCCATAAGAAGATGGGAAAGGTCCCATGAAGTCTATTCCCCAAACATCAAACAACTCCACTTCTAAGATTGGATTTTGGGGCATCTCATCTCTCTTGATTATGTTCCCCTTTCTTTGACAAGGTTCACATCTCTTGATGAATTCATGAGTATCCTTGAACAATGTAGGCCACCAAAACCCACTTTGAAGCTTCTTTGTAGCTGTCTTGAATGTGGCAAAATGACCTCCATACTTAGACCCATGGCAATGAAAAATCACACTCTCAACCTCCTCTTGTGCCAAACATCTTCTATAAATCCCATCAGCACATCTTTTGTAGATATAGGGCTCATCCCAATAGAAGTGTGACACATCTCTCATAAACTTCTTTTTGTGATAAGTGTTGAGATGAGTGGGTTCTTCTTTGCACACCAAGTAGTTAACAATGTCGGCATACCAAGGCAAAGCTTTGTCCTCTAGACCTTGAATCTCTTCAAGCTTTCTTCCAACTCCATGTGCACTAGCAATGCTCTTGATCATCATAATTTGCTCTTCTGGGAGGGAGTCATTGATTGGCAAAGCATCCTGATAGACAGGATTTTAACCAGTTTGATAATCAAAACCTAAATGTCTTTGTGCAGTTGTAGTAATTTAGGTGTCAATCCAACCTTGGGGAGAAAGCTACTAAGATTACAAGAGTTCTATGAAGCTAAGCAAGATTCGGTTAATTGGGGAAGATTTCTAAAACAATTACTTGCGGTTGCTAGATAGACATGAAAACAATTTTAAAATCCCTACATAAGTGTTATACAACTACAAGATGACAATTAAACAATATAACAACCGATCTAATAACTTAATAAATTCAAAAGTTAAAAACCGGATTTATAAAACAGATTTGATGGTGAGCATCTAAATAATTTAAAAACTATTTATAAAAATAAACAACTACAAACTCAAATCCACACAGTAGAATAAGGCTCTAAGCAATTTTTAAAATATTAAAAAGATCAAGAATACTATTTTTACAATTTTATGGAACTATATTATATAAATAAACTATTTAATAAGAAAGTTAAATAAACACAAAACTAGAGGGAAAAGGTTTTTATTTCTTTTGGTTTTTAAAAAATACTAAAACAGATTTAAGGTTGAGAATCATCTTTAAGAAGGTTGAAAGTTCAAACTTGGGGGTTTTTGAAAATATATTTTTACTCTTTTTAGTTAATTTTCTAAACCTTAAGAAAGCAAAGTAGAATTATCCATGATGTGTGGTATAATTCCTTTCTTCACCCTTTCCTCCTAACCCATGATGTTTGGTGGAAATAGAGGGTGAAGAACATTAAGAATGGATCTTAAAAAAATGGTTTAACTAGCTCCCTAAACATCCATGATGTGTGGGAAAGGATGAGCTAGTCTCTTGGATTTGGTTTTAAGGGATTTCTTATGTCTTGTTGGGATAAGGAAACCCCTGGATTAAAGAGATCTCCAGGAGAATCTCTAGATCTTAAAAACCCCAAATACAAGAAGAGATTTAAAATAAGCACAAGATAAAAACAAACCCAAGAATTTAACCTTCAACCTCCTTAATCATCCCAACCTCAAACCTTAGGTGGTTTACTCACAAATCATGTTTTTACCTCTTTTAAACATAAGTTTAGAGTTAAAAAACATGATTTATGGGGTTAAGAAGAAAAAGCTTTGGAATAATTTAAATACTAGCTAAAACAAAAATACAAGAGTTTTTACAAAGTTTCAAGTAAGAATTAATAAGAAAGACTTGACATTAGAATAACTTAAACAAAATATATATATAATAAAAATAAGAGTTTTTAAGAAACATAAATAAAAAGAACAATAGAACTCAAAAACACTTCAAGAACAAAGGAAGGCTTACTAGAATACTAAGAAGACTTCGAAAGAGAGAATATAAAACTTGATTGATAACTTGAATGAAAAACTGAATGCTTTTTTACAAGCACATAAACACTCTTTATATAGAGTTTTAAACATGGCATTTGGCCTAAAAAGAGGGGTCAAGGGGCAAGAGTCAAGAGGCAAGAGACAAGGGGCAAGAGACAGAAAGTATGTCTACCACTTTCACTAAAGCATAAACACTTTTCTGGGTCAACTTCCGTCAGTTCGAGTAGTCCAGTCGATCTTCTAGTCGATCTATACTTTGATCGAGTCAGTTTGGCCGATCTCTGACTTGATCAGTGTTTGGTTCGGGTCGTCAGTCGATCGTCCACTCGATTTGCTTTGGATCAACTCATCTTGGTCGATTGTCTTCGTCGATCACACCTTGATCGTGTGAGTGTGGTCGATCATACGGTCGATCTTGTCTTCAGATCTAGTCATTCTACTCGATCGGCCGGTCGATCGAGGCTTCTTTGGTTTTGTCCGAGTTTTCCCTTGATTCCCGCCTACTCCTAAGTTCTTCTTTCGTCTTCTTCTTAAAGCTCAGCATCCATCACAGCTCCAAGTACTCAAAACAACCTGAAAAAGATGCAAATATGCAAGAAACCATGCAAATGCTAATGCAAAGTGTTCTAGGATTTAAAATGGTGCAAATGATGCAAATTAGTCTATTATGAATGATGTATGCATGAAAAACCTATTCTAAATGCAAGCTAAATATGCGAAATATATGAGTATATCAACCCCCCCAAACTTGCATTTTGCTTGCCCTCAAGCAAACAAAATTCAAGCTAGGAAGAGATGATTAAAAATGGGGGCTAAAATCCAAAAGTGTTTTTCAAAAGTATCAATTCAAAGGTCCTTGTTCTCAGTTATAGAATGCAGAACACAAAATCTACTCAAAAGAACTTAGCCATATTCATCACAAATTGATATTCAAATCATGACTTGTTTATTCCAAGCAATCCAAGAATCAATACTTTTAACATTCATTAAGAGTTAAAACCGTGAATCACACTTGTGCCTTTTTAAAACCGAATACATTTGGCAAGGGTTAAGGCTGTCTCTTATACACATCTAGATGTGTATAAGATACAGCAATCCAAGAATCAATACTTTTAACATTCATTAAGAGTTAAAACCGTGAATCACACTTGTGCCTTTTTAAAACCGAATACATTTGGCAAGGGTTAAGGCTGTCTCTTATACACATCTAGATGTGTATAAGATACAGCAATCCAAGAATCAATACTTTTAACATTCATTAAGAGTTAAAACCGTGAATCACACTTGTGCCTTTTTAAAACCGAATACATTTGGCAAGGGTTAAGGTTTATGAGATAAAAATGATTTCATCCAAATGGGTACTCCAAGCAATGGTTTCTCTCAAAAATGTTTGAACTTATACATAATGCTAAAGGTAAAAGGCAATGCATGCATACATGACTAGACTCACATCTACCCAAATATACTAACAATGATCCTAATCCCTCTCTCATTCATTTTTATATTTTCCAAGCTCACTCACCCTCTAGAAACTACCCAAATCAACAAGGCTATTCACGCCAAGCTTAAACCCACAAGAACTTCATCAAATACTTTCTTTTCTTATGGAAATTTCTTAAACTTTTCTTAAGGCTAGTGGTAAGATCATAAATATTAGCTCTTTTCTTTCTTTTGATAGCTTTCTAAAAATATTTCTTTTATGCATTTGGCCTCTAGGGCTCTTTTTTCTTTGCTAGAGCTTTTTCTTATCACAATTCAAGATCAACCACTAGAAATATGTATCCCTTTTTCATCTTTTTCCTTAACATTTTCCCATTCTCAAACCCGTGAATTCCCAAATCCCAAACAAGCCTAAAAACTAGCTTCAAAATGCAAAGCTAGCAACATCATGAGAGCCTAAACATATCGCCCAAAACCTAACACTTTATGCCAAGTCCAAACAGAAAATAAGGCCTCACAATTTGTAATCACTCACGAATTTTGGCTTGAAATAAGGTAAGGGTCAAGGTGAGGTATTCTATTTAGGCTTACAAAGAGTGGTAAAGTGAATAAGAAAGCCTAAATATTTTTTTGTAATCCATGAATCCTTTTTCAAAAGCACAAGTATGATAATTAGATGTTCATTAAGGTTCCGATTTTAAGTATTGATTCAATTCATGCTTTATTCAACTTTAAGCCAAGAAAATTAAATCAAATGATCCAAGCATGGTTAGAACTTAATTTCAAAGTTGCACAAGGCATTAAAGAACTACTAACTAGGGCCTTGAACCAATACATGAGCTTAAAACACTTTTAACGGAAATGTTTCATCATTGCCCCCTATGCATATGAATGATGCAACCTATATGATAAAAAATCTAGACTCAATCCTACAATATTTGACAATGCAAATGCAAGCTATATGAAGTTTTTTGGAAATTTTTAAGAGTTTTTCTGATTTTTGTTTTTTTTCTTTCTATGCAATTTTTATGTTATGCATGAAGAAAAAAAAAATGAAAACACAAAATAAGATCAAATAAAATATGCCAAAGCACAAACTCTCCTCCCCCAAACTTGAATGACACCGTCTCGGTGTTAAACAAATTCAAGAGAAGACACACAAAAATAAAAATAAAAATGCATGTTATATACAAAGTTTGGCGTTTTTGGTACCTTGGAGCTAGAGATGGCCGGAGCTTGTGGTTGCTCCGGTCCTCCTGCTCTTTCTTGGCGTGTCATGCAGTACTCCCTTGTCCTTGTTCCTGGTTGGACGGTTTTGAAGAGAAGGATGTCCGGCTTGGAAATCGTCGGGTTCTCGGATTTGTATACCTCCGGTTGAGTGTCTTGCCGCCGTCATGTGTTCTTGTTCAGCTTCGTCACTTAAGGTCATCTCTGAAGAGCTCCTCCCTTGAAGGACCTTGACCTTCTTCACCAGCTTCTTGATCATCTTTCCTTGCCATTTGTTTACTTTGCGCTGAATCTCCACAACCGAGACAAGGAATTTCTCTGTTTTGGTGCGTGGCTCGAAGTCCATCTTTGGGAGATCATAACTTGATGGCATCTCAGCATCAGTGGGAAAAGAGTCGGGTGATGATTGGTCAAGTTGTGGTGTGGCTGGAATGCCCCCAAGAGGTGCATAACATTCTTCAATGGTTGGCAAGAATTCTACGTTGCCAACGCTATTAGGTAGTGCCTCTCCCGGGTGTGGTAAGATGCACGTCTTTTGTTCATGTTCCTCATTGTAGAATAGGTATGCATAGTAACCTGGAGCTGGAGTAGGTCCCAAGGAGTCGGTGTTGATCATGTAGGCTTGATCCATGTAGGCACGTTCCGCGCATGGTGTGAATTCGGTAAGTGGAACTCCCGCTTGCACAAAGAGTGGCGTGAGAAAGCCACCTATGAGTGCTGATGTTGCCTTGCACTTGATGGCCCAAGCTTTGTATTTGAGCAAGGATGAAGCCAGGATGCATCCATAGTTAACGTTATCTCCAAGATCGTCCTCCATTGGTTCATCACTTCTCTCGCTATCGCATAGAACATGCTTAACTCCTTGGAAAAGGAAGCACAGCTCGTTCTTTGTGACTGTTGGCGTCGTGGATCTCCCACTGAATGTGTTTGCTAGCAGCTTCAGAGTGTATCTTAGCAAAGGGTTGCGCACCTTCTTGATTTTTGCGGTATTAGACTTGTAGTCTCCATCGCTAATCAAGTCCCATAGCTTGCTTGCGGATTTGAATTCTGGGAACTCCATAAGGTCTGCTACTGCATTGAGTCCATAAGCTTGGCATAGCTCAGGGATAGAGAGGCGGTATGCTTGCTTGCGGATTTTAAATTTGATAAGGCCCTCGGTTGGAGTGGGGATGTTGGGGTCTTCATATTCGTATTCTAAGGTGGAGAGGAAGTGAAGGGTGGCTTCGGGGTATGTGGGACAGTCCATCCGTGAAAGACATGCTAGCCCCATGTTAGTGAGTAGCTCATCAAACCCTTCCAATAATCCAAGCCTTTGCAAGAACTCCCTACTTGCAAATTTTGTTGGCTCAAAACGCAACCTCTCAAGCTTCCTCCTTGTTTTCTTTTCATCTTTGTTCCACTTAGCCGTTTCCTCAACTTCTTGCTGTGTTTCCTCTTGTGCAGCCATAGCTCTACTTCTCTTGTGTGGCGCCATGGTACCTGAAAATCAAAACTTAAAAGAGGAAATTAGTGAAGATCACGGCAAAGAGAAGAACACAAGTTCAAGAGGCTTTCACGTTTAAAAAGATTTTGCCTAAGCTTTTATTTTTTTGGAAAAAGTTTTGGATTTATCAATAAATATTAGAAGAAAAATCTCTTGAGATAAGAATAAATCAAGAAAATTCCCTAATATTTAGATATTTTTGATTATTTTTTTTTAAAAAATAAAATCCTTTTCCTTAGCAAATTAAGCAACCATACAACTAAAAAGAAAATTTTAAAAAAACCAAATATGGCATAAAAAATTTCGAATTACCCTTGAAAGTTGATGGAAATAAGTTGCTCTTTTTCTTTAGAAAACCAGAAAAGTCACTCTCTCTATTTTGTAAAAAAATCGTGAATGTGAGGAATGGAGAGAGTGAGGATGTGTGGTTTTTATAAAGAGGGGAATGCTTGGATTTATGCATGCAAGTGGGGAATCAAATTTGAAAAAGGCTCAAATAACAAAGTGCAGAGGAACCTGGTTGACCAAATTCAAATTCAAATTAAAAAGTGGGAGGGAATGAGAAAGAGAGGGAAATTTGAAAAACTTCCCTTGGCAGACGATCGAGTAGTTTGGTCGATCCACCACTCGATCTCTTGCCTAACTTACTCTGATCGAGTTATCAGCTCGAATGGTCGGTCGATCTGGTTTGAATCGAGTAGTTAATCGACTTAAGTCCTCGTTTTAAGCTTGTTTCGTTCGTGATCGACTGATTGGGTCGATCCCTTGATCGATCTTGGTTCATGATCGAGTTGTTGATCGATCTCTTGATCGATCTTGGCTCACGATCGAGTGATTTCACTCGATCTTACACTCGATCTTCTCCTTCTACCCCTTCTTTTCCTTGGATTGTAGAACCCATTAGGTTGCTTCTTGGCTCCTGTTTTCTTGCATCTACACACTTAAAATAGAAAGCATAAAATTGAAACAAAATATATACAATGACAGTCATGGGATTGCCTCCCAAGTGCGCTTGTTTTAAGTCTCTAAGCTTGACTTTACCGGATTTAGGCTGGTTGTGGGGTCTGGAGAGGCAACGTGGTGCTCTCCTTGTTGCAGTCACTCGCCATGTAGGGCTTGACTCTATGTCCATTCACTGTAAAGTTCTCTCCATTCTTTCCAAGCAAAGTAATGGCTCCATATGGTAGTACTTCTTTAATCTCATACGGCCCGGACCACCTAGATTTGAGCTTTTCGGGGAACAGCTTCAATCTTGAGTTATAGAGGAGAACCATGCTTCCTTCTTGCAACTCCTTGTGCACCAGCTTCTTGTCATGAAAGGCTTTTGTCCTTTCCTTGTAAATCTTGGCGCTATCATAAGAATCCATCCTTATCTCATCAAGCTCTTGAAGTTGTACCAGCCGTTTCTCTTGAGCTGTTTTGAGATTGTAGTTGAGTTGCTTTACGGCCCAAAGAGCCTTGTGCTCTAGTTCCACAGGAAGGTAACAAGACTTTCCATAGAGGAGGTTGAAAGACGTTGTCCCAATTGGAGTCTTGTATGCCGTTCTATACGCCCAAAGAGAGTCATCCAACTTGCTAGACCAATCTTTTCTAGTGATCCCCACGGTCTTCTCTAGTATAGCTTTGATTTGTCTATTTGAAACCTCCACTTGGCCGCTTGTTTGAAGGTGATAGGGCGTGGCCACCTTGTGCTTAACACCATGTTTTCCCAAGAGACCTTCAAAAACCTTGTTGATGAAGTGGCTGCCTCCATCGCTAATCACCACCTTAGGGACTCCAAATCTTGGAAAGATGATTATTTTGAGGAGTTTAAGTACCACCTTTGAATCGTTTGTTGGTGAGGCCATGGCTTCCACCCACTTAGACACATAGTCTACTGCTACAAGAATATACTTGTTGCCATATGATGATGGAAACGGCCCCATAAAATCGATCTCCCACACGTCGAAGATCTCTACTTCAAAGATTGGAGATTGTCGCATCTCGTTTCTTTTGGTGATATTTCCGGTTCTTTGGCATGCTTCACATGACTTGATGAATTCATGTGCATCTTTGAAGAGTGTAGGCCACCAAAACCAAGCTTGGAGAACCTTTGTGGCAGTTTTGAAACTCGCAAAGTGTCCTCCATAGATCATACCGTGGCAATGTAGAAGTATGTCTCTAGCCTCCTCTCTTGTGACACATCTTCGGTACAAACTATCCACACACCTTTTGTATAGGTAAGGTTCATCCCAGAAGTAGTGTGAGACGTCTCTCATGAATTTCTTCTTGTGGTACCGGTCCAAATGAGTAGGCTCTTCTCCACAAGCCAAAAAATTGACAATATCAGTGTACCATGGGAGATCTTCCTCTTTTAGGCTCAAAACTTCTTCAAGTTTGTCTTCTAGCTTTGCACATACCACGGTATTGATCATCATGAGCTGCTCTTCAGGGAGTGAGTCGTAAAAAGGTAAAACTTCATCTATCCTCATCCTAGAAAGATGATTCGCTACACCATTCTCTATCCCCTTCTTGTCTTTGATCTCCATGTCAAACTCTTGTAAGAGAAGGATCCATTTCAAGAGTCTAGGCTTGGTGTCTTTCTTGGAGTATATGTACCTCAAGGCAGCATTGTCAGTATACACAACGACCTTAGAACCCACCAAGTAAGATCTAAACTTCTCAAAAGCAAAGACCACGGCCAGAAGCTCTTTTTCGGTGGTGGCATACTTGACTTGTGCATCATCCAAGGTCCGGCTTGCATAGTAGATTACATGCAACTTTTTGTCATTCCACTGACCCAAGACAGCACCCACAGCATAGTCGCTTGCATCACACATAATTTCAAAGGGCAACTCCCAATCCGGAGCTTTAACTATAGGTGCGCTGACAAGTGCTTCCTTGATGGTCTTAAACACTTGAAGGCATTCTCCATTAAAGCTGAACTCGGTTTCTTTGCACAGTAGCCTTGTAAGAGGACGTGCTATCTTGGAGAAGTCTTTTATAAACCTTATGTAGAAACCAGCATGCCCCAAGAAGCTCCTTATCCCTTTAATATTCACCGGAGGTACTAGGTTCACCATGACTTCGATTTTTGCTATATCAACTTCTATGCCTTTCTCTGAAATCTTGTGGCCAAGAACTATCCCTTCTCTAACCATAAAGTGGCATTTCTCCCAGTTGAGCACGAGATTGGTCTCCTCACACCTCTTAAGCACCCAACACAAATTAGACAAGCAAATACCAAAGGAAGAGCCATACACAGAAAAATCATCCATGAATACCTCAACTATTTCCTCAATCAAGTAAGAAAATATGGACATCATGCATCTTTGAAATGTGGCTGGAGCATTACAAAGCCCAAAAGGCATTCTCCTATATGCAAAAGTCCCATATGGACAAGTGAAAGTGGTTTTTTCTTGGTCATTTGGGTGAATTGGGATTTGAAAGAAACCACTATAGCCATCTAGAAAACAGTAGTATTGGTGATTGGCTAGCCTTTCTAGCATTTGGTCAATGAAAGGGAGAGGGAAGTGATCTTTTCTTGTGGCCAAGTTGAGTTTTCTATAGTCAATACACATTCTATGACCAGTTATGATCCTAGAAGGTATTAACTCATCTTTCTCATTTTTTATAACGGTGATTCCTCCTTTCTTCGGTACCACATGGACTGGAGAGACCCATGTGCTATCTCTGATTGGGTATATCACACCAGCCTCTAAGAGTTTTAAAATTTCTTTCTTGACCACTTCTTTTAAATATGGGTTTAGGCGCCTTTGGTGTTCAATGGAGGATGTGTTTTCATTATAAAAGTGAATCCTATGAGTACAAAGCATTGGTGAAAGGCCTTTGATGTCACTCAAAGAATAACCAATTGCCTTTCTATACTTCCTCAACTCTTTAAGGAGTGAGTCTAACTCATCATCACTTAGATTTCATTTACAATTACAGGATATGTGTCATTTGCACCCAAGAAAGCATACCTTAGCCCATTTGGAAGTTGCTTGAGGTCCACCCTTGGGGCTAGCAGCTCGTTCCAGTCCTCCTCTTGATTCTTGTTGAGATCGCTGTCCTCAATTGCTTCCTTAGACCCCGAGTCATGAGCCTCCATACTTGCTTCTTCAAGCGCCTGCCCCTCCATGATCGAGTTGATGGGTCGATCGGCTAGTCGTTCTTCCTTCGATCAAGCGGGAGATCGTGTTGGCTGGTCGATCGCTTCCCTAGATCGTATGGGTTGGTCGATCAGCGTGTCGATCTTGTCGTCTGATCGGGTAAGTGGCTCGATCGCGCCGTCGATCTCTTTGACTGTTTTGCGAGAATCAAGGATGTGAATGTATTCTTGGGTTTGACTACTTAGATAGCCATGCTCTCCACACTCCTTTGTTAGCGCCACTAGTAGATGATCTTCTTGAATCAACTCCTCTAGCAATTCATCAGCCAAAAGATCCATAGCCTCTATGTAGAAGAATTTTCCATCGATCGTTGGTTTCTTCAGAACCTCATTGATATCGAAGTTGAGTTTGACGTTCTTGCCTAAGTGCAATGAAATTTTTCCATTCTTCACGTCAATTATAGCTCCCGCAGTCGCCAAAAACAGTCTTCCAAGGATCAGGGGATCCTTAGGTTCTTCATCCATTTCGAGAACAACAAAGTCCGTCGGGACACTCACATTGCTTATCATTAAAGGTAAGTCTTCAAGCATTCCTACCGGGAGCCTTATACTTCGGTCAGCCAAGATCAGTGAGATTCGGCATTCCTTGAATTTGGTAAAGCCTAGCTTCTTTGAAATAGAGTGAGGCATCAGGTTTATGCTTGCTCCTAAGTCGCACAAAAAATTGTCGAACTTCAATGGTCCTAGCACACAAGGTATGGTGAATGAGCCTGGATCTCCTAGCTTCTTTGGTGCTATCTCTTTGTGGATGATTGCACTGCATTCTTGGCTCAACACCATGACTTAATGGCAAACCTTAGCTGTCTTGGAGAGTGTATCCTTTAGAAACTTGGCGTACTTCGAAAACAAGACTAAACAATCGAGTAGTGGTAATTTCAGCTCCACGTTTCTCAAATGTTTCTCGAACAAAGCTCTCTGCTTTTCTACCAGTTGCTTCTTGAAACGTCCAGGGAAGGGGAGCTTTGGTTTGTAAGGTGGAGGTATGAAAATATTTTTATCCTTGCTTGTTTCCCCCACTTCTTTTTCCAAAACTGCTTCCTTTCCTTTCTTTGCCCTTTTGATGTAGACATTGTCGAAGGTGATCTCTTGATCATTTGAAAGATCACTCTCCCCCTCTTGAACCACAATGTCCTCATTGTATTTTTCTATAGACGTTGGGGCTACTTCTTTACCACTCCTTAGAGTGATAACATTTGCATACTCCTTGGGGTTTGTTTCGCATTGCCCGGGTAGTGTAGCTTGGTTGCTCGTAATTCCTTTTCCTTTCTCCAACTGGCGAATCTTGTTGTTGATGTTGCTTATTTGTGTAGAGACTTCAGTAAGAGAGGAATCTAGCCGGCTGTTCATGTCCGCAATATTTTTATTTGTCGCGACTTGGCCTTGGATAAGTTGTTGCAACATCGCTTGTGTTGGATCATGATGTGGCGGTTGATGTTGTTGTTGCTGTGGCACGAAACCAGGAGGGTAACCTTTGCTTCCAGGCTGCTGGTTTCCTTGGTAGTTTCCTTGTCTTTGACCTTGGTACCCACCGTTCTGTGAAAAACTTCATTTGTTGTAGGGAACAAACGGTTTTGCTTGATTGGTTTGCTGTGGAGGGTAGACTTGATCCTTTGGATTTTCCACATTTGTGCTTCTATAAGACAAGTTGCTGGTGTTTCCTTGAAACCTTGGGGCGTATCCTGGTGGCTTAGGATAGTCTTGGCCTCCAACCCAATTTGCTTCCTCAAATTCTTCTTCACTTCTTCTTTGAGACAAGTCTGCGGCTTCATCCACGAAGTGGACATGTTTGGTGTTGGCAAGCATCATCTTGTCGATTTTCTCATGGAGCGATTTTAATTCCTTTTTGTGTGCCTCCAGTTCATGTCCTCTTGGTGCTCGGTCATAGTCTTAAGAGTAATTGCCATCACTCAAAGCGAGGTTGTCAATAAGCTCCATTCTGTCGTTGACGTCTTGACCGAGGAAGTTCCCCCTGCTAGCCGTGTCAAGTAGCATTCAGATTTTGGGCAAGGCTCCACGATATATAGTGCTCAAGAGAGTCTCTTCCGTGAAGCCGTGGTGAGGACACTGGATGGTGTAGTCCTTGAAGCGCTCCATTGCTTCACTGAAGCTCTCATTGTATCTTTGAGTGAAGCCAGTTATTTCACTTCTAAGTCGAGCGGTTCTAGTGCTTGAGAAGAATTTTGAGAGAAAGGCTTTCTTGCACTCTACCCAGGACGTGATGGTGCCTTGTGGTAATGTTTTCTCCCAATGCCTTGCTTTGTCCCCAAGAGAGAAGGGAAAAAGGCGCAGTTTGAAAGCATCTTCGGATATGCCGTTGATTTTGATCATGCTGCACACTTGGTCGAAGTTGTCCAAGTGCTCTAATGGGTCTTCCATAGCCAGGCCATGAAATTTGTTGTTTTGAACCATAGAGACGAAGCCAGGCTTGATCTCAAAGTAGTTGTTTTGGACTGGTGGGGGCGTGATGCCGAAGCGGTTGGTGTGTGTGTTCGGTGCATCACCGGCTCCAATGATGCGTGGTGGCCTTTGTGGATTGTAAAGCTGTCCTATTGCTCTGCCAGCATGCAGCGTGTTGAGGTGGATCCTCCACTTGATCATTGTCAGCCATTACTTCTTGATGGTACTCTTCTATATCAAGAAGTAATCTCTCCCTCCTATTTCTTGCGCTTCCAGGTTGGTGGATGTTGTCTAGTGGTGTGAGCAAGTTGTTGGCACCTCTAGACCTTAGGTTCATGTACCTGCATACACAATCACAGTAGTAGGAGAATTAGGATCAAAAAATAAAATAGAAAAAACTTAGTCTCCTTAAATCTCCAAATCCTAATAAGTTCACTTAAAACCTAAGTTTGGCAACGGCGCCATTTGATAGACAGGATTTTAACCAGTTTGAATAATCAAAACGTAAAGGTCTTTGTGCAGTTGTAGCACTTTGGGTGTCAATCCAACCTTGGGGAGAAAGTTACTAAGATTACAAGAGTTCTATGAAGCTAAGCAAGATTCGGTTAATTGGGGAAGATTTCTAAAACAATTACTTGCGGTTGCTAGATAGACATGAAAAAAATTTTAAAATCCCTACATAAGTGTTATACAACTACAAGATGACAATTAAACAATATAACAACCGATCTAATAATTTAATAAATTCAAAAGTTAAAAACCGGATTTATAAAACAGATTTGATGGTGAGCATCTAAATAATTTAAAAACTATTTATAAAAATAAAACAACTACAAACTCAACTCCACACAGTAAAATAAGGCTCTAAGCAATTTCTAAAATATTAAAAAGGTCAAGAATACTATTTTTACAATTTGATGGAACTATATTATATAAATAAACTATTTAATAAAAAAGTTAAAAAAACACAAAACTAGAGGAAAAAGGTTTTTATTTCTTTTGGTTTTTTTAAAATACTAAAACAGATTTAAGGTTGAGAATCATCTTTAAGAAGGTTGAAAGTTCAAACTTGGGGGTTTTTGAAAATATATTTGTACTCTTTTTAGTTAATTTTCTAAACCTTAAGAAACCAAAGTAGAATTATCCATGATGTGTGGTATAATTCCTTTCTTCACCCTTTCCTCCTAACCCATGATGTTTGGTGGAAAGAGAGGGTGAAAACATTAAGAATGGATCTTAAAAAAATGGTTTAACTAGCTCCCTAAACATCCATGATGTGTGGGAAAGGATGAGCTAGTCTCTTGGATTTGTTTTTAAGGGATTTCCTATGTCTTGTTGGGATAAGGAAACCCCTGGATTAAAGAGATTCTCAAGGAGAATCTCTAGACCTTAAAAACCCCAAATCCAAGAAGAGATTTAAAATAAGCACAAGATAAAAACAAACCCAAAAATTTTAACCTTCAACCTCCTTTTTCATCCCAACCTCAAACCTTAGGTGGTTTACTCAAAAATCATGTTTTTACCTCTTTTAAACATAAGTTTAGAGTTAAGAAACATGATTTATGGGGTTAAGAAGAAAAAGCTTTGGAATAATTTAAATACTAGCTAAAACGAAAATACAAGAGTTTTTACAAAGTTTCAAGTAAGAATTAATAAGAAAGACTTGACATTAGAATAACTTAAACAAAATATATATATAATAAAAATAAGAGTTTTTAAGAAACTAAATAAAAAGAACTATAGAACTCAAGAACACTTCAAGAACAAAGGAAGGCTTACTAGAATACTAAGAAGACTTTGAAAGAGAAAATATAAAACTTGATTGATAACTTGAATGAAAAACTGAATGCTTTTTTACAAGCACATAAACACTCTTTATATAGAGTTTTAAACATGGCACTTGGCTTAAAAAGAGGGGTCAAGGGGCAAGAGTCAAGAGGCAAGAGACAAGGGACAAGAGACAGAAAGTATGTCTACCACTTTCACTAAATCATAAACACTTTTCTGGGTCAACTTCCGTCAGTTCGAGTAGTCCAGTCGATCTTCTAGTCGATCTATACTTTGATCGAGTCAGTTTGGTCGATCTCTGACTCGATCAGTGTTTGGTTCGTGTCGTCAGTCGATCGTCCACACGATTTGCTTTGGATCGACTCATCTTGGTCGATTGTCTTCGTTGATCACACCTTGATCGTGTGAGTGTGGTCGATCATACGGTCGATCTTGTCTTCAGATCGAGTCATTCTGCTCGATCGGCCGGTCGATCTCGGCTTCTTTGGTTTTGTCCGAGTTTTCCCTTGATTCCCGCCTACTCCTAGGTTCTTCTTTCGTCTTCTTCTTAATGCTCAGCATCCATCACAGCTCCAAGTACTCAAAACAACCTGAAAAAGATGCAAATATGCAAGAAACCATGCAAATGCTAATGCAAAGTGTTCTAGGACTTAAAATGGTACAAATGATGCAAATTAGTCTATTATGAATGATGTATGCATGAAAAACCTATTCTAAATGCAAGCTAAATATGC
>JAHZTW010000001.1:118542651-118604604 GCA_020283515.1 Alliaria petiolata
AAGCTCCAAGTACCAAACAACCTGAAAAGTATGCAAATATGCAAGAAACTATGCAAATGCTAATGCAAGGAGTTCTAGGACCTAAAATGTTATAAATGATGCAAACTAAGCTATAATGCAGGATTTATAGATGAAAACATATCCTAAATGCAAGCTAAATGTGCGAAATATAAGAGTATATCAGTTATTCCAAGTATCCATAAGCTCCTTTTTGATACTTAGCATATGCACGCACCCTCCATAGCTCCAGTGTATCCAAAACAACCTGAATATGATGCAAGAATGCAAGAAATATGCAAACGCTAATGCAAAGTGTCTTATAACCTAAAATGAAACAAAAGTTACAATTTCTCTAGGTATGAATGCAATTATGTCCTAAATGCAAACTAAATGTATGAAATATATGAGTATATAAACTCCCCCAAACTTGCCTCTTGCTTGCCCTCAAGCAAACAAAATTCAAACTAGGGAGAGAGGTTTAAAAGAGGGAGCTCAATATCCAAGATTGCTAACAATAATAATCAACTCAATATCCTAGTTCTTAATTCTACGATGCATGTGAATCTATCCTACTTCAAAAGAGTTAGTTATTCCCATCTCAACATTCAAGTGCACTAAGAATTCAATCTAAACAAGCCTCCCTATCAAACCAACTCTTTAACATTCATTAAGTATGAAACCGTGAATAGTGACATTGCAAGGCAAGTAAATTCATTTGGCTCAAGGACTGGGAGATAAAAGTGATCTCAATGCATCCGGCTTTGCTTTAAAACAAGGGTAACAATCAAAAAGATTGAACCACATGCATAATGCTAAGGGTAATAGACAAGTGATGCATACAAGAATAGACTTTCATCTACCCAATTGCTATCAATTATCCTACACCACTCTCATTCATTTTTTGCTCACTCAACCCTCTAGAATCTACCATTTTTCCAAGGCTCTTTGTTCTTTGCTAAACCCTTTGAATTTCAAACACATTTTTTTTTCCTTTTAATGCTCTAAGGGAAACTTCTTCAACCTATTATTATCGGTGAATGGAGTGGTCTTTTCTCATTAACTTAGCTCTTCTTCTTATCTCTAGGTAGCCTTCTTATATATATTTTTTTCTTTGGCCCTTTTTGGCTCTTTTGATTTCCTTTTCTTTTACTTAAGACCACCTAGCATTTTTAACCTTGACATATTCTTTTTTAACCACAAGACTCTCCATTTCAAACCATTCATCTCATTATTTTCACTAAGCCCTTATTCATCACTTCTTTCTTTCCAAACTTTTCCACCCAACTTCAAATGGTACCACGGTCAACATCTCCCAAATCCTAAGCCTAAAGGTAGCCCCAGAATCTTCATGAAAGCCTAGACTTGTCGTCTCAACCTAACACTTTATGCTAAGCTCAATCGAAATAAAGGCCTCACAAGTAATCACACAAGAACAATTGGCTTCAAAGGAGGTTGGTTATGGTAGGAGTGCTACTTGAGCTAGCAAAAGGGTGGCAAAGTGGATAAGAATGTTCAAGTATTTTAAACCCATGAATTTACTTTCAGTGCAAGCATGATAATTAAATGTCAAAATTCGGTTTAAGTGAGTAGAGTTGTCTATCAATTTCAAGACCCATTTCGACCAAAAACTAGTGACAAATGAGATGGTTCAAGCATGATTCTTTCTTACTTTCAAATTTTTTCACAATCATCAAAGAACTACTAACTAGGGTATTGAATTGATCACAAAAGTTAACAATCTACAACAATAGGCTCGTCATTGCTCCCAATGCATATGAATGCAATCCTAAATGATAAAAATTCTAGACTCAATCCTAAAATATTCTACAATGCAAATGCAAGCTACATGAATTTGTTTGAAAGTTTTGAATTTTTCTGATTTTTTTTGTATTTTTCTATGCAATTTTTTTTTGTATGCATGAAGACTCAAAGATGTAATCACAAAATAAGATCCAAATAAAAATATGTCGAAGCACACATTCTCCCCCAAACTTGAATGACAACGTCTCGGTGTCAAACAAGTCCAAGAGGAGACCTAAATCCAGAAACCAAAAATAAAAAATGCATGATATATACAAAGGTTGGAATTTTGGTACCATGGAGCTAAGCATGGTCGGAGCTTGAGGTAGCTCCGGTCTTCCTGCTCTTTCTTGGAGTCTCTTGAAGTATCCCCTTATCCTTGCTCCTGGTTTGTCTTTCTTAGATAGAGAGGCGCGTTGCTTGATCGCCTTCTTGAGGCTCACATATCTCAATACCTCCGGTCGAGCGTCTCCCCATGGTTTCTCCCACACGTTCAGCCTCATCGCTCAATGTCATCTCTGAAGAGCTATCTTGTTGAAGGACCTTGATCTTCTTCACAAGCTTCTTGATCATCTTGCCTTGCCACTTGTTCACTTTCCTTTGGATTTCTACAACCGAGGCAAGGAACTTCTCAGCTTAGTGCGCGGCTCATAGTCGAGCTTCGGGAGCTCAAACCTTGAGGGCATCTCATCATCTGTGGCAGGAGACTCCGAGGATGAATGTGTGAGCTGAGGTGGTGCTGCTATGCTTCAAAGAGGAGAATATCATTCTTCATCGCTCGGCAAGAACTCTATTTGGCCGATGCTATCAAGTAGAGTCTCTCTCGGATTAGGCAAGATGCAAGTCTTCTTCGCATTGTTCTCACCATAGAACAAGTAGACATAGAAGCCTGATGATGGAGTAGGTCCCAAGGAATCGGTGTTGCTCATGTAGACTTGATCCATGTATGCACGCTCCACACAAGGCTCAAAATCCGCAAGTGGTACTCCGGCTTGGATGAACAACAGCGTGAGGAAGCCACCAATGAGAGCTGAAGTAGCATTGCACCTCATTTCCCAAGACTTGTATTTCACCAAGGAAGATGCCAAAATGCAGCCATAATTCACGTCTTCCCCAAGATCATCCTCCATTGCCTCTTCATTCTCCTCACTATCACACAAAATCTTCTTAACCCCTTGGAAGAGGAAGCATAGCTCATTCCTTGTCACTGTGGCGGTCGTGGATCTCCCACTGAATGTGTTGGCCAGCAGCTTGAGAGTGTACCGTAGCAAAGGATTTCGCACCTTCTTGATCTTGGCGGTGTTGGACTTGTAGTCTCCATCGCTAATCAAGTCGCAAAGATCACTCGCGGATTTGAACCGAGGGAACTCCATAAGTGTGGCTGCAGCATTGAGACCGTAGGCTCGGCAAAGCTCATGGATATAGAGGTGGTAAGCTTGCTTCCTTATCTTGAACGTGACATGACCCTCAGATGGACTTTGGATACTTGGATCGTCATATGTGAAGTCCAAGGTGGAGAGGAAGTGACGCGTGGCTTCGGGGTAAGTAGGGCAATCCATCCTTGATAGGGAAGCAAGACTCATGTCCCTGAGCAGCTCATCAAAAACTCTTAGCAATCCCATCCTTTGCAAGAGATCCCTACTTGCAAACTTTGTAGGCTTAAATCGCAACCTCTCTAGCCTCTTCTTTGTTTTCTTCTCTTCCCTACTCCACTTGACCGATTCTTCCACCCCTTGTTGTGTCTCCTCCTGTGTTGCCAAATCTCTGCTTCTCTTCTTTGGTGCCATGGTACCTGAAATTCAAATTCTCAAGGAGAGATGAGTATAGGCGGCGGTGAAGAGAGAAAGATATGGCAAAGAGAGAAAATCTTTCAAATAAGCCCTAGATTTTTGGGGATGGTTTAAAATATATCAATAAATAGAAAAGGAAAATCTCTTGAAAAATTAAGAAATCAAGAAAATTTCCCTAATATTTAGATATTACTAAAAATTATACCTAATCCCTAACAAATAATATCCAAACACTCAAAGAAAAAGGAAATTTTTGAAAATTCGAATATTCAATTCAAAAATTTCGAAATACCTTTGAAATTGGTTGGTTACTAGATTCTCTCTTCCTTTTAAAACCGAAACTCACACACTCTCTCTCTATTTTTTTCAGAAATAATCTTGCATCTAAGTGAATGGAGAGTGTGGATGTGTGGTTTTATAAAGGAAGAAATTTTGGACTCTTTCAACAAGTGGATTTTTGAAAGTTGCGGTCAAGACACGGTTTTCCATGGTCAAAGGAGCCAGCCTTGTCCAAAATTCAAATTAAAAATGAGAGAGAAGGAGAAAGAAAGGGGAAAATTCAAACTTACCTCGGCATGAGATCGAGTCAAACCAGTCGATATTGACCTCGATCTCATGCCTATTTTGTCCAAGATCGTGTGGCTTACTCGATCAAAAAAAAAAAAAGAATAAAATCGAGTGTCCTCCTCGATTCTGGGTCCTTCGTGGTTGGGGTCACACGTCTTAAATCGAGCTCTCAGGTCGATCGTGGAGTCATTTTGGAAAAGATCGAGTGAAACGATAGATCTACAGGTCGATCTTAGTACGAAGATCGAGTGAGTCCAGTCGATCCAAACCCCGTTCGTATCACAAGTTAAACACATGGGTGGGTCATCCTCTCGAAATCGACTGGTTCACTCGATCGCCAGCTCGATCTTATTAAAGATCGAGTGACATCATTCGATTCACTAGCTCGATCTAGTAAAGATCGAGTCAGGACTAGTCGATCTAGCACTCGATCTTCTGCCTCTGCTTCTCCTTTCTTAGCTTTGTTAAATCCAGGATCATGATCTCTGGTTCCCATCTTCTTGTACTTACACACTTAAACTAAAAAGCATAAAATTGAAACAAAAATATGTACAATGATAGTCATGGGAATGCCTCCCAAGTGCGCTTGTTTAACGTCATAAGCTTGACTTTACAGGATTAGGCCGGTTGTGGGTCTTGAAGTAGCTGCGTGGTGCTCTCCTTGTTGAATTCACTTGCCAAGTAGGGCTTGACTCTATGCCCATTCACTGTGAAGCTCTCTCCTTGATACAAGAGTTTTTATCTCTTGTAAGGAATTTCTCAATTGCTCATATCATTGCAATACTTGAGATATCAATCCATTTTGGGAGATGATTCAATAAGAATGCAAAGTTTGGTTTAAGCTAAGCTAAATTGGCAATTCAAGTGACAAGCAACAATTAAAAGCAAAACACAACTAAAAGAGACACTACAAGAGCAATAATATCAAACTAAACCTTAATTACTACTAATGAAGCACTAAACAAGAGATTAACTACTAAGCAAGATTATCAAATTAGCTAAAACGAAACCTAGGGATGGAATCATTGATTTGGGAAACTAAATGGACAACCTTGCAATCATTTAAGCAACTGATATGTCTATATTTTGCATCATTTTAGCATCTATTTAGTATAAGTTTCTCATCATTTAAGAGTCTAATTTAGCATCATTGTGTTGCATTGTATCATTTAGAGTCCTAGAGTGTCTTTGCATAGTCCTTGCATATTCTGTTGCATTTGAAGTTTATTTTAGGTACTTTGGAGGCTAAGAAGACTATTTGAAGATTGGTGGACAACTTGGAGTCAAGGAGGAGTTGGAGAACAAGAATGAGGAAGTGTCTGGCATCACATCGGGTTTTGGCCCATCGGACAACAAACCGATGTGAGCCTCCTTGAGTTCGCGACGAGAGCTGCATCGGACGGGAACACATCGGTCAACAGTCCGATGCGAAGCACCCTGGAATTGACATCGGACAGCACATCGGACAACAGTCCGATGCAAGGCACGCAGAGTTTCACATCAGCCAGCCGCATCGATTAGACAAGCCGATGCACGC
This sequence comes from Alliaria petiolata, assembly GCA_020283515.1. Lineage (NCBI taxonomy): Eukaryota > Viridiplantae > Streptophyta > Magnoliopsida > Brassicales > Brassicaceae > Alliaria > Alliaria petiolata. Next base: position 118,548,346 of record JAHZTW010000001.1, read on the forward strand.
ACCTTCGAACTTGGCCTCATTTCGTCTTGGTCCGCATCAGACATGAGTGCATCGGACAACGGTCCGATGCGAGCTTTAGCCAAGCCAAAAACCGGGTCAATACCCGGTTTGTTCCGGGTTTACCCGGTCCGATCACTATTCACTATAAATACCTTTTAGACCTAATTTTCTGGCTTAACTTTTATTCTCTTGTTCTTAGCTTAAACTTTTAGCCACTTTGGGCAAATACTTTGTTTAAGCTTGAATCTTTGAGTTCAATGCATTATCTTTCTTAGATTTCTTGTTTTATCTTTCTCTAATCATGTTTAACCTTTCTCTAATCTTATATTTGATGGGTTTAAGTATGGTTAGTGAGTAGTTTCTTAGAAACTTGGGGATGGGTTAGATTTAGGGTTTTCTAATGGATTAATCTTGCAATCTAGGATAGATTCTTTCATTCTCTCTTCTTATTAAGTGATTCCTAATGCCAAATAGCTAATCTTTGCTATTTTGGATCATAAGCATTTCATACACCCACCAAGTGTTTGATGAAATGCTTGAACCAACTTAATAAGAGATTTACATTTCTAGCCTAAGACATTAGTTGTTTAGAGTGTTTATCATGCCATTTAGACTTGAATTTAATGCTTGTTGAATATCCTAATGCTAAAACATCATTAGTTCATTAGGGTGATTAAGAAAGGGATTAGCCACACATCATGGTTTAATCTTGTTTAAGTGTTCTATGCATATAGTTAGCTTGATTAGTTGCTTAAATGATTGCAAGGTTGTCCATTTAGTTTCCCAAATCAATGACTCCATCCCTAGGTTTCGTTTTAGTTAATTTGATAATCTTGCTTAGTAGTTAATCACTTGTTTAGTGCTTGATTAGTAGTAATTAGGGCTTTAATTTGATATTATTGCTCTAGTAGTGTTTCTTTTAGTTTGTGCTTTGGTTTTAATTATCATTTGTCACTTGAATTGTCAATTTAGCTTAGCTTAAATCAAACTTTGTATTCTTACTGAATCATCTCCCAAGATGGATTGATACCTCAAATATTGCAATGATATGAGCAATTGAAGAATTGCTTGCAAGACATAAAAACTCTTGTATCAATTTGGCGCCGTTGCCATATTGGGATTGATTGATCATTAAGATTTGAGTTTTGTTTGAGACTAAGTGATCGTTTTGTGTTTATTGACTATCTACTTTTCTAGATTTCAGTTTTTTCTTGAATGCTTTTGAGATCACAAGGAGACAACAACTTCCAAGGCTTTCAAGACATTGATCAATTGGAAAGGGTTGCAAGGATTGTAAGAATGGAAGCTGCAAGGTTAGAGGGGTTGAGAATGGAAGAACAACAAAGAGATCAAGTCCCTCCACCACACATGGCGCAAGCACAAAGGGGCAATGGAAACCCCTTACATGCGCCACGATTAGGGAGGACTATTGGGGCTGGAGATGCTCCAAATACACATCAAAATCGCTATGGTATCAATCCTCCACCGGTTCAAAACAATACCTTTGAAGTGAAGCCAGCTTTCATCTATATGGTTCAACAAGACAAGTTCCATGGGTTGCCAATGGAGGATCCTCTAGATCACTTGGACAACTTTGATAAAGTTTGTGGCTTATTCAAGATGAATGGTGTGAGTGAGGATTCCTTCAAGCTAAGACTATTTCCCTTCTCTCTTGGGGATAGAGCAATACAATGGGAGAAAACTTTGCCTCAAGGTACTATCACCACATGGGATAAGTGCAAGAAAGCTTTTCTATCTAAGTTCTTCTCCAACTCTAGGACCGCCAAGTTGAGGAATGAGATCTCTAGCTTCACTCAAAAGAACAATGAGTCCTTCAATGAAGCATGGGAAAGGTTCAAGGGCTACACAATGCAATGTCCTCATCATGGCTTCACAAAAGAGTCTCTACTAAGCACCATCTATAGAGGTGTTCTACCAAAGATAAGAATGCTTCTTGATACCGCAAGCATTGGGAATTTCTTGGGCAAAGATGTTGAAGATGGTTTGGAACTTGTAGAGAATCTTGCCTTGAGTGATGGTAATTACAATGAAGACTATGATAGAGCTCCAAGGGGAGGTGATTTTGATGCTCACAAGAAAGAAATGAAGTCTCTACATGACAAGATGGACAAGCTCATGTCTTCTTCCCAAAGGCATGTGCATTTTGTTAAAGATAACCAAGAGGAATGTGGTGATCAAGTTAAGTACCAAGACGGTCAAGAGATGGTAAATTTCGTAAGTGGCCAAGGAGGATACAACAACAACTATAACAACAACTATAAGGGGAACAACAACCTCTCTTATAGGAGTACTAATGTGGCTAACCCCCAAGACCAAGTTTACCCTCCACAAACTACTCAAGGAAAGCCTTTTGTGCCCTACAACAATCAACAAAAAGGTTATGCACCACGGTCTAACTATCAAGGAGGAAACCAAGGCAACTTTGGTGGGCAAAAGTTCAACCAAGACAATGCTCCACTGGGTTTTAATCAAGCTTCACAAGGTCCTCCACAAGACAATTTTCAGCTTATGCTTCAACAAATCCTACAAGGTCAAGCCAATAGTGATGCTAATATGGGAAAGAAGATTGCTGAAATCAACACAAGGATGGACTCCTCACTCAATGAGCTTGCTACTCAAATTGGGGGTCTTCAACAAAAGTTCAAGCAACTAGAGAAAGGCAAGGCTTCTAGCTCCAACTCTCAAGGTACTCTACCGGGAAAGTGTGAAGCAAATCCCAAAGAATACATCAATGCCATTACTTTGAGAAGTGGAAAGGAGTTGCCTCCAAGGACAAGTCCTTTGATCAATGAGGACATTGATATTCAAGAAGGGGAGGATAGCTTTGAAAAAGCTCAAGATACTATAACTTTTGATGATGTGTATATTGCAAAGAATAGCAAGGAAGTGGTAAAGGAGAAGCCAAAGGAGGATTTGCACAAGAATGAGTCAAGAAATGTTCCTCCACCTTACTAGCCTAAACTTCCTTTTCCCGGGAGGTTTAAGAAACAATTGGTGGAGAAATACAAGGCTATGTTTGACAAGCAAATCAAGGACATTGAGCTCAAGATGCCTTTGGTGGATGCCTTTATGATGATTCCACAATATGCTAAGTTCTTGAAGGATACCGTGGCACAAAGAGCAAAGGATATCCAAGGAGTTATGCGAGTTTCTAAAGAGTGTAGTGCCATAATCCAAAGCAACGTGATACCAAAGAAGCTAGGATACCCCGGATCTTTCACAATACCATGCGCCCTAGGTCCTCTTGGTTTTGAAAATTGCTTGTGTGATCTTGGAGGTAGCATCAACCTTATGCCCTATTCAATTGCAAAGAAGCTTGGTTTTACCAAGTACAAAGAGTGTGGAATCTCCTTGATACTTGCAGATAGAAGTGTGAGGTTGCCTATTGGAGTTCTTGAAGATTTGCCTCTCAAGGTTAGCAACTTCATCATTCCCACGGATTTCATGGTGCTCAAGATGGATGAAGAGCCAAAGGATCCTTTGATTTTGGGAATACCTTTCCTAGCTACAGCTGGTGCTATTATAGATGTTAAGCATGGAAAGATTGGCTTACATCTTTGAAAAGGGGTTGAGTTGAAGTTTGACATAAAGAAGACTTTGAGGAAACCCACCATTGATGGTCAACTATTCTACATTGAGACTATGGATGAGCTAGCCGATGAGTTGCTAGAGGAACTAGCTCAAGAGGACCATCTTGATGTTACTCTCACCAAACCATATGGAGAGATTGGGTACTTGGATGAGGAAACTCAAGCATACATGCAAATGTTTGATTCACGCAAAGCTCTAGATGGGGAGGAAAACTTTACAAGATTGGTAGCTTCATGTGAGAGTGAAGAGGGCTTTGACCAAGACAAGACATCCATGAGGGTTGAGGTTCCAAGTCAAGGACAAAAGGAAAGGCTAGAGGAGCTTGAGGAGAGCGATTTGGTTAAGGACCTTGATGAGGATTGGAGTGAACTCAAAGCTCCAAAGGTGGAACTCAAGCCACTTTCCATTGGGCTAAGGTATGCTTTCTTAGGCCCTAACTCTACTTACCCAATTATTGTCAATGAACAATTGAGTGATGATGAGTTCAACTCTCTCTTGAATGAGTTGAGAAAGTATAGGAGAGCAATTGGTTACTCACTAAGTGACATCAAGGGCATAACTCCTATACTTTGTACTCATAGGATTCACCTTGAAAATGAGAATGCTTCCTCAATTGAACATCAAAGAAGATTGAACCCAAACCTTAAGGAAGTAGTGAAGAAGGAAATCTAAAAACTTTTGGAAGCTAATTTATTCTATCCTATTAGTGACAGCACTTGGGTATCTCCCGTGCATGTTGTCTCTAAGAAGGGCGGAATCACTGTGATTAAGGATGATAAAGATGAGTTAATAACAACTAGAACCATAACCGGCCATAGGATGTGTATTGATTATCAAAAACTTAATGCTTCTACTAGAAAAGATCATTTCCCTCTTCCTTTTATTGACAAAATGCTTGAGAGATTGGCTAACCATCCTTTCTATTGTTTCCTTGATGGATATAGTGGGTTCTTCCAAATACCCATTCATCCTAATGATCAAGAGAAGACTACTTTCACATGCCCTTATGGTACCTTTGCATATCGAAGGATGCCATTTGGGTTATGTAATGCTCCAGCCACCTTTCAAAGGTGCATGATGAGTATCTTCTCCAATCTTATTGAGGAAATGGTAGAGGTGTTTATGGATGACTTTTCTGTGTATGGTGCCTCTTTTTCTGCTTGTCTTTCTAATCTTTGCAGGGTTCTACAAAGATGTGAAGAGTCTCACTTGGTGCTCAATTGGGAAAAGTGTCACTTCATGGTCAACCAAGGCATTGTGTTGGGTCATAAGATCTCTGAAGATGGTATAGAAGTGGATAGAGCCAAGATAGATGTCATGGTCAAGATGGCGCCTCCAATCAATGTGAAGGGCATAAGAAGTTTCCTTGGGCATGCCGGTTTCTATAGGAGATTCATCAAGGATTTCTCTAAGATTGCTAGGCCTTTGACAAGACTCCTTTGCAAGGAGGTGGAATTTCAGTTTGATAAAGAATGCTTGCAAGCTTTTGAGACCATCAAGAAGGCACTTGTGAGTGCCTGCATTGTGCAAGCACCGGATTGGAGTCTACCTTTTGAGATCATGGCTGATGCTAGTGACTATGCCGTTGGAGCTGTGCTTGGACAAAGGAAAGACAAGAAGCTTCATGTGATATATTATGCTAGTAGAACGCTTGATGATGCTCAAACCAAGTATGCTACAACAGAAAAGGAACTCTTGGCAGTTGTGTTTGCTTTTGAGAAGTTTAGATCTTACTTGGTTGGATCAAAGGTCATAGTGTATACCGATCATGCTGCATTGCACCACATTTATGCCAAGAAGGAGACCAAGCCAAGGCTCCTTAGATGGATTCTGCTTCTACAAGAGTTTGACATGTAAATAGTGGACAAGAAGGGTGTAGAAAATGGTGTGGCTGATAATTTGTCAAGGATGAGGATTGAAGATGCTTTGCCAATCAATGATTCCTTACCGGAGGAGCAAATTATGATGATCAAGAGTATTGCTAGTGTGCACGGAATTGGAAGAAAGCTTGAAGAGATTCAAGGCATGGAAGCAAAGAGTGAGCCTTGGTATGCTGATTTTGTTAACTACTTGGTATGCAATGAGAAGCCCACTCATCTCAACACCTATCACAAAAAGAAGTTTTTATGAGATGTGTCACACTTCTATTGGGATGAGCCCTATCTCTATAAGAGATGTGCTGATGGGATATATAGGAGATGCTTGGCACAAGAAGAAGTTGAGAGTGTGATCTTCCATTGTCATTGGTCTAGATATGGAGGGCATTTTGGCACATTCAAAACAGCTACAAAGGTGCTTCAAAGTGGGTTTTGGTGGCCTTCATTGTTCAAGGACACTCATGAGTTCATCAAGAAATGTGAGCCTTGTCAAAGGAAGGGGAACATAAGCAAGAGAGATGAGATGCCCCAAAACCCAATCTTAGAAGTGGAGTTGTTTGATGTTTGGGGCATAGACTTCATGGGACCTTTTCCATCTTCTTTTGGGAACCAATACATCTTAGTGGCTGTTGATTATGTCTCAAAGTGGGTTGAAGCCATTGCAAGTCCCACTAATGACTCCAAGGTCGTGGTCAAAATGTTCAAGAGCATAATCTTCCCAAGGTTTCGTGTACCAAAAGTGGTGATTAGTGATGGAGGAAGCCACTTCATCAACAAGGTCTTTGAAGGGTTATTGAACAAGCATGGTGTAAAAAATAAGGTAGCTACCCCTTACCACCCTCAAACTAGTGGTCAAGTGGAAGTCTCAAACCGTGAGATCAAAGCTATTTTGGAGAAAACTGTGGGTCTAATAAGAAAAGATTGGTCAATCAAGCTTGATGATGCTTTGTGGGCCTATAGGACAGCTTTCAAGACACCAATTGGAAGGTCTCCCTTCAACCTTGTGTATGGGAAAGCTTGTCACTTACCAGTTGAGATTGAGCACAAGGCTTTGTGGGCTGTGAAGCTTCTCAACTACAACATAAAAACTGCCCAAGAGAAGAGATTAATCAAACTCCAAGAGCTTGAAGAGATTAGGCTTGAGTCCTATGAAAGCTCAAAGATCTACAAGGAGAGGACCAAGGCTTTTCATGACAAGAAGATTGTGAAGAAGGAGCTAAGTGTTGGTGACAAAGTTCTTCTCTACAATTCAAGATTGAAGTTGTTCCCGGGTAAGCTCAAGTCAAGGTGGGGAGGACCTTTTGAGATTCAAGAAGTGTTGGCTTATGGAGCCATCACCTTGATAGGAAAGAATGGGGAGAGTTTCATGGTCAACGGTCATAGGGTCAAGCCATTCTTGGTGAATGAGTCTAAGGAAGAGGCAAGCTCATGTCCTCTTCAAGATCCCACTCATGTCTAAGGGTTTTGAAAAGTCAAGCTTAGAGACTCTAAACAAGCGCACTTGGGAGGCATTCCCATGGTATCCTTGTATATATTTGCATTGTTTAGTTTCAATAATTTGTCTTTAAGTGTTTGTGATCATCAGGTTTGGATAAAAGAAGCAAGAGAGAAAGGAAAGTGGGTTGCAAAAATCGTCTGGGGTCGCATCGGACAAGGAGGCATCGGTTAACAAACTGATGCGACTGAATCCGAATTTGGCATCGGTCTGTTGCATCGGTTAACAAACCGATGCGCCTCCAAACAGGTAAGTCAACCTTCCTTTAAAGGGAAATTAGAAGCATAATTTTTTCTGGTTTACTCCCTTCTTCTTCCCCAAAACTCATTCTTTCTCCCCCACAACTCACTTTCACGTTTTCTTACAAGAACTCTCTCAATTTTCAACAAATTTTTGTGTTTCAAATACTAACAAGCTCGAATTTCCATTCTTAAACCAATTCTTCAACCATTTTCGGTCATCCTCTTGCAACTAAACAAGGTATGCTTCTAATTTCCCTTTAAATCGATCATTCTCTCCCATGGTGCTTTTTGAGGTATGTGTTGCCATGGTGATCGAATTAGGATGCAAGTGGTTTGGGTTATGCTTAAGAATGGTTTATATGTTGATTTTGTGGGCTATTGCATTGTTAGCATGATGAAATTTTGAAATTTTAGCAATTAGGGTTCATAAGTCCTAAAAGGTGCAAAATTTGCAATTAGTCTTGGGATTCTTGTTAGAATTTGGGGCTTTCAATTGCAACCACTTGCATTCATCATGTATAAGGCTTAGCACTTGTTAGCCAACATTTTTTGAGAGGTTGAAATTTTGAACTTTTGGTAAAAAATTTCTAAGTGTTGGAATTGATTGATTCTTAGCAATTCTTGTTGTGCTAATAAGCATTCCCTATTGTTGATAGCCACCCCTAATTTACCATGTGCTAATTATTGCTCAAGGGTGTATATTTTGTAGGTACCACTATGGGAAAGACTAGAGGTACAAATGATGGAGAAGCTAGCCAACAAAGGGAAGACAAGAGGAAAGGGAAACGGGAAATGGTGCAAGGCAGTGGCAGTGGGAAGGAAACACAAAGGAAAGAGCCCGGTGCTAATGAGATTTACAAATCCCTTATGGCATTGGAGCACCAAGGGACAAGATACCCCCACATGGAAACGCTTAGGAAGCTCGGGATATTTGAGGATGTGTTAGCTCTCTTCACCAACATGGGAATGAGACAATTCTTCCAAACGGCTCACCCCACACATCAAGTCCCTCTTTGCCAATTCCTTTCCACATTGAAGGTGGAGTTCTATCCCCTTTGTACTGAACCGACCGAAGAGGAAGAAGCAGATGGGCATGGTTATATAAAATTCAAGGTGGGGAGGAAGAGCTACAGGATGTCCTTTAAGGAGCTTAGTGAAGTGTTTGGGTTCCCCGAAGGATGGAGAAGAGGGAAGTTCTTGGAATTCCCAAGCGGAGAACTTACAGCATTGTGGAGCTACATTGGAGTTGGCAAGTTCAAGCCTGGGATAAGCAAGGGTGGCGCCATTACTCATCCAACAGTAAGATATGCACACAAGGTGCTAGCCCACACATTTTTCGCAAGGAAGGAGTGCGGGTATGTTCTTGAAGATGAGCTGGAACACTTGGACATAGGGATCAAGGATATTCTAAGGAGCATATGCGTTGATGGGAACACAACAATCTTGAGGGGTGATAGCTCGGGCATAGGATTGATCACTCTACTTATGAAGAGGTTGTTGAGCTACAAGGAGTGGGTAACGACCACTACAGACCACGCGCCACAACTCAGCATTGGAGGAGTTGTAACACCCATTCTATTTGCTTGTGGAGCGGATCTTGGAGAAGTTACAAGTGAGCCTAAGTTGATGGACATCCAATACCTTAGCAAGACAAGGTTCATCAATGGGAAGTTAGGACAAAGCTTTGTCTACAAGTTTTCGTACAGCGACTCAGAAGAAGCAAGAGTCAAACTCCCTTGCCCACACTTGACGACCATCGCCACGCCAAGGCACCTTGACTTCCGACCTCGCCTCGCTGATCTCTACGATCCTACAAGGGAACTTCCAGTTCAAAGCATAAGAAAGTCAAGAGGTTCCACTAGTGCAGCAAGAGAAGAAGAGCCTCTAGAAGAGCAAGAAGAAGCGCCACCAAGCCCCACATATGGAAGCCAAAGATACTATTTTGAGGCCTATGATTCACCCATCCCTAGTCAAGCTTTAGGGGAAGCTCACCACCGCATCAACATCCTCCAAAGGTGGAACAAATGGCAAGATAAGACCATTCGGAAGTTGGTGAAGACGGTTAAAGGGATGAAAAAACAAATGAAGGAACAAAAGGCCAAAGTGGGAGGCGCCTCTTCATCACGAGCTCACCAAGCGGCTGAGCATGAGGAAGGGATGGAAGAGAGTGCCATGAAACTTGATAGAAGACACTCTTTCCATGTGCAAGAGAGGACGACTTCCCATGAAGATCCATCAAGATCCTCTTCTTATGAGACTCGCCGAAGGAAGAGGAGAGCAATGCAGTCACCAACTCCGGAATCCAGCAACGTTTCCTACTCCATGGAGGAATCCTCCTCCTCCTCAGTCCAATTCTAGGTACCACTACAAATCCCATTGTAAATATCATCTAGCTTTTTATTTTTATTTTTGCATATTAAAATCTTCTCCAAGCTTGGATTACACAAGAGACTGTGTAATTTAAGTTTGGGGGAGTATGGTGTATTTGATCTTGTGTTTTATGATCTTATTTTTCTTTATCATGCATTCTTGAGTCTCATGCATGCATCTATGGCATAGAAAAAACCAAAAAAATTGGAAAAATTTCGAAAATTTCAAAAAACAAAAATTAGCATGTAGTTGCATTTGCATTTGTTACATAAGTAGGATTGAGTCTAGCTTTCATATAGGATTGCATTCATGCATAGGGGACAATGATGATTTTTACTTGTAAGGTGTTTAGCTCATGAATTAGTTACTTAATGAATGTTAAAGAGTTGGTAAAAATGAATGCTTGTGTAGGTTGAGGCTTGGGTTCACTTGAATGAGTATGGGTATGGCTAGACCTTTTGGAGTAGAAATTTGCATAAAGAGCATCCTAGAACTTCTAACTAGGCCCATTGAATTGATTCATTTGCTTGACACCTTTGGATTTGAGTCCCCACTTTCAAACCTCTCTCCTTAGCTTGTGTTTCATTTGCTTGGGGACAAGCAAAAGGCAAGTTTGAGGGAGTTGATATGTCTATATTTTGCATCATTTTAGCATCCATTTAGTATAAGTTTCTCATCATTTAAGAGTCTAATTTAGCATCATTGTGTTGCATTGTATCATTTAGAGTCCTAGAGTGTCTTTGCATAATCCTTGCATATTCTGTTGCATTTGGAGTTTATTTTAGGTACTTTGGAGGCTAGGAAGACTATTTGGAGATTGTTGGACAACTTGGAGTCAAGGAGGAGTTGGAGAACAAGAATGAGGAAGTGTCTGGCATCACATCGGTTTGTGGCCCATCAGACAACAAACCGATGTGAGCCTCCTTGAGTTCGCGATGAGAGCTGCATCGGACGGGAACACATCGCTCAACAGTCCGATGCGAAGCACCCTGGAATTGACATCGGACAGCACATCGGACAACAGTCCGATGCAAGTCACGCGGAGTTTCACATCGGCTAGCCGCATCGATCAGACAAGCCGATGCACGCACCTTCGAACTTGGCCTCATTTCGTCTTGGTCCGCATCGGACAGGAGTGCATCGGACAACAGTCCGATGCGAGCTTCAGCCAAGCCAAAAACCGGGTCAATACCCGGTTTGTTCCGGGTTGACCCGATCCGATCACTATTCACTATAAATACCTTTTAGACCTAATTTTCTGCCTTAACTTTTATTTTCTTGTTCTTAGCTTAAACTTTTAGCCACTTTGGGCAAATACTTTGTTTAATATTGAATCTTTGAGTTTAATGCATTATATTTCTTAGATTTCTTGTTTTATTTTTCTCTAATCATGTTTAACCTTTCTCTAATCTTTGATTTGATGGGTTTAAGTAAGGTTAGTGAGTAGTTCCTTAGAAACTTGGGGATGGGTTAGATTTAGGGTTTTCTAATGGATTAATCTTGCAATTTTGGATAGATTCTTTCATTCTCTCTTCTTATTAAGTGATTCCTAATGCCAAATAACTAATCTTTGCTATTTTGGATCATAAGCATTTCATACACCCACCAAGTGTTTGATGAAATGCTTGAACCAACTTAATAAGAGATTTACATTTCTAGCCTAAGACATTAGTTGTCTAGAGTGTTTATCATGCCATTTAGACTTGAATTTAATGCTTGTTGATTATCCTAATGCTAAAACATCATTAGTTCATTAGGGTGATTAAGAAAGGGATTAGTGCCACACATCATGGTTTAATCTTGTTTAAGTGTTCTAGGCATAGAGTTAACTTGATTAACTCCAGGGTGCTTCGCATCGGGCTGTTGATCGATGTGCGTCTGTCCGATGCAAGCCGTGATGAAACACCAAAACTCGAGTGGCTTTGCATCAGACTGTTTTCCGATGCGGATCGCGTCGTGAACTTGAGGAGACTCACATCGGTTTGTTGTCCGATGGGCCACAAACCGATGTGATGCCAGACAATTCTTCATTCTTGTTCTCCAACTTCTCCTTGACTCCAAGTTGTCCACCAATCTCCAAATAGTCTTCCTAGCCTCCAAAGTACCTAAGATAAACTCCAAATGCAACAAAATATGCAAGGACCATGCAAAGAAACCTTAGGACTCTAAATGAATGCAAACTAGAACAAATGAACAAGTTATATGCATGAAACAATGCAAATGCTATCTCAAATGGATGCTTAAAAGGTGTAAATATGCTAACTATTACTCCTCTCGTGCCAATCAAAGTCACTGCCCCATATGGTAGTACTTCTTTTATCTCAAACGGTCCACACCATATAGACTTGAGCTTCCCGGGGAACAACTTCAAACGAGAGTGGTAGAGCAGAACCATTGCTCCCTCCTTGAGCTCCTTGTGTACCAGAATCTTGTCATGAAAGGCTTTGGTCCTCTCTTTGTAAATCTTGGCACTTTCATAAGCATCTAGCCTTATTTATTCAAGCTCTTGAAGTTGCACTAACCTTTTCTCTTGGACTGTCTTGAGATTGTAGTTAAGTTGCTTCACAGCCCAAAGTGATTTGTCCTCTAACACCACAAGAAGGTGACAAGACTTGCCATAGAGGAGGTTGAAAGGCGTGGTTCCAATGGGAGTCGTGAAGGTTGTCCTATACGCCCAAAGAGCATCATCAATCTTGCTAGACCAATCCTTTCTAGTCACTCCCGCGGTCCTCTCTAGAATAGTTTTGATTTGCCTATTTGACACCTCCACTTGGCCGCTTGTTTGAGGGTGATAGGGCGTGGCCACCTTGTGCTTAACACCATGTTTTCTTAAGAGACTTTCAAAAACTTTGTTGATGAAGTGGCTGCCTCCATCGCTAATCACCACCTTAGGAACTCCAAATCGCGGGAAAATGATTGTCTTGAAAAGCTTGACCACAACTCTTGAATCATTTGTTGGTGAGGCTATGGCTTCCACCCACTTAGACACGTAGTCCACTTCCACAAGAATGTATTTGTTGCCATATGATGATTGAAATGCCCCCATGAAATCAATCCCCTAAACTTCAAAGACTTTCACTTCAAAGATAGATACTTGTGGCATCTCGTTTCTCTTGGTTATGTTTCCAGCCCTTTGGCAAGCTTCACATGATTTGATGAACTCATGTGCATCCTTGAAGAGTGTAGGCCACCAAAAACCAGCTTGTAAAACCTTACTAGCCGTCTGATATGTCTATACTTTGCATCATTTTAGCATCCATTTAGTATAGGTTTCTCATCATTTAGGAGTCTAATAAAGCATCATTGTGTTGCATTGTATCATTTAGAGTCCTAGTGTGTTTTTGCATAGTCCTTGCATGTTTTTGTGCATTTGGAGTCTTGATCAGGTAACATGGATGTTGTGGAGGCAACAATGGAGTTGGAGAGGAATGGCACATCACTTAGAAGAGCAAGAAGTTGCCAAAAAGATGGAGAAGAAGAATCCTGAAGAAGTTTCGACCAGAAGTTTCGACGTAGCTGACCGAAACTTCTCTCCAGGACGATGTTTCGACGACTCGGTTCGACGTAGCTGACCGAAACTTCTCTCCAGGACGATGTTTCGACCAGAAGTTTCGACGAGGCTTCACCGAAACTTTCCTCCAGGGTGAAGTTTCGACGAGTAGTTTCGGTGAACCTCGTCGAAACTTATCCAGACGCATGAAGATGATCGACGCTTGAAGACCCGTTCGACGACTCTGTTCGACGAGGCTTCGTCGAAACTTTCCTCCAGGGTGAAGTTTCGACGAGTATGGGTCCCTCCTATAAATACTCTTTAGACCTAATTTTTTATGTCAACTTTTTATTCTCTTGTTCTTAGCTTAAACTTTTAGCCACTTTGGACAAATACTTTGTTTAAACTTGAATCATTGAGTTTAATGCAATATCTTTCTTAGATCTCTTGTTTAATCTTTCTCTAATCATGTTTAACCTTTCTCTAATCTTTGATTTGATGGGTTTAAGTATGATTAGTGAGTAGTTTCCTTAGGAACTTAGGGATGGGTTAGATTTAAGGATTTCTAATGGATTAATCTTGCAATCTAGGATAGATTCTTTCATTCTCTCTTCTTATTAAGTGATTCCTAATGCCAAATAGCTAATCTTTGCTATTTTGGATCATAAGCATTTCATACACCCACCAAGTGTTTGATGAAATGCTTGAACCAACTTAATAAGAGATTTACATTTCTAGCCTAAGACATTAGTTGTCTAGAGTGTTTATCATGCCATTTAGACTTGAATTTAATGCTTGTTGATTATCCTAATGCTAAAACATCATTAGTTCATTAGGGTGATTAAGAAAGGGATTAAGGCCACACATCATGGTTTAATCTTGTTTAAGTGTTCTTGGCATAGAGTTAGCTTGATTAGTTGCTTAAATGATTGCAAGGTTGTCCATTTAGTTTCCCAAATCAATGATTCCATCCCTAGGTTTCGTTTTAGTTAAATTGTTAATCTTGCTTAGTAGTTAATCACTTATTTTGTGCTTGATTAGTAGTAATTAAGGCCTAGTTTCATAATATTGCTCTAGTAGTACCTCTTATAGTTTGTGCTTTGCTTTTAATTATCTCTTGTTACTTGAATTGTCCATTTTTGCTTAGCTTAAATTAAATTCTGTATTCTTATTGCATCAATCTCCCAAAATGGATTGATACCTCAAATATTGCAATGACATGAGCAATTGAGGAATTGCTTGCAAGACATAAAAACTCTTGTATCACCGTCATGAATGAATCGAAATGACCACCATATGTCATACCGTGGCAATGGAGAAGGATGTCTCTTGCTTTATCTCTTGTGACACATCTTCGGTATAGGCTGTCCACGCACCTCTTGTATAGATAAGGGTCGTCCTAAAAGTACTGAGAGACGTCCCTCATGAATTTCTTCTTGTGGTACTGATCCAAGTGGGTAGGTTCTACTCCATAAGCTAAGAAATTCACAATATCTGCATACCATGGTAGATCTTCTTCCTTGAGACTCAAAACTTCTTCAAGCTTCTCCTCTAGGCTTGCACAAACCATGGTGTTAACCAACATAAGCTGCTCCTCAGGGAGTGAATCATCCAATGGTAAGACATCATCCACTCTCATCCTTGAAACATGATCCGCTACACCATTCTTTACACCCTTCTTGTCTTTGATCTCCATGTCAAACTCTTGCAAGAGAAGGATCCATCTTAAGAGCCTCGGTTTGGTGTCTTTCTTGGAGTATATGTACCTCAAGGCAGCATGGTCGGTGTACACAATGACTTTAGATCCCATCAAGTAAGACCTAAACTTCTCAAAAGCAAAGACCACGACTAGAAGCTCTTTCTCGGTGGTTTCATACTTCACTTGTGTATCATCTAAGGTACGACTTGCATAGTAGATAACATGCAATTTCTTGTCCTTCCTCTGACCCAAGACAGCCCCCACATCATAGTCACTTGCATCACACAAAATCTCAAAGGGAAAATCCCAATCTGGAGCTTGAACTATAGGTGCCGTGACAAGTGCTTCCTTGATGGTCTTAAAGGCTTCAAGACATTCTTCATCAAACTTGAATTCAGTTTCCTTGCACAATAGCCTCGTAAGTGGACGTGCTATCTTGGAGAAGTCCTTGATAAATCTCCTATAGAAGCCACCATGCCCGAAGAAACTCCTAATTCCTTTCACGTTCACCGGAGGCGCCAAGCTTGTCATAACCTCAACTTTTGCTTTATCCACTTCAATAACCTTTTTCTGAAATCTTGTGACCAAGGACGATCCCTTCTCTGACCATAAAGTGGCATTTCTCCCAATTGAGCACGAGATTGGTCTCCTCACATCTCTTCAATACCATACACAAGTTAGACAAACAAACACCAAAGGAAGAGCCATACACAGAGAAATCATCCATGAAGACCTCAACCATCTCCTCAATCAAATCAGAAAAAATAGACATCATGCATCTTTGAAAAGTGGCTGGAGCATTACAAAGACCAAAAGGCATTCTCCTATATGCATAAGTTCCATATGGACAAGTGAAAGTTGTCTTTTCTTGATAATTAGGGTGAATTGGGATTTGAAAGAAACCACTATAACCATCTAGAAAACATTAGTATGGGTGATTGGCTAATCTTTCTAGCATTTGGTCAATGAAAGGGAGAGGAAAATGATCTTTTCTTCTGGCTTTGTTGAGATTTCTATAGTCAATACACATTCTATGACCGATTATAGTCCTATAAGGTATTAACTCATCTTTTTCATTTCTTATAACCGTGATACCCCCTTTCTTTGGCACCACATGGACTGGAGAGACCCATGTGCTATCACTGATAGGGTATATCACGCCAGCCTCTAAGAGTTTTAAGATCTCTTTCTTGACCACTTCTTTTAAATTCTAGTTCAAACGTCTTTGGTGTTCAATGGATGATGTGTTTTCATCCTATGAGTACAAAGCATTGGTGAAAGCCCCTTGATGTCACTTAGAGAGTACCCAATGGCCCTTCTGTACTTCCTCAACTCCTTAAGGAGTGAGTCTAACTCCTCATCACTTAGATTTTCATTCACAATGACCGGGTAGGTATCGTTTGATCCTAAGAAAGCATACCTTAGCCCATTTGGAAGTTGCTTTTGGTCCACCTTTGGGGCTAGCAGCTCGCTCCAATCTTCCTCCTGACTTGTGTTGAGGTGGCTGCCCTCATTTGCCTTTTTTGAACCCAAGTCAGGTGCCTCTAGCATATCCTCTTGAACCGCCTTTACAGCAGAGATCGAGTCTGATGGTCGATCGCCACCTCGATCTAGTCATGATCGAGTGTACTCCCTCGATGCACTTGGTCGTTCTAATAAAGATCGAGCGGGAGATCGATTCACAAGGTCGATCTCCGAACAAATAGGGTCTTCTTGATCGATCGTCAGGTCGATCTCCTCCTTAAATTGAGTAAACTTGTCGATCTCATTGTCGATCTCTAGGTAATGGGCTTCATCTTCTTTCACAACCTTCCTAGAATCAAGGTGATGAGGACATCGACCTAGCCGAGACCAACGAGCTCGTACCGACGGTCAAGTCTTCACCAATGATACGGTCCAAGACCAGGAGACTTAGAGAAGGGTTCAATGTAGCTGTGGAGACCCTCCTGAACACAATGGAGCTGGGAGACACGTTTAGAAATCCACCACCACGAGCCGGCCTCAAAGATAGCTCCAAAGCACCCGAGACGAACATATTGGAGGATTTTGCAAGGCTGAGCCTCAAAGATGACCAGCCTCGAACAAACCAAGGTATGTCTGATTACTTGACAGATAATGGAGTCCAACACAACAAGAATCTCGTGGAGATCACGTCTCAGCCCCAAGATACCGCGGAAACAAGCCTTGAAGCCGAGAGAGAGCAAATGGAGCAAGATGACGTATTGGAAGCTAACCACGGGAAGGAACTTGAAGATTGCTACCAGCTTGACTTCACTGAACATCAAGAAGATGGAATCAGCAAGAAACCAGCATGGAACGGACCAGGACCAGACACAACCGCCAAGAATGCATTTCAGGACATTGCGCGCCAAAACCAGGTATACACGTTTTATACAATTTGTCCAACTAATCTGACTTGTCCCAGTGGTACTTAGCACGTCCAAGAGCCCCATGATCGAGCCCCAGAAGAAGGCCGCAAGAGTAGACTTAGTTTCTTTTATTTTTAGTTTTAAGTGAACTTTCCATTTTTGATGTATTTTGCCTTTTTGCGTTTTGTTTCTTTTGTGTTTTTGGTGATGTCGTTTTGATTTTTATTTCCGGCCTTAGGGCTAGCTGACGAGCTGTTTATAAAGCTCCCCTGCAGCATTGTATCTTTGGTTACCTTTTGATCATCAATAAAATAACGCAGTTCTTCTAAAAGACCTAGCCGCAGCCGCCGCTTGTTCTTATTTGCTTGTGTTCTTGCGTGTGTGATTCACCAAGGCCAAGTGCTTGTGCAGTATCAGAGACCCTCCATCTCTCTGTGGTGCCATTCGATCCACCATCACTTCCCTTTTAAACCGTCCAACAAGAGAGAGCGTGAAAGCCAGCTTGTTTGACACCGTTCGGCTCAAAGACTTGTGGATTCAAGCCTTTGTTCTATCACCATCCATCCACTGATCTAGAAGAGAGAGCGTGAAAGCCAGCCTCTAGATCCCATCTTCCGCTTGCCTAAGACTCATACCCCGAGTCTTACATCATTTGGTATCAGAGCCAAAGGTTCTACCTTTGGTTTTCTTACCCCTATCCTTTTAGATTCATTATTTCTGCTTTGTTAGTTTTCTGTTTCTGTTTTGTTTCATTAAAAGAAAACCCATAAAAAAATCGTGTCTGCTTGTTTCACTAGGTTGTTTAGTTTCTATTTAGTCCAAAAATAAAACCCCAAAAGAATTGTTTCTGTTTTGTTTGCTGGTTTTGTTTATTTGCTTTCAGTAAATCCTAAAACCCATAAAAACGTTTTCATTATGCTAAGTTGCTAGTTTCTTTGTTTATGTTGCATCAGTTTCGTTTTATAAAACCTAAAATCATAAAAAGTTTTGTTTTCCAGTGTTGCTGCTTTTGGCTTAGTTTGTTTAAACAGTTATAGCATCCGCTTGTTTGCTTGAATAGGCTAGTTTTGTTTCTGTCTTGATTGAGTTTATTTGCCGTGGTACTTTGATCTGTTTGCTGAGTTTATGCAAGGACTAGCAGCACCGGGTGCAACATGCCGGATGGAGAAGGAGTTCCCCAAGATGTTGTGTTACAAATGATGGCAGCACTGGGGGAAGAGCTGAGAAACATGGGCCAACAGATGGGCACCATGCGACAGGAGTTTGGTGAAAGGATTGACCGAATCGAGGCTCCACCACCAAGGAGAGCTCCGATCAGAGGAGAGCCTCTACAACAGAACGGCCAAGAAGAGGAGATGCCGGACTTGGAGGATGATGTCCAGGACCCTCTCATTCACCGAAACCAGAGGAGACAAGATCCTCTAAGGAGAAATCCAGCAAGGGAAGTAGATTTCCGTGAACAGAACCATGAGATTAAGCTAACCCCTCCTACTTTTGCAGGGAAATCAAATCCAGAAGTGTATCTGGATTGGGAGAGACGTCTAGAGCACATCTTTGAGTGCTATGGATACGTGGAGCGCAAGAGAGTGGCTGTAGCTGCAGCAAATCTCACGGAGAATGCACTTGCATGGTGGGACAGAAGCATAGCCGAAAGGAGAAGGCAACGTTTTGGTCCGGTAGCTAATTGGAGTGACATGAAGTTCCTCCTAAGGCAAAGGTATGTCCCTGAACATTACCATAGAGACTTACAGAAACGTTTTCGTAAGTTGTCTCAAGGAACCAGGAGCGTTGATGAATACTTTGAGGAGTTTGAGAAGCTGATGAACTCATTAGAGTTAGAAGAATCCGAGGAGGCTTTGATGGCTCAATTCATTGATGGCTTGCAAGAGAGGATTGCAAGAAAGGTGGAGAGACTCCAATACAGTGGAATGCATGAGCTATTGAATCTTTCTGTACAAGTAGAACAGCAGATCAAACGCAAGACATCCCTCACCAGCCGCAACAAATCATCTCAACCGTGGACATCAAATAGTTCTAGACCTCTAGACAAAGGGAAAGCCGTGGAAATTGATACAAGCTTCAAAGGGAAAAACACAGAGGCTCCTAAATTCAACAGACAAGAGCAAGGTAAGTTCCCTAGCACTAATCAAAGAACTCGTGACATAACTTGTTTTAAGTGTCAAGGCAGAGGGCACATGGCAAGAGAATGTCCGAACCAGAGAATGATGATCCTCACGCCTAGTGGAGACTACGAGTCTAAAGATGAACAAGAGGATGATGCTAGTGATCATAGTGATGACATACAGTACCCTGACACCGGCGAGATGCTAGTGACCAGAAGAGTACTAAGTGTACTCATCAACACCGAAGAGAAAGTACAAAGAGAAAACATCTTTCATACAAGATGTACCATCCAAGGAAAGGTATGTAACTTGATTATAGATGGTGGTTCTTGTACTAACGTGGCTAGCAAGTATATGGTGGAAAAAATAGGAATGGAAAAGACTAAGCATCCGAGACCATATAAGCTACGGTGGCTCAATGACCAAACGGAGTTAAAGATCGTGGAGCAAGTTTCTGTGCCATTCAGCGTGGGCAAGTATCAAGACCAAGTCACTTGTGACGTGGTCCCAATGCAAGCTGGGCACATTCTGCTGGGAAGACCGTGGCAATTTGACCGAGCTTCTCACCACCATGGCCGCACCAATCACTACTCATTCACATTCAAGGACAAGAAGTATAACCTTGCGCCTCTCACTCCAACTGAGGTACATGAGTTACAAGTCCGAATGAGCAAGGAAACCGAGGTAAGTAAGTCTAGTCTCTACTTATCTACAAATACAATCCATAAGACCCTATTTACAAAGGGCACCGTGCTACTAATGCTGTTTAAAGATTGTCTAAGTTTAGGAAGCGTTGAGCTATAACTTCCTGCCGAAGTCATAGCTGTTCTAAACAAATTCAAAGACGTGTTCCCTGAAGAGATACCACCTGGATTACCACCAATCCGAGGCATAGAGCACCAAATAGACCTTGTTCCCGGTTCAGCATTACCTAACAAGCCAGCTTATAGGATGAATCCGGAGGAAACTAAGGAGCTAGAAAAGCAAGTGAGAGACTTGATGGACAAGGGCTATATCCGAGAGAGTCTTAGCCCCTGTGACGTGCCTGTGCTTCTAGTTCCAAAGAAAGACGGTACATGGAGGATGTGAGTGGACTGCCGAACTATAAACAACATCACAATCAAATACCGCCAACCCATACCGCGTCTAGATGACATGCTGGATGAGCTAAGTGGATCCACAGTCTTCTCAAAGGTCGACCTCAAGAGTGGATACCATCAGGTCCGAATGCGTGAAGGAGATGAGTGGAAAACCGCATTCAAGACCAAGCAAGGCTTGTACGAGTGGCTTGTCATGCCGTTCGGCCTAACCAATGCCCCAAGTACATTCATGCGTCTCATGAACCAGGTTCTGCGTTATTATATAAGTAAATTCGTAGTAGTTTATTTTGATGACATACTTATATATAGCAAGAACTTAACTGATCATCTCAAGCATCTCGAACTAGTGCTTAAATCACTTCGCAAGGAAGGCCTTTATGCTAACCTTAAGAAGTGCACCTTCTGTACTAATCAGATTGTGTTATTAGGCTTTGTAGTGAGTGAACAGGGACTACAAGTAGATGAGGAGAAGATCAAAGCCATCAGGGATTGGCCAACACCGACTACAATCGGCCATGTAAGAAGCTTTCACGGCCTAGCAAGTTTCTATAGGCGTTTTGTGAAGGACTTCAGCACAGTAGCTGCACCACTCACGGCTGTTATCAAGAAGAATAAACCATTCTCGTGGGGATCAGCTAAAGACACAGCTTTCAATACGCTGAAAGAAAGGCTCACGCAAGCTCCGGTTCTAGCTTTGCCGGATTTTGATGAGATGTTCGAAGTAGAGTGTGATGCATCTGGTCTAGGGATTGGAGCTGTACTACACCAGAGGAAGAGGCCAGTAGCGTTCTTTAGTGAAAAGCTCAGTGGGGCTACACTAAACTACCCTACGTATGATAAAGAACTCTATGCCTTGGTTCGGGCATTAGAGACTTGGCAGCATTACTTGATGTCCAAGGAGTTCATTATCCATACTGATCACGAGACACTTAAGCATTTGAGAGGACAGACTTCACGCAAGAGGAGGCATGCTAAGTGGTTAGAGTTTATAGAGACATTCCCGTATGTAATCAAGTACAAGAAAGGGAAAGAAAACGTGGTAGCCGATGCACTTTCAAGGAGGCACGCATTGATCTCTACCATGGAAGCAAAGGTGCTGGGATTTGAGCATCTAAAGGAGCTGTATAAAGATGATCCCGAGTTAGGAGAAGCTTATCAATCATGCGGTAAAGGAGCTTTCAGCTCGTTCTACTTACATGATGGGTTTCTTTTCAAGGACAAACGCTTGTGCATCCCTCAGAGTTCAATGAGAGACTTAATACTCAAGGAAGCACACGGTGGAGGTCTGATGGGTCACTTCGGTGTGGACAAGACATTGGCAGTGGTATTTGATCATTTCTATTGGCCGCATCTCAAGAAAGATGTAGAGAGGCACTGCGCCAGATGTGTTACTTGTCATAAGGCCAAATCCAGGTTACATCCTCATGGACTTTACTTACCTTTACCTATTCCTAACGCACCATGGGTGGATATTTCTATGGATTTCGTGCTAGGTTTGCCTAAGATCAGACACAAGGATTCTATCTTTGTTGTTGTGGATCGGTTTTCAAAGATGGCACACTTTATACCGTGTGACAAAACCAATGATGCTACGCAAACGGCCGATCTGTTCTTTAAAGAAGTGGTACGCTTGCATGGAATACCGAGGACCATTGTCTCTGACCGAGACACGAAGTTCCTAAGCCACTTTTGGAGAACCTTGTGGAGAAAGCTTGGTACTAAGCTTCTATTCTCTACAACTTGTCATCCACAAACGGATGGACAAACTGAAGTGGTAAACCGTACACTCTCTGCCTTACTTAGAGTTACACTTGGTAGAAATTTAAAAACTTGGTTAGATTGTTTGCCATTCATTGAATTTGCTTATAATCATGCCACTCATTCTGCTACTAAGATGTCTCCATTTGAAGTAGTTTATGGTTTTAATCCACTAACCCCTCTTGATCTCTCGCCAATTCCCCAAGTTGAGCAAGTTAACTTAGATGGTATTAGGAAAGGCGAGTTTGTAAAGAAACTCCATGAGAAAGCCAGAGAGAATATCCTAAAGAAAACCGAGGGATACAAGAAGCAAGCAGATAAGGGACGCAAGGCATTGACATTCGAACCAGGAGAGTGGGTCTGGCTACACATGAGACCAGAAAGGTTCCCACGTCAAAGGAGTTCCAAGCTTGCACCGAGAGGAGACGGTCCATTCAAAGTGCTAGAGAAGATCAATGACAATGCATACCGCTTGGAGCTGCCAGGTGAGTTTAACATTTCCCATAGCTTTAATGTTGCTGATCTATCTCCTTATGATGCAGATGAAACCGTTTTGAGGACAAAACCTTCTGAAGAGAGAGGGAATGATGAGGACATCGACCTAGCCGAGACCAACGAGCTAGTACCGACGGTCAAGTCTTCACCAATGACACGGTCTAAGACCAGGAGGCTTAGGGAAGGGTTCAATGTAGCTGTGGAGACCCTCCTCAACACAATGGAGCTGGGAGACACGTTCAGAAATCCATCACCACGAGCCGGCCTCAAAGATAGCTCCAACGCGCCCGATATAGACATCTTGGAGGAATTTGCAAGGCTGAGCCTCAAAGATGACCAGCCTCGACCAAACCAAGGTATGACTGATTACTTGACAGGTAATAGAGTCCAATACAACAAGAATCTCGTGGAGATCACATCTCAGCCTCAAGATACCGCGGAAACAAGCCTTGAAGCCGAGAGAGAGCAAATGGAGCAAGAAGACGTTTTGAGAGCTAACCACGGGAAGGAACTTGAAGATTGCTACCAGCTCGACTTCACTGGACATCATGAAGATGGAATCATCAAGAAGCCAGCATGGAACGGACCAGGACTAGACACAACCACCAAGGAAGCATTTCCGGACATCGCGCGCCAAAACCAGGTATACACGTTTTATACAATTTGTCCAACTAATCTGACTTGTCCCAGTGGTTCTTAGCCCATCCAAGAGACCAAGGTTCGAGCCCCAGAAGAAGGCCACGCAGAATAGACTTAGTTTTATTTTCTTTTTAGTTTAAGAGAACTTTCCATTTTCATGTATTTTTGCCTTTTTGCGTTTTGTTTCTTTTAGCTTTTCATGTATTGTCGTTTTGCTTTATGTTTTCGGCCTTAGGGCTAGCTGACGAGCTGTTTATAAAGCTCCCCTGCAGCATTGTATCTTTGGTTACCCTTTATCATCAATAAAATAACGCAGTTCTTCTAAGACCTAGCCGCAGCCGCCGCTTGTCTTGTTTGCTCTTGCCCTTGAGTGTGTGATTCACCAAGGCCAAGTGTTTGTGCAGTATCAGAGATCCCTCATCCCTCTGTGGTGCCCTTCGATCCACCTTCACTTCCCCATTAAACCGTCCAACAAGAGAGAGCGTGAAAGCCAGCTTGTTTGACACCGTTCGGCTCAAAGACTTGTGGATTCAAGCCTTTGTTCTACCGTCACCATCCATTGATCTAGAAGAGAGAGCGTGAAAGCCAGCCTCTAGATCCCATCTTCCGCTTGCCTAAGACTCATACCCCGAGTCTTACATCACAAGGATACGAACATACTCTTGAGTTTGTTCACCACGCTCCTTTGTCAATGCCAGCCGAAGATGATCCTCTTGTCTCAATTCCTCTAGCAATTCATCGGCCAAAGCATCCAAAGCTTCTATGTAGAAAACTTGTGCACCAATTGTTGGTTTCTTCAACACTTCGTTGATAGCAAAGTTTAGCTTGATGTCTTTGCCCAAGTGTAGAGAAATCTTGCCATTCTTCACATCAATAATGGCTCCAGCAGCTGCCAAAAATGGCCTACCTATGATTAGAGGATCCTTAGGCTCTTCATCTATTTACAAAACCACAAAATCCGTTGGCACATTCACATTGCTAATCCTCACGGGTAAGTCTTCAAGCATGCCTACCGGGAGTCTTATACTTCGATCTGCTAAGATGAGTGATATCCTACACTCCTTAAACTTGTTAAATCCGAGTTTCTTGGCTATGGAGTGTGGCATAAGGTTAATACTTGCTCCTAGATCACATAAGCAATTGTCAAACTTCAATGGACCGAGAGCACAAGATATGGTGAATGAGCCCGGATCTCCTAACTTCTTTGGTGCTATCTCTTTGTGGATGATAGCACTGCATTCTTGACTCAATACCATGACCTCTTCACCCTCTTTTACCCTCTTAGCTAGTGTATCCTTCAAGAACTTTTCATACTTAGGTACCATAGCCAAATAATCAAGCAACGACAACTTCAGCTCAACGTTCCTCAAGTGCTTCTCAAACAAGGCTCTATGCTTCTCAACAAATTGCTTCTTGAAACGTCCAGGAAAGGGAAGCTTTGGTTTATAAGGTGGAGGCACGAAAACTTCTTTCTCTTTGCTAGCTTCCTCCACTCTTTTCTCTAAAAACCGCTTCCTTGCCTTTTTTTTGGCCTTGCAATGTAGACATTGTCAAATGTGATCTCTTGATCATTTGAAAGATCACTCTTCCCCTCTTGAATCACAATTTCCTCATTGTCCTTAGCTATGGATCGTGGTGCTACTTCCTTTCCACTCCTTAGTGTGATCACGTTTGCATACTCTTTCGGATTGGTCTCACACTTCCCAGGTAGACTAGCTTGGCCGCTTGAACTTGCTTTGCCTTTCTCTAACTGACGAAGCTTGTGTTGATATTGCTTATCTGTGTGGAGACCGCAGTGAGAGAGGAGTCTAGCCCATTGTTGATATCAACAAATTTCTGGTTGTTAGATGCTTGGCCTTGAAGAATTTGTTGGAACATAGCTTGTACCGGATCTTGAGGTGGAGCTTGGACTTGTTGCTGCTGTTGCACGAAACCAGGAGGGTAGCTTTTGTTCCCATGCTGTTTTTGGCCTTGATAGTTTCCTTGTCTTTGCCCATGATAGCCACTGTTTTGTACAAAAGCACCTTTGTTGTAAGGAACAAATGGTTTTTCTTGATTGCCTTGTTATGGAGGGTACAATTGATCCTTTGGATTTTCCACCAGTGTACTTCGGTAAGACAAATTGTTGTTGATATTGATTATCTGTGTGGAGACCTCAGTGAGAGAGGAGTCTAGCCCATTGTTGATATCAACAAATTTCTGGTTGTTAGATGCTTGGACTTGAAGAATTTGTTGGAACATAGCTTGTACCGGATCTTGAGGTGGAGCTTGGACTTGTTGCTGCTGTTGCACGAAACCAGGAGGGCAGCTCTTGTTCCCATGTTGTTGTTGGCCTCGATAGTTGCCTTGTATTTGCCTTTGATAGCCACTGTTTTGTACAAAAGCACCTTTGTTGTAAGGAACAAATGTTTTTTCTTGATTGCCTTGTTGTGGAGGGTACAATTGATCCTTTAGATTTTCCACCCGTGTACTTCGGTAAGACAAATTGTTGTTGCCTTGGCCTTGGTACCTTTGAACATTGCCCTGTGGCTTAGGATAATCCTGGCCACCAACCCAATTTGCTTCCTGAAACTCTTCTTCATTTCCCTCTTGAAACAAATCTGAAGCTTGACCAACAAAATGGACTTTTTTTTGGCTTGTAAGCATCATCTTGTCGATTTTCTCATGGAGAGATTTCAGCTCTTTCTTGTTTGCCTCCAGCTCATGACCTCTTGGTGCTCGGTCACAATCCTCAAAATAGTATCCATCACTCAAAGCCAAGTTTTCAATCAACTCCATAACCGCTTGAACTTCTTGTCCAAGAAAATTTCCTTTGCTTGCCGTGTCAAGTAACAAGAGAATCTTTGGCAGTGCTCCACGGTATATTGTGCTCAAGAGAGTCTCCTCAGTGAAGCCATGGCGAGGACACTGAATGGTATAGTCCTGGAACCGTTCTATTGCTTCACTAAAGGTCTCATCGTGCCTTTGTATTAAACCGCTTATTTCACTCCTTATGCGAGCTGTCCTTGTACTTGAGAAGAACCTGGACAAGAAAGCTTTCTTGAAATCAGCCCAAGACGTGATAGTGCCCTGAGGTAGAGTCTTCTCCCTATGCTAGCCTTGTCCCCAAGAGAAAATAGGAAAAGCCTTAGCTTGAAGCTATCCTCCGATATACCGTTGATCTTGATCATTCCACACACTTGCTCGAAGTTGTCCAAGTGCTCTAATGGGTCCTCCATTGCTAGCCTATGGAACTTGCTGTTTTGCACCATTGAGACAAAGCCTTATTTGATCTCAAAGTTTTTGTTTTGTACCGGTGGAGGAGTGATGCCAAAACGATTATGATGTGTGTTTGGCGCATCACCCGCACCAATGATCCGTGGTGCCCTTGGAGCGTGGTTGGGGTTTCCATTACCCCTACCAGCAGCAGCATGTGGATGTGGAATGTTGTCTTGATAAGCCATAATTGGTCCTTGCACAACCTCCTCAAACTCTTGTTCTTGTTCTCTTTCTCTTCTATGATTTGCACTTCCAAGTTGATGGATGTTGTCTAGTGGCTGAAGTAAGTTGTTGTCACCACTAGACCTCAAGTTCATGTACCTGAAAATACAAGAAAAAAATGGAAAAATCAGTAACCAAATTTAAAACAAAAACTTAATCTCTACTAAGCTCCAAATGTTGATACTTTCAAACAAAACCCAAGTTTGGCAACGGCGCCATTTGATAAGATGCTTTTTAGCTGGTTTTATCAAACCTAAAGCTTAGTTTTGTTGTTGTAATACTTTAGGAATCAATCCAAATTGGGTGGTTTCGGTAACAAGAATGCAAGAGCTTTGTAAATCTAAGTGAAATCCGGATAAATTGGGGAGTAAATTCCTAAAAACTATTTTCAATGACTAAACGACTACGAAAACTATTTTAAAATCCCTACTGAAGGATTAAAAAACTACGAGATGACTTCTAAAAAATTAAACAACCGATCTACTAATTTTTGAAAATCAAAATCTAAAGACAGACAAAACGGGAAATTGCTAAAAACCTAGGATGAGTTTTAAAAACTATTTATAAAATTATAATGACTTATAAATGATAACTAGGCTATAATATAGGACTCTAAGCAATTTATAAAATACTAGTACTAGCAAAAACATAACTTTACGAATTTAAGAAACTCAAATGCAACTATTAAGCTAACTAAGTGATTTTTGAGAAAAGATTTAAACTTTAAACTAAAGAAAGATGATTTTAAGTTTTCAAAAGCTAAAGGCAGATTCAAGATTGGGGTTCATGGTTAGGGAGGTTAAAGATTCAAACTTGGGGTTTTAAAAATATAGATCTACACTTTTTAGTGTTATCTCTAGGCCATAAGAAGCTTAAAACTAGATTTACCCATGGTTTGTGGTGTAAATCCTTTCTTCACCCTTTCCTCCTAATCCATGATGTTTGGTAGAAATATAGGGTGAAGAACATGAATCTTAGATCTTAAAAATGGCCTAACTATCTCCCTAAGCATCCATGGCATTTGGGAAAGTATGAGCTAGTCTCTTGGATTTGAGTTTAGGGGATTTCCTAAGTCTTGCTAGGATAAGGAAATCCCTAAGATTAAAGAGATCTTTCTCAAGACTCTCTAGACATTAAAATCCCCAAATCCAAGAAGAGATTAGATGAAGAACAAGAAAAGACCCAAGATTCAAACGTTAAAACTCCCTAATCGCCCCAACCTTAAACCCTTGGTGGTTTACTCACTCAACATGTTTAAAGCCTATGAAAACGTTAGGGAAGAAAGGATAAACATGATTAAGCGACTAAGAAAGAAAGATTAAGAGAAGTACTTAAGATTAAAAATAACATTAAGGTTTTACAAAATATGAAAAGCTTGAAAACTAACAATGGCGGTTTTCTGGCCTAAAGAAGAAGGAGACAGATCGTAAAGATTGGAACCTTTGCCAAAAATAGGGTAAAAACCTTTTATACCAAAAGGGAAATGGTCCCCTCACTAAACTCCAAAACGTGAGCTGTCCAGATAAGGTTAGAGATCGACCTGAGTCGTCGATCTCTCACTCGATTTTGCGCATAGAATGTCCCCTTTTGCCCGATCGTTGGGTAGATTCGGTCGTGTAGATCGAGTGCTTCTATCGATCCTCTGGTCGATCTTCAGACGATCGAGTGGGACCTCGATCTGGTCCTCGTTCTTCTCGGGTTTAGTTTCCGTGTTCGTACTCACATTCGATCATCTTGGTCGATCATGACCTCGATCTCCTTTCTTGAAACGACCCGAGTGTCTCGATCTTCTGGTCGATCTCTTCTAGATCGACCTCCCTAGCTCGATCTCCACCTCGATCTCGGTTCCTTTGCTTCATGACCGAGTTCTTCCAAGTATCCATAGGCTCCTTTTCAATCCTTAGCATATCCATGCACCCTCCATAGCTCTAGTGTATTCAAAACAACCTGAATATGATGCAATAATGCAAGAGATATGCAAATGCTAATGCAAACTGTCCTAGGACCTAAAGTGAGACAAAAGTTAAAATTTCTCTAAGCATGAATGCAATATGAATGCAATTATGTCCTAAATGCAAGCTAAATGAATGAAATATATGAGTATATCATCGTACAAGCAGCTTGTACACAAGAGAGTTGTGGCATCGTCGTTTA
Organism: Alliaria petiolata; assembly: GCA_020283515.1. Taxonomy (NCBI): domain Eukaryota; kingdom Viridiplantae; phylum Streptophyta; class Magnoliopsida; order Brassicales; family Brassicaceae; genus Alliaria; species Alliaria petiolata. Next base: position 118,577,249 of record JAHZTW010000001.1, read on the forward strand.
GGGCATCCCTCATCAGCAGTGATTTCTGTTTTACCTGATGTTCGTTCATTTTCTAGCAGTTCAGAGGGTCCTGACAAAGTTTGTGACATTTGTGTACGAGCTAAGCAGATCCGAAATAAGTTTTTCAGATTCTTTTGGGATCGAGCTGAGTCGTCGATCCTGTGCTCGATCTCAGGCTTAAATCAGTTTGCCTCGCTCGATCTTCGGGTTGTTCTAACTCCGAGATCGATGATATACTCATATATTTCACATATTTAGCATGCATTTAGAGTAGGTTTTCATGCATAATACATTCATAATAGTCTAGTTTGCATCATTTATCTCCTTTTAGGTCCTAGAACACTTTGCATTAGCTTTTGCATAGTTTCTTGCATATTTGCATTATTATCAGGTTGTTTTGAGTACAATGGAGTTGTGGTGGATGCGTGGACATACTGAGGTTCAAAGGAAGGCTTGTGGACACTTGGAGAGGTTCGAACAAGAAACATGCACTGAGATCGAGGAGAAGACCGAGCAAGGCAAGTCGATCTAGACGAGATCGACCACAAAAATCGAGGAGCTCCGACCGTTTCAAGGAGAAGATCGAGATCTAGATAGATCACGTCGGTCGAGCGACTGTACGGACCCAAAGATGCCACCAAGTAAGAACGGAGTGAAGATCGATATAGATAGAAACGACCTGACAATCGAGCAAGGGGGTCGATCGTGGAACTAGAACGACCCGACGATCGAGCGAGTTAACCCGTTCCCAGTCCAAGATCGGGCAAGAGAGCGACGACTCAGCTCGATCTCTTCTTTCCATGCGTGCTTCCTTATCCGCCAGCTCACGTTTTGTCCTCTAGTGAGGGGACCATTCCTTCTTTACTATAAATAGCTAAAACCATTATTTTTGGGGATATCTTATCTTTTATGCTTTTTGCCTTCTTCCTCTTTTGTTCTTGCTACCATTTTTAAGGTTTTTAAGCTTTTGTAATCGCACTTTGAGATTTTATAAACAAGAACTTGTTTTCTTAATCTTAATATTCTTTCTGTTTAACGTTAATCATGTTTAGCATTTCAAATCTGATGATTATGGAGTGTTTGATTATGATTAGCGAGTAGTAACCTTAAGATTTGAGGCCGAGGGGTTTAGGGAGGTTTAAGGGTTAGATCTAGTGGTTTAGCATGTTTTTAATCCTTAACTCTTCTTGGTTTGAAGGGATTAATGCCAAAGAGTCTCGATGGAGATCTTTGAGCCTATAGAGATTTCCTTATCTCATGAGGACTTAGGAATTTCATAAACCCATCCAAGAGACTATCTCCTTTTAAGCCACGAAGGTGGAGATTATGATTTAGTTAAGCCAAGTTAAGAAAGGAGCTTTCTTGCTCATCAACTGATTCCCTCCTCCACTAACCGTGAGTTTGGAAGGAATGGTTTGATGAAGAATCGGAGCCACTAACCGTGGAATGATTTATATTTATTTCTTAGGTTTGGAGTTAGCTCTTGTAACGAGTAGATCTATCTTTCTAGAACCCAAGTTCTAACCTTGGATCACTGATAGTAGGATTTTTCCACTTCAATTAAACTCTACTACTCATGTCATTGTAGTATTTGAGATGTCAATCCATAAGGGGTTAAGATTAACAACACTAGGAATACATGAAACTATTTAAGCTAAGCCAAATTCGAAATTCAAGGTGACAAGATACTATTAAAAGCAAGCTACAACCTAAGAGAGACACTACAAGACTAATTAGATGATCTAAAACCTTAATTATCACTAATCAAGCACTAATCAAGCAATTTACTACTAATCAAGATTAACAAATTACTAAAAACGAAACCTAGGGATGGAATCATTGATTTGGAAAACTAAATGGACAATCTTGCAATCATTTAAGCAACTAATGAAGCTAACTCTATGCCTAGAACACTTAAACAAGATTAATCCATGATGTGTGACACTAATCCCTTTACTAATCACCCTAATGAACTAATGATGTGTTAGCGTTAAAATGATTAGCAAGCATTAAATTCAAGTCTAATTGGCATGATAAACACTCTAGACAACTAATTTCTTAGGCTAGAAATGTAAATCTCTCATTAAGTTGGTTCAAGCATTTCATCAAACACTTGGTGGGTGGATGAAATGCCTATGATCCAAATTAGCAAAGATTAGCTATTTGGCATTAAGAACTACTTAATGAGAAGAGAAATGAAAGAATCTAACCTAGATTGCAAGATTGAACCATTAGAAATCCCTAAATCTAACCCATCCCTAAGTTCCTAAAGAACTACTCACTAATCATGATTAAATCCATCAAATCAAAGATTAGTGAAAGGTTTAGAGAAAGATAATAAGAAATCTAAAAGAGATATTGCATTAAACTTAAAGATCCAAAGCAAATACAAGGTTTTCTCCCTTTAAGGATAAAAGTTTAAGCTAAGAACATAGAGAAAAAAACTTAGAACAAAAATTAGGTCTAAAGAGTATTTATAGGAGGGACCCATAAAAATGACAAAAAGATTCGTCTGGGTTTGGATAGACGAACTTCGTCGATCTGTTTCGTCGATCCATGCTCCTGGAAAAATGGATCGACGTCCTTCATCGATCTGTTTCGTCGATCCATACTCATGGAGGTTTGATTCGACGAGCTCGTCGATCTAACTCGTCGATCCAAATTAAAATCGATGTAACTTTCTAACCAGGAGTCCAAATGACTTGATTCTAACGGCACAAGAAAGCTCATTGGGTCCTCTTCAACTCTTAAGAAAGCATCAGAGTCTGAATCTAAGTGCAAGGCCTTCGTCCGGACACATACATTTTGCGCCTCTAAATGCTCAATATGCTTCTTCAAGACTTTTACTTCTAATTTGGCTGCTTCTCTTCCTCCTCTTGATGATTTCTTGCCCTTCCTTTGCTATGCCATCCTTCTCCAACTCCATTCATGCCTCCATAGCAACTTTATCACCTGATCAAGACTCCAAATGCACCACAATATGCAAAGACTATACAAATACACTCTAGGACTCTAAATGATACAATGCAACAATATGATGCTATATTAGACTCATAAATGATGAGAAACTTATACTAAATGGATGCTAAAATGATGCAAAATATAGACATATCAATCACCTTAATAAGGCCTTGAATCTATCTTTCATATTTGTCAATCAATAATCAATCTTTTGTTGCCTAAGTTGCTAGAAATCTTTCACATTTGCATTTGCAGTTTTAAATCTTCAAGCTTTGATATTTTGTTGCTCTATAATTTTAGAAATTGCCTAAAGTATTATTCTTTAGGTTAGTTGTCTTTTACGATTTCTTTACCTTGCATAAGTAGTTTTTGTAACTCCATTTCACCCATCAAAATTCGCATGGCTTAGATTAATCTTGTTCTTGAATTCCTATTGCCCTTTCCTTTCCAAGTTGGATTGATAACCTCACATACTACAATGACATGAGTAGTGTTGAGTATTGAAAAAAGAGAGAAAAACTCTACTTATCAATTAGCGCCGTTGCCAAATTGGATTAGGAAAGCATTAGGATTTGGAACTTGGTCAAGACTAAGTTTTTTTAAAAAATTCGGTTACTAATCTTTCTACTTCCTTATGTTTGTTTTCAAGTACATGAATTTGAGGTCTAAAGGAGACAACAATCTGCTCACACCTATAGAAAACATTCACCTTCTTGGAAGCACACACTTGAGGAGGGAAAGAGATCACACGGTTCAAGAACTATTTGTTGAAGACGGTGTGGCTGATCAAGATGCAGCTCCTCGAGTACATGCTCCTGCTGGTAGTGGCAATGGCAACCTCAACCATGCTCCACGGCAGACACGGATCATTGGTGCTGGCGATGCGCCAAACACACATACTAACCGGTTTGGCATCACTCCTCCCCCGGTACAAAACTACAATTTTGAGATCAAGCCCCGCTTTGTGTCTATGGTGCAAAACAACAAGTTCCATGGTCTTGCTATGGAGGATCCCTTTGAGCACTTAGACAACTTCGAGCAAATGTGCGGCATGATCAAGATAAACAGAATCTCGGAGAATAGCTTCAAGTTGCGGTTGTTCCCATTTTCACATGGTGATAAAGCTCGACATTGGGAGAAGACCCTGCCTCAAGGAACCATTACTTCATGGGCTGAATGCAAGAAGACATTCTTGTCCAAGTTTTTCTCTAGCACACATACGTCTCGGCTTAGAAGCGAGATTAGCGGCTTCACGCAAAGACAGAACGAGACGTTTAGTGAAGCTATGAACGGTTCAAGGATTACACAATCCAATTTCCTCACCATGGCTTTTGTGAAGAATCTCTACTCAGTACAATCTACAAAGGAGCATTGCCTATGGTTCGGATGCTATTGGACACGGCGAGTAAGGGCACCTTTCTCGGCCAAGATGTAATCGCGGGTATGGAGCTCATTGAGAATCTTGCCTTGGTGATGGGAACTACAGTGAGGATTACAACCGAGCACCGAGAGGGTCTGATCTAGAGTCACAAAAGAGGGAATTAAAATCGCTCCATGAAAAGATTGACAAGCTCGTACTTGTTAATCAAAAGAATGTACATTTTGTGGGAGAGGCTACAGATGTTCTAGACGAGCTAGAACAAAGCCAAGAGGAAGCAAATTGGGTAGGAGGCCAAGACTATTCACGACCACAAGGATATTTCCCCAGGTACCAGAACAACAATCTCTCATACCGAAGCAACAATGTTGAGAATCCACAAGACCAAGTGTATCCTCAACAAAAACAGTTTGGGAATCAAGGAGTCAATGTGAACAAAAATACATACCAAGGACCTAGACAAGGTATCTTTCAAGGTCCACAACAACAAGCCAAAAAAGGGTACCCCCCTGGATTTGCTCAGCATCCACAAGCTCAACCTTCTAGTAATCAAACGATTCAAGCGATGCTCCAACAGCTCATGCAACAACAAGCAACAATGGTTTTGCATGTGACCAACACGCTTGATGAGTTCAGTACAAGGACGGACTCTTCTCACCGAGATATTGACACTCGACTTAGTACACTGGCCACAAAGGTTAAGCAGCTTGAGAGAGGGAAAGGCAGCTCCTACAACACCTCACCCGCCAAACCAACGGAGTATGCTAAAGCCATTACATTTCGCAGCGGGAAAAAGTTGCCACCTAGGTCAACACCTCAAAACAATGAGGATATTGTAATTCAAGTTGGGGGGGGGGAGGTCTCTCAACAGACCAAGAAGTCACCTTTGATGATGTTTACATCGAGAGAACAAGTACAAGAAAAGAAACGGTCAAGGAGAACCCAATGGAAAGAACAAGTAAGAAGCAAGATGTTTTTATCCCACCACCGTACAAGCCGAAGCTACCATATCCTGCAAGGTTCAAGAAGCAATTTGTGGATAAGCATAGAGCACTGTTCGAAAAGCACATGAGGGAGATCTAACTGAAGATGCCCCTACTTGATGCCTCAACTCTTGTACCAAAGTAAGCAAATTTTTTGAAAGATACTCTTTCTAAAAGGCCAAGGGATTCTAAAGAAGTGATGGTCCCCAGTCATGAGAGTAGTGCTATTATCCACAAGGCTATTGCACCAAAGACACTCGGAGATCCTGGTTCTTTCACCATACCGTGTGCTCTTGCACCCTTGAAGTTTGACAGTTGCTTATGCGATCTCGGGGCAAGCAATAATCTTATGCCTCATTCTATTGCAAAGAAATTAGGATTCACAAAGTTCAAGGAATGCCGAATCTCCATCATCCTTGCTGACAGAAGCATGAGACTGCAAGTAGGGATGCCAGAAGATCTGCCGGTAAGGATAAGCAACGTGAGTGTTCCCACAGATTTGGTAGTCTTAGAGATGGACGAAGAACCTAAGGACCCCCTAATTATTGGAAGACCATTTCTAGCAACTGCCAGAGCCATCATAGATGTAAAAATGCAAAATCTCTTTGCATTTGGGCAAGGATCTTGGGCTAGTCTTTGACATTAATGAGGTCTTGAAGAGACCAACAATCTGTGGACAAATGTTTTACGTGGGAGCTATGGATGCTTTAGCAGATGAACTTTTGGAGGAATTAAGGGAGTAGGATCACCTGTAGATAGCTTTGACAAGGGAGCATGGAGAGCATGGATATATGAGCAAAGAGACGCATGAGTATGTTATCTTCTTTATGGCCGAGAGTTTTTGGAAGGAGATGAAGAATTTCAACTAGAGATTGAACCGGAGATCGACACACCCCCTCAATTCAATGTGGAAACGGGGCTAAGATCGACCAAGCAGCCGAGTTCGGTTCTGAGATCGACCTTACGGAGCAATATATTCCTCGATCTTCGATGGAACGAATCGTTGAATCAAAGGTTATTGTTCGATCTAGCGAAGAACGACAACACAATAGAGAGACCAGATCGATCTCTGCGGAAAATCCAAGTGGGGATAACAACCTCTTAGTACAAGCTTCGGGTTCAAGGGGAGCTGAGAAGGAAATCAACCTCTGTACAAGCCAGGAAGGGGACTTGAGTGAGCTTCTTGCACCAAAAGTGGATCTCAAACAACTTCCAACCAGGCTAAGGTATACTTTCTTAAGATCGAACTCTACATACCCGGTAATTGTTAATGAAAGTCTAAGTGATGATGAGCTGAACTCACTCCTTAATGAGTTGAGAAAGTACATAAAGGCTCTTGGATACTCACTAAGTGATATCAAGGGTCTCTCACCACAACTATGCACTCATAGGATTCACTTAGACAATGAAAAATCTTAATCCGTTGAACACCAAAGACGTTTGAACCCGAACCTAAACGAAGTTGTCAAGAAAGAAATCCTTAAACTTCTAGATGCTGGCATGATATATCCTATCAGTGATAGCACATGGATCTCTCCAGTCCATGTGGTACCAAAGAAAGAAGGTATCACGGTTGTAAGAAATGAAAAAGACGAAATAATACCAACTATGACCATAACGGGTCATAGGATGTGTATTGATTACCGAAAACTTAACTCAGCCACTAGGGAAGACCATTTCCCTCTTCCTTTCATTAATCAAATGTTGGAAAGATTAGCCAACCACCCTTATTATTATTTTTTGGACGGGTACAGTGGTTTCTTTCAAATACACATTCACCTAAATGACCAAGAAAAACAACATTTACTTGCCCATACGGGACGTTTTCTTATAGGAGAGTGCCCTTCGGATTATGTAATGCTCCTGCTACCTTTCAAAGGTGTATGACATCTATATTCTCTGATCTAATTGAGGATATGATTGAAGTCTATATGGATGACTTTTTCGTGTACAGTTCCTCGTTTGGTGTGTGTTTGTCTAACTTGTGTAGGGTCCTAAAGCGATGTGAGGAGACTAATATTGTTCTCAACTGGGAGAAATGCCATGGTCAAAGAGGGTATAGTTCTCGGACACAAGATTTCAGAGAGGGGTATAGAAGTGGACAAAGCAAAGGTTGAGGTCATGATGAGCTTGACACCTTCCCAGTTAATATCAAAGGTATTAGAAGCTTCTTGGGACATGCTGCTTTCTACAGGAGGTTTATCAAAGACTTATCCAAGTTTGCACGTCCTCTCACAAGGCTCTTGTGCAAGGAGACCGAGTTTGAGTTCGACGGAGAGTGTCTAGAATCTTTCAAGACCATCAAGGAAGCACTAGTATCCGCACCAATCATCCAAGCCCTGAATTGGGAATTGTCTTTTGAAATCATGTGTGATGTAAGTGACTACGCCGTGGGAGCTGTTCTAGGTCAGAGGAAAGATAAGAAGTTGCCGACCACGCAAGACAAATACGCAACAACTTAGAAGGAGATCCTAGCTCTGGTCTTTGCATTTGAAAAATTCAGAAGTTACTTGGTGGATTCTAAAGTGATTGTCTATACGGACTACACAGCTTTGAGATACATCTAAGCCAAGAAAGATATCAAACCAAGACTCTTGCAGTGGATTCTACTCCTACAAGAGTTTGACATGGAGATAAAGGATAAGAAAGGCATAGAAAATGGTGTTGCCGACCATCTTTCTAGAATGAGACTGTGTGAAGCTTTGCCTATAGATGATTCATTACCCGTGGAGCAGCTCATGATGATCCACTCCATAGTTTGCGCCAAGGATAATAGTGACAAGCTTGCAGATGTCTCGCATTTTGAGAAGGAAGAAACCCCATGGTATGCGGACATAGTGAACTTTTTGGCTTGTGCAGAAGAACCCACTCATCTAGACCTTTACCACAAGAAGAAGTTCATGAGGGATGTCTCTCACTACTTCTGGGACGAGCCTTATTTGTACAAGAAATGCGTAGATAGCTTATACCGTAGATGTGTCACGAGAGAAGAGGGTATGGACATACTTCTCCATTGCCATGATTCTACCTATGAAGGTCGTTTCACCACATTCAAGACGGCCACAAAGGTCCTACAAGCTGGTTTTTGGTGGCCCACACTGTTCAAAGATGCACATAGGTTCATTAAAGAGTGCGAGGCTTGCCAAAGATTCGTGAATATAAGCAAGAGAAACGAAATGCCCCAAGTGCCTATTTTTTAGTTGGAGGTCTTTGATGTTTGGGGGATAGATTTCATGGGGCCTTTCCCATCCTCTTTCGGGAACAAGTACATTTTGGTGGCCGTAGACTATGTCTCCTAGTGGGTTGAAACAGTAGCAAGCCCCAGGAATGATGCCAAAGTAGTGATCAAGCTCTTCAAGTTCACAATCTTCCCAAGGTTCGGAGTTTCTAAGGTAGTGATCAGTGATGAAGGCAGCCATTTCATCAACAAGGTTTTCGAGAACCTCTTGAAGAAGCACGGGGTTAGACACAAGGTAGCCACTCCGTATCTCCCTCAAACGAGTGGCAAAGTGGAAGTTTCTAATAGGCAGGTCAAAACCATTCTAGAAAAGACCGTAGGAGTAACTCGAAAGGATTGGTCAAGCAAGTTAGACGATGCCCTTTGGGCGTATAGGATGGCTTTAAAAACTCCCATTGGTACCATGCCTTTCAATCTCCTTCATGGTAAATCTTGTCACCTCCCTGTGGAACTAGAACACAAGGCTCTGTGGGCTGTCAAGCAATTGAATTACTCTTTCAAGACAGCCCAAGAGAAGAGGCTAATACAACTCCAAGAACTTGACGAGATACGGTTGGACGCGTATGAGAGTTCCAGGATCTACAAGGAAAGGACGAAAGCTATGCATGACAAGAAGCTGGTTCTGAAGGATCTAAAGGAGGGAAGCAAGGTGTTGTTGTATAACTCACGGTTAAAGCTGTTTCCCGGGAAGCGAAAGTCAAGATGGTCCGGACCGTTTGAAAAGAAGGAAATTCTACATTATGGGGCGATCACCTTGGTTGACAAAGAGGAAAAAAGCTTCACGGTAAATGGGCACAGGGTCAAGTCCTACATGGCTAGTGAGAGTAACAAGGAGAGAGTTACATCGCATCTCCAAGACCCGGAACCAGCCTAAGGCTGTAAAAGTCGAGCTAAACGACGTTAAACAAAAGCGCACTTGGGAGGCAATCCCACGTCTATCCTTGTATATATTCTTGTTCTATGTTACGCTCTTTACTTTTTGTGTGTAGGAAAGAGGAAATGGGATCAAGAGGCACGTTTTTGGAATGCATTGGTATTTGAAAGGAGGAAAGTATACACGAGATCGAGTCACAGATCGACCAGACATAGCTCGATGTCGATTTAATTTAAATCTACCAGACGATCGAGTGAACGGCTCGATTTCGAGAGGATGAGCCACCTGTGAGTTCGAACAAATATTCAAATGGGGTGTGGATCGAGCGAGTTCACTCGATCTTGGAAGGGAAATCGATGTCTGGATCGATCATTTCACTCGATCTTTGGCGAAACGATCAACAGATCGACCCTGGAGCTCGATCTTATCTTAACAATGATGGTCCACAAAACGAGAAGAGAAATCGATCTCTGGATCGATTTAAATCCAATAGGAGCAATAATCGATCCAGACGATCGTTTTCAAGCGAATTACGCATGAGATCGAGGTCTAGATCGACCAAAGTGACTCGATCTCATGCCAAGGTAAGTTTTCAAATTTACCTCTCTTTCTCCTTCCTTCCCAATTTAAATTTGAATTTTGGTCAAACCTGACACCTTTGACCATAGTGGACGAGCTTTGACCACAAATTCCAAGACCAATTGCATGCATGGCTCCAAAAATTTTTTCTCTTTATAAAGCCTTGCCCACACACTCTCTTCTCATTCACTTGTATTTCCAAACTTGGTTTTTAAAGAGAGAATGTGAGAGTTTCGGTTTTTGGCAAGAAGATTTTTTTTTCACACCTTGCGTTCAAAGTTCAAAATGTATTTCAATTTGAACCATATTTCATTAAAATTACTAGCTTCTAAGGTGTGAGTAGAAATAATTTGTTAGAGATTTTATTTTGATTTTTGAAAATGTCCTAGTTTGGGAGAAAAATCTAGGATTCTTCCATATTTTTCAAAGATTTCCCCCAGATTTAAAAATATATTTTAGAACATTCCCTAAAATATTGGAACATTGCATAGCGTTTAAAAGTTGATGTCCTCTTGTTTGCTTCGCTTACTCAAGCTATAAGCCTATTCTCATTCCCTTTGCAAGCTTTTGCTTCTCAGGTACCATGGCATCACATAGATTTGGATACTCACGACAAGCAGGATCGCTGGAGTGGGCTGACGAGGAGAGAAGGACACGCATGAGGCTCCGTCACATGAACTTTGAACCGACCAAGTTCGCAAGACGAACCTTCTTGCAAGAGGTCGGATTATTGGGCTCCTTTTATAAACTACTTGCGGACATGGAGCTCAGTTCTTTGGCGACCATGGATTATCCCACTTACCCGGAGGTGACCTTGCACTTTCTGTCCACAATGGGCTTCTCCTACGACGATCCAAGCTCGCCAACACCATCAACAGGGCGGATGAGGTTCTAGGTCCGGGGAAACTCCTTCAGCCTAACCATACGGAATATATGCAGTGCCTATGACTTCAATGGAGAGGCTCCCTTGGTGGAATTTCCACAGTTCAAATCGTCAAATGCCCTATGGATCTTGATGGGTGAAGGCAACTTCAGGAGCAACATGACCAAGATCATGACGGTGAGGAACCCTTTGCTACAATACATACTCCAGCTCCTTGCCAACACCCTCTCGGGAAAAACCAGAACCGCAACAGTGGAATAAAGCGAATTTCAAGGAGTGAAAGAGATCATGTGGGACGAGGGGTGGCTCTAGGCTAATGCGGAGGATCCCGTAGATGATAACTTTGGGGAAGATGTCAACTACGGATGAATTTTGGCATCCTCCCTGGTGAAGTACAAGAGCTGGTTGCTAAGGGCGAGGGCATTCTCGGTCTTCATAGGAGGCTTTTTCACTCCTCTCTTTGTGAAAGCGGGAGTAGATCTTTCAGTCTTTGAAGCAAGCACGGAGCGAGCTTACATGGACCACAACTACATGGTTGAAATGGACTTATTTGGACCTCCCCCTGTTGATAACATTCATATTTTACTCCTAAAACTTATTATTTCAAGATCATTTACAAGTTTTTTAACCCGGTTTTCAACGGTTTTAAAGTGATTTCCACGTTTCCTAGTCTTAAGAGTTATTTCAGGGAAATTGGACGAAAATGACACATTTTGGAGAAAAACGGGAACTTCAAGGACAAGTGATCAGAGCAATAAGTTGAGCATCAGACGACGACCTTTCCACCACAAGATCAAGCTCATATTTGGCGATAAGATAGCCCTTTCAGCTGTCTCTCTTACCGAGGTGGTTTGAGTTCAATCCCGTGGTTGGATCTCAAGTTACGAAGGCAGCAAGAAGGTCTGTCAGACACATCCTCTGAAGAAGGACGGCCGCGCCATAGATCCTCAGAAGACCAGTGGCTGCAGCACGCCTGGTCGCTCGCGTGGCCAGACCATTCCGGCCCATCCCGAGCCCGTTTTCACTTATCCGATATTTTCCGAGGTTAAAACACGAAGCCCACTTTCTGAAGACAGGAGAGCCTATATAAGAGGACCTTAGGGTTTCACAAAGGAGGTGACTTCACATACAGTTTTTCCAAAAACACTTTCACGCCGCAGAGAGAGAGAGAGAGAGAGAGAGAGAGAGAGAGAGAGAGAGAGAGAGAGAGAGAGTTCGACAGCCCCGAAGTTGAAGACCGCGAGAGAGAATTCTTCTTCCGCCGCCCACTCCTTCTTCCTTTCCTTTTCTTCTTTTGTTCTTAGTTCTTTGTTTTTCATTACATTAAGAAGATCTCTTCAATCGATTTCCTTTGAAGAAGTTTCCTCACTTTGTTTCTTATTCAATATAATTCACACCTTTTCATATCTCAAGGATGTCTCTCGTTCCCATGAACGAGTGATAAGTAGATTTCTTATATGGGTTCTACTCAGTCAATGACCCACTACTTATAACCGAATGTAGTATAGGTTATGGGTCTTATCAATCCGATGAGAGATTTCGAGTCATTGCATTTATGGAATTCTTTCACAAGTTAGGATGGATAAAAGAAAAGGGTGAAATTTTGGAAATCTGAGACTAAGATACTAAGAGAGCAGAAAGCAAGTATTTAAGCTAAATATGCTAAAGAACCGAAAATAAGATGGTTAAANAGAGAGAGAGAGAGAGAGAGAGTTCGACGGCCCCCAGAGTTCAAAACCTCGAGAGATAATTCTTCAGCAGCCGCCCTGTAACACCCCCGACTCGGTCTATGCCCAGACGAGCCGCGAGCGCCACAGTGTCGAGGTTTACAGATAGGTCGGCCCTACCTTAGAACGAATCTAAGTCCAAGGCTAGCCCGTCGTGCTAGCTCGGCCCTCTCATCTAGAGCCTAAGGCTTGCCAACCCGTACTCTAGACAATAGTTGTGTTAACTCGGATCAAGTTAATAACATTTCAACACAAGGCTTTTACTCACAACAAAATACCTTTCTTATATATATATATCGAGTCATTATACAAAATCTGACTTATTCAAACGTTACATAAACGGATCCTTACTACACAAACCGTACAACTTAAATTGTACATATGTTTTACAAAAACATACCGCAATCTACTCCGGAATCCTAGTGTCCGCTGCGCCCGTCTACTCTCTACAATTTCCTGCAAAATTTATTAAAATGAGGGATGAGTAATCTAGTATTACTTAGTGAATCCAGGACCCTTTATACAAATGTTAGAAACCCAACCCAAACCCCAAAATAAAACGATGCATGCATGCTCACATCATGCAACAATATCAAAGCAATAACACAAGCGGAAGCTTAAACAATGGTGGCATGACCATAGTAACCTCCTCGTTACTACGCATGCCGAGGATATAGCAACTGCAGTTACTAAGCCTAACCGTGGAACACAAACCCTAACCCTTCATGGTTATCTGTGTTCAACACTATACTAGACGTTGAACCAGGACCGAGCCCTTCATGGCTATTACCATTCAACGCTAGCTACCAAAAATGACCCTAGCCATTCATGGGTATGCATGTTCCACTCCAAGCGGGTTGACGAGACCTCTAGGTGTATCGGTTCACGGCTCCCTCCCTTGAAAACCTCCCTACTTACCACAGAGGACCGTAGGCGAGAACATCAATGCCGACATGTCCTTCATGACAGTCGGTCCACATTGTCCTTCTTGATAATCGGCACATGCATCGTCATGCAACTCGGCCAAGGGAGCGACCCAAGTACCCTCCGAGTCTTCCTTCCGTCAAGAACCGAGGGTTTCTCGTATCCATTTGGGTCGGGAAAGCGGGCCGCCGCCGATACACCGCCCTAAATCACCATGAGTATTCGTACCCATGTGATCCACACACTCTCAATAATTTTAAAAAATTCGCCGGCAACCACTTTCACAAAGTCCCTTATTATGAAAGCTACCTCGGCAGAATCTCTCAATTAACAAAATTATTTATGTGGCATAACTCTTCACAAAACTCCTCTTTTGTGAAAGTTAATGCGGCATACTTATACCAATTTCTGCGGCATACTTATACCAATTTCTGCGGCATAACTCTTCACAAAATTCCTCTTTTGTGAAAGTTAATGCGGCATACTTATAAAAATTTATGCGGCAAAACTCTTCACAAATTAAACTCTCATTTTTGTGAAAGTTATCGCGGCAGAACCTCTATCACACAATAATAATTAAGATGAACACGCCAAGCGTTCCATCCTTAAGTTAAAACCTGCAGATAAATTCGTTAGTATGAAATCTATACTACCGGGACTCACCTCTTTCCTTTACTAGACTAGCTGGATTCTTCTTTCTAGATCGGCTAAGCTTAGACTTGACTTCAGCAGCCGCCCTGTAGTTCGACGGCCCCCGGAGTTCAAAACCTCGAGAGATAATTCTTCAGCAGCCGCCCTGTAACACTCCCGACTCGGTCTATGCCCAGACGAGCCGCGAGCGCCACAGTGTCAAGGTTTACAGATAGGTCGGTCCTACCTTAGAACGAATCTAAGTCCAAGGCTAGCCCGTCGTGCTAGCTCGGCCCTCTCGTCTAGAGCCTAAGGCTTGCCAACCCGTACTCTAGACAATAGTTGTTTTAACTCGGATCAAGTTAATATCATTTCAACACAAGGCTTTTACTCACAACAAAATACCTTTCTTATATATATATCGAGTCATTATACAAATTCCGACTTATTCAAACGTTACATAAACAGATCCTTACTACACAAACCGTACAACTTAAATTGTACATATGTTTTACAAAAACATACCGCAATCTACTCCGGAATCCTAGTGTCCGCTGCGCCCGTCTACTCTCTACAGTTTCCTGCAAAATTTATTAAAATGAGGGATGAGTAATCTAGTATTACTTAGTGAATCCAGGACCCTTTATACAAATGTTAGAAACCCAACCCAAACCCCAAAATAAAACGATGCATGCATGCTCACATCATGCAACAATATCAAAGCAATAACACAAGCGGAAGCTTAAACAATGGTGGCATGACCATAGTAACCTCCTCGTTACTACGCATGCCGAGGTTATAGCAACTGCAGTTACTAAGCCTAACCGTGGAACACAAACCCTAACCCTTCATGGTTATCTGTGTTCAACACTTTACTAGACGTTGAACCAGGACCGAGCCCTTCATGGCTATTTCCGTTCAACGCTAGCTACCAAAAATGACCCTAGCCCTTCATGGGTATGCATGTTCCACTCCAAGCGGGTTGACGAGACCTCTAGGTGTATCGGTTCACGGCTCCCTCCCTTGAACACCTCCCTACTTACCACAGAGGACCGTTGGCGAGAACATCAATGCCGACATGTCCTTCATGACAGTCGGTCCGCATTGTCCTTCGTGACAATCGGCACATGCATCGTCATGCAACTCGGCCGAGGGAGCGACCCAAGTACCCTCCGAGTCTTCCTTCCGTCACGAACCGAGGGTTTCTCGTATCCATTTGGGTCGGGAAAGCGGGCCGCCGCCGATACACCGCCCTAAATCACCATGAGTCTTCGTACCCATGTGATCCACACACTCTCAATAATTTTAAAAAATTCGCCGGCAACCACTTTCACAAAGTCCCTTATTATGAAAGCTACCTCGGCAGAATCTCTCAATTAACAAAATTATTTATGGGGCATAACTCTTCACAAAACTTCTCTTTTGTGAAAGTTAATGCGGCTTACTTATACCAATTTCTGCGGCATACTTATACCAATTTCTGCGGCATAACTCTTCACAAAATTCCTCTTTTGTAAAAGTTAATGCGGCATACTTATAAAAATTTATGCGGCATAACTCTTCACAAATTAAACTCTCATTTTTGTGAAAGTTATCGCGGCAGAACTTCTATCACACAATAATAATATAAGATGAACACGCCAATCGTTCCATCCTTAAGTTAAAACCTGCACATAAATTCGTTAGTATGAAATCTATACTACCGGGACTCACCTCTTTTCTTTGCTAGACTAGCTGGATTCTTCTTTCTAGATCGGCTAAGCTTAGACTTGACTTGAGCGTACTAGCTCCCTACTACTTTCATTTACTCACTCTTAGTGTTTAGCTTTACCTTACTTTAGGCGAGAATGGATTGGAAGAATGGCATCACAGGGGTATTTATAGGCATTCTAAACAACCAAGCACGCTGCTAGCTGAGTGTCGTCCACCGGGCAATCAAGCCATGCATTTTAACCACGAATCAAAGCTAGTCTATAGCCTATCCCCTAGGCTTCCTAGCCTTCATCATTACATCTTATCCCATCTTCTTGCCCCTCGGCTCGTGTGCTGACTTCTTAGTGGCCACAAAGTGATAATGACCCATAAAACCATTTTTTTCAAAGATAGACCTTACCTTTAGATTTTGTCTTCATGCATGGGCGTGCCTTGCATGCTCTCCACGTTCCAGACATAGGCTATAACCTGTACCCTAGGCTGGTTAGCCTTATCCTCTCTGACCATATTTTCAGGACGTGTGCTCCCTTGTGATTTGCTAAGGCTGTGGATCTTATCTTCTGGGAGGATAAGCTATAGTCAAGAGACTTATCTCCTAACTAGTAGACCACGCCATCTCATGCTTAAAACCATGGTTTTTATCCCATAGATATCTCGTTCAAAGGCTATCCATGACAAGTCCAACATAATAGCTTTTTCATCCTTATACATGCGCGTTTCGTCCTTATACATGCGCCATGGGCCGTCGTCCGATTGGTCGGTGCTGGTGTGACTAGTCTTGGACCATGTTTCGTCCTTATACATGTAGTCCATAATCACGGCTTGTTTCGTCCTCATACATGCGCGTTTCGTCTTTATACATGCGTGTTTCGTCTTTATACATACCACTACAAGAAAACATGCTTTTTACGATGGCCGAATTCGTGGCAAATTCGTCGTAAATCGACATTCGCAACGAATTTGCCACGAAAGTTCAATCGTCGGTAATCGATCGTCGCGAAAGCAAATTCGTCGCAAATTCGTCGTTAATTTTGGGAGATCCAGATTTCGTCGTAAAATCGTCGTTAATAGTGTCGTCGTAAAATTGTCGTTAAATCGCGAGATACAGAGTTCGTCGTAAATCTGTGGCAAATTGAGAGGAAAAAATCGTAGTAAATTCGTAGCAAAATAATAATCGTCGTAAAATCGTGGCAAATGGAGGGAGAAAAAATCGTAGTAAATTCGTAGTTAACTAAAAATCGTCGTAAAATAGTAGCAAAAAAATCGTAGTAAATTCGTGGCAAACTAAACAATCGTCGTAAAACCGTTGCAACAGAGTTCGTCCTTAAATCGTGGCAAACTTATTTTTGTCGTAAATACCTAGTAAACTTTTAAAATTAAAATAAAAAAGAAAATTTACAAAAAAAATATTTTATAATAAAATTTAAAATAAAATAAAAAAAAATATTTTTGGTTTTTAAGAAAAACAAAATAAAACTACTCTAGGCCATAATCGAAATCCGGGATAATCCGTCGTGCTTCTTCAGTAGCTTCAGCCGCAAGGAGGCGTGTCTTCCTCGGTCGAATGGCTGGGCCTGATATGTGTTGTTGCCGCTCGTCGTCTCCGCTTCTCTTGCAAGAGTGCGGCGATCTGGGGATTTCCCACTGCCATTATCTTGAAGATAGCGTCGTACTCCGAAAGTTCAGCCTTGAATTGTTCTTGATATTTGGTTTGATTTTGTTGGAGAGTCGCTATCTTGGCACGTAGGACGACCGGATCATCTTCGGCGGACCGCTTAGAGGAAAAAGACGAAGCAGACGGGACATGATGAATAGATCACATCCCTACGACTTTCCCCTTTCTCTTAGGGACAACCTAGATTGTAAAAAATAAACAAATTATGATTAGATAAAAAATATAATAATAATAGATATATTAATGATAGGGCTCAGGTTTTACCCAAATAATCAACTACTACAAGTGCACAGCAATGCAGTTGAAGTATAAGGGGTATCGAATCCTCAGGGAAGTTAAAGCTACACATATGGTTTCTAGGTTTAGATTATGCTAGACGATTTATATGTAATTAAAACTAAGCAATTAAATAAGCAGTAAATCGGATTAAGATGGATTAAAGTTCAAGAGACGAAGCGCTAGGCAAGGATAATTATCAGGTTGAATCCAAGAATGCAGAATCTAAGTTTATTAGGGATTTATTAAAAACCGTCTAGAACTCGAAACTCTAAGTTAAAACCAATCAACTCTCGTTGCAGAAGTTATCTATGCCTAGATTCCTAAATCCCAAATCTCTTTGCAAATTTAAACATTTAAGGCAAGCAATAAGAACAGGTTCGATTTGTTCACAAAATACCTAAACTAAATCTCTTTGCGAATAGATATTTTGCTCACCTATGATTAGTTCAAGTTATTAATAATGCTCTCGCATCTATTAAACAACCTAAGGTTTTGATTTCTAAGTGAACAATTCAGAGAATCAAGTTAAGCACAAATCAAGGTGAAGATCCAATTGATTTCCCTAATAATTCTAGTGATTCTACAAACTCTTCATCAAACCCTAAATCATCCTAACCTAACAAGAAAACTACTCAGACATAATTATGCAAACACAAATCATGGCTGAAATAAATTGCATAAAACAATAGAGAATGATACAAGGGGTTCGAAATCTGGCTCAGATGAGTTAGAATTGTCTCCCTAAAAGCTCAGGATCAATCTCTCTCTAAGTCTCAAAAACAGAAAATAATGATAAGGTATTTGCCTAAACAATGCCTGAAAACTATTACACTGATGGTGTCGATCGACACTCATCACGTAAATCCAGCCTCTTGACTTCATCACTTCGGCTGCTTCTCCAAAATGCTCCAAAATGTTCCATAATCTCCCATTTAGCTCTAAATGCTCTCCATCCTGTAAAGACTCTAAAAAGACTCCAAAACTAGCAAAAGACTCTATAAAAACACATATATCATGGCCTAAAAACGGGTAAAAACCATGATATATCAACTCCCCAGACTTAGCCTTTGCTTGCCCTCAACCAAAACAGAAACTAAGACTGAAGTAGAAGTTTGAAAACAGGAACTTCCGTGTACTTCTTCAAAACGCCACTTTGATTAACACTTCTTGAATCCACATGATATTAGAGCCAACCTTAGGAAATGTTCAATGTACTTACCACAAGCTTAGCAATCTCCCAGTTCAAATAAAGATCCTTTCCTTGGTAAAAGATTCGAACTCTAACATTGGTAATGCCATAGAACTTTCTGATTCTTTTCCCTTCCTTAGTACCAAAACAAGATATTCTCATACAGCTCCCCTATTTTCTCTTCCCTTAGTCAACTTCTGCCCATTTTCAGGGTGTTCTAAGATCTTTTCATTTACTCTTCTTATTCTTTTTGGGATCTCTGGAATAGTGCTACTCTCTACTTGTGTTCCTTGTGAGGAGACATGTTCAAGAGCATCACTAATATTGTTCCTTGTGAGGAGACAGGCTCATGACAAAGGCACTATTCCAGACTTAGACTCTTTTTCTTTCTTTTCTTTTCTCTTAAGGAAAGATCAAGGAGAAACTGCAATTGCCTATCTGTTCAGACTGAAAGAGGAATCAAGTTCTGCGCATACCTAGTTCTTTGTAAGGGTATCTGAACTCGCCCTGTTAGACTGATTCCACTTGAAGCTTTCTACTTAGTAAGTCCTGCAATCAACTCTTATAGCAATGGTTCTTTTAAGTGTTAACTTTCTGTGGTTAGTTCCTAGAAAAACTGAAAGTTCCAACTAATTTTGACTCAATAAAACAAATTTTTGAAAACTTTTGACTCAAGACTTAACTGACTCCCAAAACAAAACACAAGATTAGCAACCACCTCTCCCAGACTTGAATAACACTGTCCCAGTGTTCTAAGAATGAGTTTGGATAGAAAAAAATTCGTACCAAATTGTTGCAACAAAGAGAAAAAATCGGATTACCTGACTTCTGCGCGTACCGTCGATCGACACAGATGGTGTCGATCGTTGCTGGGATAGATGGCCGTGTCGATCGACACTGGAGTGTGTCGATCGACACTCTGTCCGAAGACAGAGTTCTTCCACTCGAACTTTGATGTTGTTAAGTCATATTGTTGTTAGATATCTTCCAAGCTGTTAGAAAACTAAACAAAAGGTTAAACGCACAAGATAATCCAATAAGCTCAATAACTGCAACAAGTTTGAAACAAAGTACTGAATCAAATGCAGACTCAAAAGAAAAAGAAAAACTGACTCAAAATACTAAAAAGGATGGAAGAGTCACTCGTCCTCATCAGCATGTGGTGGAGAGGAACGTGGTGGCGTAGGTGGTCGAACGCAGGTAGACACAGAGGCAATGACCTTTCAGATGGTCTGGAAGCTCTTAACCACATATCTCTGAAATGCAGCCTGCTCCATAGGAATCTCAGGAGCGTCTGGAAGGTGATGCGGTCCAATAGGCTCTAAAGGGGCCTGTGCTATGCGCCTAGAACAAGAAGGTCGTGGTGCATCCTCAGCTGATCGGGAGGAAGTGCCTCTGCGTCTGGCAACGGGAGCAGTCCTAATCTTGTTCGGACTGGGGTGAAAGGCGAGGCGCTGAGGATCGCTGGTAATGTGAGTGAGATCCTTGTCAGGTAACTGTATCAAATGCTGCACTCTCTGCTCGTCGCTGAATGCCCACAGTCTCTCTCCGGTCACCCAGTGAGTCCTCTTCAAGTACTCCATATCCACCAAGGCACTCGATGTAACAATGGAGTAGGTAGAAGTGTCTATCCCGCAGTGCTGGAAGATAGGTGTAAGAAGACTCCCGATAGTCTCTGGCTTTGCCTTCGTTCCACTGAAAGTCTTCATCTTCAAGGAAGCCAAGTGATGAGCAAATACCGCACCAAGGTTCGCGCTAACTGGCGCGTCATCATCCTCATAAATTTCAGACCAAAGACCGCGGTAAAGCAGAACCAACTCAGACACTCGCATCTTCCCTGGCTCGTGCTTACACAGAAGTGTAGTAGCAAACAGTCGAACCAAGTAGCGCATGGTGGGATGGCGAATGTATGTCTGAGTGGAGGTCTTCGAGTCATACCTCCCATTCCCGAAATGTGACCAGAAATCTTGGTTATCTGGCAGCTGTGTCTGAAGAGAGACCCCAGTGGCATGCTCGTCTGCGAATCCATAGATCCCGCAGAGGTCTGGAAGTGAAATGCGGTAGCGGATTCCACGGATTAGGAAGGTCAATGTGCCTTCCAGAGCATTCCAGTTGATCTCGTTCCTGTAGTATACTCGGGCTGTGGCAATGAATTGGCGGACAAGATCGGGGTAAAGATCGTATTGCCGCGTCGCAATGGTGCCCATCCCAATTCTGTTCATCAAAGACAGGATGTCATCCTTGATTCCTACCTCGCTCATCATCTTCTCACAAGCAAAGCGAGTTGGAGCGATCTCTACTCGCAGCCACGCATTGTAGAACAGCGTGTCGTAATCATCCCATGTCTCGCTGATGTCTCTGTAAATACACGCGTCCTTTGCCACCTCCACAGCTGGTGAATCGTCCCAATGTCGTGTAACCCGAACCTTCACCTTTTCAGGCTTAGGCCATGGAGGAAGAGCCGGAATTGCCTCATCATTGGCAGTTCCTGAGGCCTCGGCGTCAGTGTCCCGTGGTCTCTTAGTCCTAGGAGCCATCTGCAAAAGAAAAAAACACAATAAAATCCAAAGTCCAAAGAAATGAAGCATTGGTCCTGGTCGGGTGTCGATCGACACAAAGGGTGTCGATCGACACCAAGTAAGAAACTTCAATAATCCGACAGTTCATGATTTTTAAACTCAAATTATGCATCAATGATCGGTTCAAACTATCCTAGCATCATCAATCAACCAATTCAAAGCCATAATACCCAAGAAAACTCCCTAAATTCGCAACATGCATCATTAATTTCCAAAATTTCGAAAAATTCAAGTTGTGCAAAATAGAGGAGGAAAAACAGTTGGGTAATGATTCTAATCATGATAGACAACCTAAATGAGCATCATTCAAACAAGAAATCAAGCTAAATAGGTCAAATTCGAAATTTTTCACCTTAGGGCCGAAAATAAAATTGGGAGATTTGAAGAACATACCTTGTAGATCGAATGAATGGACAATGGAATGTGAAAAAGGGTTAAAATCCGCACGGATTAGAGCAAAGAATCACTCAATTTGGTGATGATTTGAGAAAGTTAAGTTTTGGGAGAAAAATCTCTCAAAGGCGCGGTTTTGAAAAAAAAAAGAGAAAATGGAGAAAGTGTCGGGTTTTGAAGAACTTACCCGTATCCCCGCTTGATGTCGATCGACACTGAGTTTGATCGAGCCTCCCTTTTTTTTTTTAACAGCCAAAATAATTAGTAAAAACCAAAACAAAATGTAAAGAAAAACTTATCTAACAGTGGGTTGCCTCCCACTCAGCGCTCGTTTAACGTCAATAGCTTGACTGTACTTGCGTGATTTAGGCGTTGGGTGCATCATCCAAAGACACAATGTGTCCATATGGAATCTCGGCTTGAGCCCAATAGTGTTTCACTCGCTGCCCATTCACAGTGAACTCCTCTCCTTTGGAGTTTGTCAATACAATTGCTCCATATGGTCTGACCTCTTTGATGGTGAAAGTACATGACCAACGTGAATGCAATTTACCAGGAAACAATTGTAAACGAGAAATGTATAGAAGTACCTGGTCATTTGGCTCGAATTGTCTGGAGATGATCTTCTTATCATGATATGCTTTAGTTCTCTCTTTGTAGAGCTTTGAGTTCTCATAAGCATGATAACAAAGTTCATCCAATTCGTGGAGCTGAAGTAGGCTCCTTTCTGCAGCAGGCTTCAAGTCGAAATTCATCTTCTTGATAGCCCAATGTGCCTTGTGTTCCAACTCAACTGGAAGATGGCGAGCTTTGCCATAGAGCAGCTGGAAAGGTGTAGTTCCAAGAGGCATTTTGTATGCAGTCATGTATGCCCAAAGTGCATCATCTAGTTTCGCGGCCCAGTCCTTCCTTGTCTTTCCCATTGTCTTCTCCAGGATTTGCTTAATCTGTCTGTTGGAGACTTCCACTTGTCCACTCGTTTTGGGATGATAAGGAGTAGCCACGCGGTGCTAAACTCCATGTTTCTTTAGCAGCTTGTCAAACACCTTGTTGATAAAGTGAGATCCACCATCACTAATGACAATCCGCGGCACTCCAAATCTTGGAAAAATGATGGTCTGGAAGAGCTTTAGAACCACAGCAGCATCATTGGTCTTAGAAAAAACTGCCTCCACCCACTTAGACACATAATCTACAGCCACCAAGATGTACTGCATTCCGTAGGATGGAGGAAAAGGACCCATGAAATCAATGCCCCAACAATCAAAGACCTCAACTTCAAGGATGAAGTTCTGTGGCATCTCATTCCTCTTATTGATCTTTCCTCTCCTCTGACAAACATCACATTGCATGATGAACATCTGCGCATCCTTGAACATAGTAGGCCACCAAAAGCCTGCTTGAAGAACCATGGACACTGTCTTGAATGTAGCAAAGTGTCCAGCATACTCAGAACCATGACAATGGAACAAGACATCTCGAACTTCACTCTCTGCAATGCACCTTCTGTAAACATGATATGTATATATTTTTCATGATTTCAGCATCCATTTAGTATAAGTTTCTCATCATTTAGGAGTCTATTATAGCATCATTGTGTTGCATTGTATCATTTAGAGTCCTAGAGTGTTTTTGCATAGTCCTTGCATGTTTTGGTGCATTTGGAGTCTTGATCAGGTAACATGGATGCTATGGAGGGAACAATGGAGTTGGAAAGGAATGGCACATCACTTGAAGAGCAAGAAGTTGCCAAAAAGATGGAGAAGAAGAATCCTGAAGAAGTTTAGACGAGCAGGTTCGACGAAGCTCGTCGAAATTCTTCTCCAGGACACCCGTTCGACGAAGGCGTTCGACGAGACTGGCCGAAACATTTCTCCAGGGCGACCGTTCGACGACTGCGTTCGACGAAGGCTCGTCGAAATTCTCCCAAACGCTTGAAGACGGATTGAAGATCGAAGACCCGTTCGATGACTTGGTTCGACGAAGGCTCGTCGAAACTTTCCTCCATGATGAAGTTTCGACGAGTATGTTCGACGTGCTTGGTCGAAATTCTCCCAGAAAAACTCTTTTTGTCTTCTTTATGGGTCCCTCCTATAAATACTCTTTAGACCTAATTTTTTATGTTAACTTTTATTCTCTTGTTCTTAGCATAAACTTTTAGCCACTTTGGGCAATACTTTGTTTAAGCTTGGATCTTTTGAGTTTAATGCAATATCTCTTTTGAATCTCTTGTTTTATCTTTCCCTAATCATGTTTAGCTTATCTTTCACCTTTGATTTGATGGGCTTAATGATGATTAGTGAGTAGTTCTCTAGAAACTTAGGGATGGGTTAGATTTAGGGATTTCTAATGGTTCAATCTTGCAATCTAGGATAGATTCTTCCATTTCTCTTCTTATTAAGTAGTTCTTAATGCCAAATAGCTAATCTTTGCTATTTTGGATCATAAGCATTTCACACACCCACCAAGTGTTTGATGAAATGCTTGAACCAACTTAATAAGAGATTTACATTCCTAGCCTAAGATATTAGTTGCCTAGGGTGTTTATCATGCCATTTAGACTTATAATTAATGCTTGCTCATCATTTTAATGCTAACACATCATTAGTTCATTAAGGTGATTAGTAAAGGGATTAGTGCCACACACCATGGATTAGTCTTTATTAGTGTTCTAGGCATAGAGATGGCTTGTTTAGCTCCTTAATTGATTGCAAGATTGGTCATTTAGATGCCCAAATCAATGATTCCATCCCTAGGTTTCGTTTTAGTATTTTGTTAATCTTGCTTAGTAGTAATCCTTGCTTAGTAACTTGATTAGTGGTGATTAAGGCTTAGTTTCATAATATTGCTCTAGTAGTATCTCTCTTAGTTTGTGTTTAGCTTTTAATACTTGTTTGTGACTTGCATTTGCTATTTTAGCTTAGATTAAGCTTAACTTTGTATTCTTATTGCATCATCTCCCAAGATGGATTGATACCTCAATATATTGCAATGATATGAGCAATTGAGGAATTGCTTGCAAGACCAAAAAAGTATTGTTTTAATTTGGCGCCGTTGCCATATTGGGATTGATTGATCATTAAGATTTGAGTTTAGTTTGAGACTAAGTGATCCTTTTGTGTTTATTGACCATCTCATTTTCTAAATTTCAGTTTTCCTTTGAATGCATTTGAGATCACAAGGAGGCAACAACTTTGAAGGCTTTCAAGAGATTGATCAATTGGAAAGGGTTGCTAGGATTGCAAGAAGGGAGGCTACAAGGTTAGAAAGGTTGAGAATGGAAGAGCAACAAAGGGATCAAAATGCTCCACACATGGCACATGCACATGCTCCTCATAATGGAAATGAGCAAGCACCAAGGGGCAATGGAAACCCCTTGCATGCGCCTAGACAAGGAAGGACTATTGGGGCTGGTGATGCTCCAAATATTCATTAAAATAGATATGGTAATCAACCTCCACCAGTTCACAACAACACCTTTGAGGTCAAGCCAGCTTTCATCTCCATGGTTCAACAAGACAAGTTCCATGGTTTGTCAATGGAGGATCCACTTGATCATTTGGATAACTTTGATAGAGTTTGTGGGTTGTTCAAGATGAATGGTGTGAGTGAGGATGCTTTCAAGCTAAGACTATTTCCCTTTTCTCTTGGGGATAGAGCAAGGCAATGGGAGAAAAACTTGCCTCAAGGTACCATCACCTCTTGGGATGAATGCAAGAAGGCTTTCTTATCTAAGTTCTTCTCCAACTCAAGGACTGCCAAGTTGAGGAATGACATCTCAAGTTTCACTCAAAAGAATAATGAGTCTTTCAATGAAGCATGGGATAGGTTCAAGGGCTACACAATGCAATGCCCTCATCATGGCTTCACATAAGAGTCTCTACTAAGCACCATCTATAGAGGTGTTCTCCCAAAGATAAGAATGCTTCTTGATACCGCAAGCAATGGTAACTTCTTAGGGAAAGAAGTAGAAGATGGATTGGAGCTTGTAGAGAATCTTGCCTTGAGTGATGGTAATTATAATGAGGACTATGATAGAGCTCCAAGGGGGGATGAATATGAATCTCACAAGAAAGAAATGAAGTCTCTACATGACAAGATGGACAAGCTCATGTCCTCCACTCAAAGGCATGTGCAATTTGTTGGTAAGAATCAAGAATATTGTGATGATCAAGTTCAGTCTCAAGAGTGTGAAGAAGTGGTCAATTTCGTGGGTGGCCAAGGAGGATACAACAAAAACTACAACAACAACTATAAGGGAAACAACAACCTCTCTTATAGAAGTACTAATGTTGCTAACCCCCAAGATCAAGTCTACCCTCCACAAGCCACTCAAAACAAACCTTTTATACCTTTCAACAATCAACAAAAGGGTTATGCACCAAACACCAACTACCAAGGAGGAAATCAAGGCAACATTGGTGGTCCAAAGTACAACTCTCCACCAGGTTTTACTCAAGCTTCACAAGGCCCTCCTCAAGACAATGTTCAGCTTATGCTTCAACAAATACTTCACGGTCAAGCTCACAATGATGCTAATATGGGAAAGAAAATTGCTGAAATTAATACAAGGATGGACTCTTCACTCAATGAGCTTGCAACTCAAATAGGAGGTCTTCAACAAAAGTTCAAGCAACTTGAGCAAGGCAAGACTTAAAGCTCCAATTCTCAAGGCACTTTACCCGGTAAACCCGAAACTAACCCAAAAGAGTATTGCAATGCTATCTCCACTATTGATGAAGATGAGTTAGATCTTGTTGTGCTAGAGTTTGAGCAACTATTTGAAGCTCCATATGATACATCTACATTCAATGAGGACATTGAAGTTCAAGATAAGGAGGTGGTCATTAAAAATGACTTCATGGTTGTTGCTGCGGAAATGGGTAAAGAAGTGTTTGATGAAACCAAGACTTCTACAAAGGCAAGAGTTGAAGAGGATGTAAGAGAAGTGGCTAAGAAGAGTGAAAGGGAAGCTTGTGATCTCCCTATCTATAAGCCACCACTTTCATTTCCTGAGCGTATTTGGACTAAGGCACAAAAGAAAGTGCTCTCAAGCTTTAGAGGAAGTATGGAGAAAGTTGGTGCACCTTTGCCCAAAGGGGAGAGTTTGTCTCAGGTCAAGGATCAAATAAGGTTCATCAAAGACTTGCTAGCTAATAGGGAGGAGGTAGAAGAGCTGATGGAAAACCTTGATCCACCAAGCACAACAAAGGATGAGCTCAAGACTATTCCAAAGCTTGGTAATCCCGGAAAATTTTTGATTTCTTGTTCTCTTGGGAATTTGAAGATTGATGAGGCCTTATGTGATTCGGGATCAAGTGTCAATGTGATGTCCCTTGAATTGTCAAAGA
>JAHZTW010000001.1:118672470-118715351 GCA_020283515.1 Alliaria petiolata
GGATACAATGTGTGACCAGTAATTTAGGATTTTAGGGTAAAGAGAGGAACAAGAGTAAAAACCTTAGAATGTGTGAATTGTTTTGGTAGAGAGGATTTTGAAATGCAGCAAAGTTCTCACTACAACAATTGTCTCTATATTAGCTTTTCGTTTCGTATTTTCTTAATATATCTTTAAGCTGACGTGTGTATTGGAGCTAGAAAAATAATGAGAATCCAGAGAAATGGGTATTAACAAAATAAGTGGGGGTTATTGGTTTATGAATTTTAATGAATGATATTAGTTCTATTATTTCAAAATCTATGGTGGGTCGATTGCCTAAAATCCTCCTTAAATCATGGTCAAATCCATCCTAATCGAGTCTATGATTTAAGGTTCTTAATTGTGGATGTGGAATAAAATAGACGAAAATTGTTTAAAAAGTTTAGTTCAAAGTGTTTCGTGAGAATTAATAGTTAAGGGAGAAAAAAGCGGAACTACGTGTGTATGTATATATATATATATCTTATCTTATTATATAAAGTAGGATGCATCAAAGTTACTTTTTAACGTGATCGCGACACGTGGTAAGTTAATCGATAAGATTTTGACACGTGTTTTGATTAAAAATCTTATTATAAAGAAAAAGTATACTAATCTTGAAAGAAAAAGGAAAATATTATTATTTTCAAAAGAAGAAAGAATATACGAATCCTAATGGAAAAAGGAAAAATGAAAAGGGAAAATACTACTATTTTTAAAAGAAAAAAATATAAAAAAATATACTAATCCTAAAAAAAAAAGAAAATATTATTATTTTTAAAAGAAGAGAAATTATACTAATCCTAAACGAAAAAGGAAAATAGTACATTTTTTTTAAAAAGAAAAGATAAAAAACATATATCAATTAAGAAAAAAAAAACAGAAGAAAAAGAAACAAAAGTAAACAAGATATATCATTTTTTACTAAAAAAAAAAATAAACGTCAAAGTTAGTCATCAATATGATCGTGACACGTGGCAAGTTAATCAATAAGATTTTGACACATGTCAAGTTGATCGCTTTAGATTTTGATACGTGTCTGGTAAAATATAAACAAAAAGGAAATTTCCAAAAAGGTCAAATTTAACGATTATTAAGATTATAAAAGTAAGATAAAATTAACTATGATATATTTCAATTTAATAAAAAGAAAGTAAAACAAAATGATTTATTTCATTTAAAAAAGGAAAAATAAAAACAAAAATAAAATAAGATTAACTAAGATATATTTCAATTAAAAAATAAAATTCTAGATGCTAATGATATGACATTAGACGATGATAAGTTCAATGTGGAGGAGGATAGCAAAAATCATATAGAGAAGCTTCTGATGCGAGTCTTGAGAAGCATAACTTCTCTACAGAGCAAAAATATCATATAAGGAAGAAACAAAAAAGTAAATTAAAAATAAAAACAAATTTTTTGATTAAGTAGGATATATTTCAATTAAAAAAAGAAAATTCTAGATGCTAATGATATGACAATGATGATGAACTCAATGAGGAGGAGGAGGATATCAAGAGTTATGTAGAGAGACATCTGATGCGAGTCTTGAGAAACATAACTTCTCTAGAGAGCAGAGATATCATATAAGGGAGATAAATGTGACGAGGAAGAGAGACTTTATTTGCTTGAAAAATTTTAATGGGGAAATTGTTAACATACTCAAAGGACTCAAATTGCATACTCAAGTTTTTAATGCAGCGGCAATAGAAAAATATAATTAATAAAATATGTGAACTATATGAGAAGTAGGGTTAATGTTGTTTAGGACCCCCAACAGATTATGTGTTTTGAATATTTTAATTAAAAATAAATAAAATTTAAAATAAATAAATAACTCCCAATTAGGTTCTGATTTTGTGTTTTTCGTATATCTTTTTCAGTAGTGATCAGATTTTATTTTCTATTTTCTTAAAAAAAATATTTTAACGACTTTTATATTTTATTATAATATATTTGCGTTTACGCGGATCCTAATCTATATTTTAATATGATAAAAAATAGGATAATTAATTCATCAAAATTTTATATATCTTATTACATAAAGTAGGATGCGTCGAAGTTTGTAATTAATATGATCGCGACAAGTTTCAAATTAATCGATCGGATTTTGACAGGTGTCATAAGTATATATCTAAAAAAAAGAAAAATATAACAAAATGATCTATTTGTCATAAGTATATAGCTAAAAAAAGAAAAATAAAAAGATCTATTTCAATTTAGGAAAAGGAAAATTAAAAAATAAAAGATTGCTAATTAACTTGATTGCGACATGTGGCGCTTCATTCGATTCAAATTCTGACATGTGTCCTGATAAAATATTAGAATTTATATCTTATTATGAAAATGATTTATTAAAATTTTATAAAATAAAAAAGTAAATAAGATTAACTATGATATATTTCAATTAAGAAAATGAAATCATATATTCTAATGATATGACATTGGACGATGATGAGCTCAATGAGGAGGAAGATCATGTGGAGACACTTTTGATGCGAGTCTTGAGAAACATAATTTAGATAGAAAGTAGAGAGATCATATACGGGAGATAACTATGAAGAGAAATAAAGACTTTGTTTGTTTGGTGAGAGTTAATAAGGAGATCGTTAACATACTCGAATGACTCGAATTGAATACCCAAGTTTTTAATGAAGCTGAACAGAGAAAAATATATTTGATAAAGTGTGTGAACTACAAAAGAAGTAGGGTTAATGTTGCTTAGGATCCGCATAAGATTCTTTGTTTTGAATATTTTAATTGAAAACATATGAGAATTAAGATAAATAAACACTCTTAGGTTTCATTTTTTTTTTAATATATATATTTTAAGTAGTGATCCAATTTTGTTTTTTATTTTTAAAAAAATTCATTTTAACGGATTTAAAAATTTGTTATTGCAAACCCGCGTAAACGCGGGTCCTAATCTAGTATTATATAATGTAAGATGCATCAAAATTATTTTTTAACATGATCATGACACGTGTCAAGTTAATCGATTAAATTTTGACACGTGTTAAAAAATTCAACCAATTAGATTTTAACATAATATTTTTATAAATCTATAAAATAGTTTTAAAATTAAAAGGGTAAAGTAAGTTTTTTTCTTTTACTAATACAAAAAGAAAAAAATCAACTAGGATATATTTGAATTCAAGAAAAATAAAATAAAATAAAAGGATCTATTTCATTTTAAGAAAAGGAAAATAAAAACAAAAAATAAATAATATCAACTAGGATATATTTTAATTAAAAAAATAGAAATTTCAGATGCTAATGATATGACATTAGACGATGATGACCTCAATGAGGAGGATGATAGCAAGAATCATGTAGAGAAGCTTTTGATGCGAGTATTGAGAAACATAACTTCTCTATAGAGCAAAGAGATCATATATACGAGAGAAACAAAAAAAAATTAAAAACGAAAAGTAAATTTGATTAATTAGGGTATATTTCAATTAAAAAAATAAATTTTAGATGCTAATGATATGACCTTAGACGATGTATGTTATTACATTATATCATATTGTGTGAACTAAATCATTTTATCGATTTAGATTTTGATACACGTCTCGGTAAAATATTATTTTTTAAAGAAAAAAAATTTCTAAAACAAAATGTCAAATTTATTGATTTAGATTACAAAAGTAAAATATAATTAACTTGAATATATTTCAATTTAAGAAAAAGAAAATAAAAACAAAAAGATCTATTTCAAAGAAAAATAAAAATAAAAACAAAAATTAAATTAGATTAACTAGGATATATTTTAATTAAATAAAAAAGAAAATTTTAGTTGCTAATGATATGACATTATACGATGATAATAACAATGAGGAAGAGGATATCAAGAATCATGTAGAGAAACTTTTGATGTGAGTTTTAAGAAGCATAACTTCTCTAGAGAGCACATAGATCATATAAGAGAGAAGAATGTGAAGAGAAAGAGAGTGATTCTTTAACTTCTCTTTACGGATTATTCGATTTTGTTTTTAATTTATTTTTACGGTTTAAATATTTTAATAAAAACCCGCATATATGCGGATCCTATTCTAGTATATATATATATATATATAGGGTTTTAACAGTCAACTATCTTAGAACAGGAGAATTGCTTCTTAAGGTATATCATATTGGGAAGGGATTTTTTATGATAATTGTTTTAAAGTGCGTTTCACATGCCCAATGTTGTAGGCTTGTGCATGATCTTCCGATCACTTAAACAAGTTCCCAGTGAGCACCATTAGATCATTGTCTACTTTTTATTTTATCAACTATTGCCTCTGATCCATCTGCTTGCTTTATAGTTTCTAACATGATCGTGAAATCATATTTAAGAACCAAAAGCAACTTTGAATCTCAAGCTGACCTAAAATCTTGTATTTCCACGTGCTGAAATCACCTTTCCATCAAACTTATCCACCTCAATTCTTTCTAGAGTTGGTTGCATGATTAACTGACTTTTTGTTACACTACAAGAAAATACTGTCTGACTATGACCCGTCAAAAATTTCTGAAGAATCTCCGACAGAATATGACACCTGTCGGACATATGTCGAAAAAATAGTAGTTAAAATACGGCCATTGTTATATCTGTTGCGGTAGCTATTGTAATTTTGAAAGTCCAACGAAAATCTGTTGGAAATACGCTTAACTTCATCTATTTAAAGCCTTCTTCCTTCATTCATAACCAAGCATAAAAGAAAAACTTCAAAATGTCTTCTTCCAATAGTTTTGATTATTTTCAGTCTTGGATTAACAAACCTCCGAGTGATATGAGCGTACTTACAAATAAGATCTAAATCAATAAATGAAAATTGCGTGAAACCAAAAAATAAAATTGCATTTTGGTAAGATGTACTTTCAATGTACTAAATGTGGGAATCATAGATTTATTTTGGTTATTGCTGTTCGGAATCACCTAGTTAGGCGAGGATTTAGGTTCGGTTATAAGAAAATGATTCAATGGTGAATTATGCTAGTACTAGTAACATTTTTGTGCATATAAGTTTGAGGAACCAACAACGAAAGTAGATGAACAGTTAGGTGTTGTCCATATGGTAAACGATGCATTTCGTAAAAATATACCGTCGTTCGTTGACATGTTAGATGCACCTAAACATCCATAGTTATATCAAGGTTGTAGAATGGTATTCACCTTTATCAACTGTAACTAGGTTGATGACTGATAACACTCATATTTGACCAGTTTTTACTATCATAAGTGAATGGTTTAATAAAAATTTCGCTTAGGTTTTAATACATAAATACTAGAATTCGAGTATTTGTATTGTCAAGATTCTTTTCAGAAAACTTAGCAAAAGGAACTGGAGCAAAACATATATTTTCGGAACAAGTGCGATATGACAGAAGTTTAACATGAAACAGAGTCCTTCCCACAAGGAGATCAAGCTGATATTTTGGGAACAAGATAGGCTGATCTCCTACCTTTCATGCCGAAGTGGTTTGAGGACAATCACATGGTTGGATCTCAAGTTACAAGAAAAGCGAGAAGGCCCATCAAGACAAGTACAAAACCACATTGGCCGCATCAAACAAGTTTTACACTTGCATTGGCTGTGCTACATGAGGACATTCGCGCGGCCGACTCATTCGACGTTTCAAAGCTCATTTGCGAGCCCAACTTAATTATGCAGCCATCAAAAGCAATTCTAACCTAAGTGACGTCTAAGAAGACTTCAAGACCTATAAATACTTAGATCCTAGGGATTTATTTCATAATTTTTCATGTTGCTCAACACATCTCTCAATACTTTGTGGTCACGATTCGTTTTAGAGTTTTTATCCTTTTTTTTTCTTTGTTCTTCAAAGGAGTAGATTCTTCGTGAACCCACTTTTCTTTTATTTGATAAATCGAAGTTATTTATTTATAATGTTTTGGCTTCGATATATCATGTGTGCGTAGTTTATTTTTGTTGTGTGATTTCTAAAGGGTTCTTAAGGGGGATTTCATTAACTGTTTTTTATGCATCTATTCGTTTAGCCGTATTTTAGGGATTTTTTTTCTAAGTTTGTTTTAAATGCAAGGATCTAGCGTCATGAACTAGAGACTAAACTAAAGATTGATTAGATACGCTAACATGTTGAATCCGATCATCGGAACCAACTTAGGCTAACATCGCGTCGTGAGGTGCGAATTACACACTCACAGAGTGTTCGTGAACGTTTACACATATGATGCAAATATGCAAGAAACATGCAAATGCTAATGCAAAGTGCCTAAGGACCTAAAATGAAACAATTGGTGCAAACTAGTCTATTATGAATGTTATAAACATGAAAATGTATTCTAAATGTAAGCAAAATATGCGAATTTCACTTTCCAAGTTCTCGTGATGGGGGTCGAGGTCGCGGCAGTGCCTTATGTCGGTTTCATGGCCCGAGTTGTAACGCATGCGGAAGTCTTGTGGCTCTCGGATGGCTTCAGACTGTTGTGTACGTTCCGAGTCCATTTTAGCTAGTGCGCCCATTATGACCTTCAAAGGGTCATCTTCGGCTACTTCTCTGTGGCTTGCTCCATGCCCAGGATCGTTCAGGCCGTTGAACTCACTAGTGGCCAGATTTGTCACTAATAGTCGCGCTCCTTTCACTGATTTCGACGAAAAGTCTCTGTTGCTTGCAATATCCAGCGCTGCTTGGAGTTTCCTGTTGACTCCTCGATAGAATGTGCTGATCATGTGTTCGTCAGTGAATCTGTGGTGTGGACAGTCTCTCTCATAGCCTTTAAATCGCTCCTACGCTTTGATGAGAGTCTCACATCTTTCTTGTCGGAACCCTTGTATCTTGTTCCTTAGGAGGTAGGAACGGGATTTAGTGTAGAAACGGTTCAGGAAAACCTTTCTGCATTCTTCCCAACTGGTGATGGATGCTGGGGCTAAGGATCTCAACCACTTGCTTGCTTTTTCTTCCAAATAGTAGGGGAACAACATGCATCTCAGGTAGTCTCCATTGATCTTGAAAATGGCGCAGACTCCTTCGAACGCTTCAATGTGCTCGATGGGTTGCTCCGATGGTTGTCCTCGATATTGGTTCTGTTTAACCAGATCTATAATGCGTTTCTTGATCTCCAAATTGTCTCCTTCAGGTAGTGTCAACCGAAAAGGATTTCGGTCTTCGAAGGACTTGAAGGGAGCGTCGAACTCGGAGATTGCAGGCGCGCCCTCGACGAACGTCTCATCTTCGTCGCTCAACAGATCTTCTTCTTCTTCCACTCGTTGTTCTCCGTTTAAATTAAACGGATCTCCAAGACCTTCGGCGTCTCGAACTTGATCCCCCATTAGAGAAGTGCCTGCAAAACGAGGAGTTAAACGAAAAGTTCAGTAACCGTTCTATTGATCTTTCGGTAAAGGATTTGTAAGAAGCAAATCGATAGTCCCCGGCAACGGCGCCAAAAACATGATGCAACAGGTTTCAGAGTCTGTTTTCGAGTTTTAAATTTATAACCCTATTGCCTGCAAGTGCACATATGTGCGTTGTAGTATTTAGGGTGTCGAACCACATAGACTATGATGCTTCAAGCAAATCAAGTAAAATAGAAAATCAAATAAGAACGATTAGGTTAACGATTGGTTTTGGGAAGGTGATGGTTTAGTAGCTAAACAGGAATCAAGAAGGTTTGTAAAGCTATAAAATGGAACGCTGGGTTTCAGGGATCTCTCGGGGTATTTCACGGGGTGATTCTACGATTGAAACACTTGACCTAGGCAAATCAAATCAACCCTCGACGAACGTCTCATCTTCGTCGCTCAACAGATCTTCTTCTTCTTCCACTCGTTGTTCTCCGTTTAAATTAAACGGATCTCCAAGAGCTTCGGCGTCTCGAACTTGATCCCCCATTAGAGAAGTACCTGCAAAACGAGGAGTTAAACGAAAAGTTCAGTAACCGTTCTATTGATCTTTCGGTAAAGGATTTGTAAGAAGCAAATCGATAGTCCCCGGCAACGGCGCCAAAAACATGATGCAACAGGTTTCAGAGTCTGTTTTCGAGTTTTAAATTTATAACCCTATTGCCTGCAAGTGCACATATGTGCGTTGTAGTATTTAGGGTGTCGAACCACATAGACTATGATGCTTCAAGCAAATCAAGTAAAATAGAAAATCAAATAAGAACGATTAGGTTAACGATTGGTTTTGGGAAGGTGATGGTTTAGTAGCTAAACAGGAATCAAGAAGGTTTGTAAAGCTATAAAATGGAACGCTGGGTTTCAGGGATCTCTCGGGGTATTTCACGGGGTGATTCTACGATTGAAACACTTGACCTAGGCAAATCAAATCAACCCTCGACGAACGTCTCATCTTCGTCGCTCAACAGATCTTCTTCTTCTTCCACTCGTTGTTCTCCGTTTAAATTAAACGGATCTCCAAGAGCTTCGGCGTCTCGAACTTGATCCCCCATTAGAGAAGTACCTGCAAAACGAGGAGTTAAACGAAAAGTTCAGTAACCGTTCTATTGATCTTTCGGTAAAGGATTTGTAAGAAGCAAATCGATAGTCCCCGGCAACGGCGCCAAAAACATGATGCAACAGGTTTCAGAGTCTGTTTTCGAGTTTTAAATTTATAACCCTATTGCCTGCAAGTGCACATATGTGCGTTGTAGTATTTAGGGTGTCGAACCACATAGACTATGATGCTTCAAGCAAATCAAGTAAAATAGAAAATCAAATAAGAACGATTAGGTTAACGATTGGTTTTGGGAAGGTGATGGTTTAGTAGCTAAACAGGAATCAAGAAGGTTTGTAAAGCTATAAAATGGAACGCTGGGTTTCAGGGATCTCTCGGGGTATTTCACGGGGTGATTCTACGATTGAAACACTTGACCTAGGCAAATCAAATCAACCCTCGACGAACGTCTCATCTTCGTCGCTCAACAGATCTTCTTCTTCTTCCACTCGTTGTTCTCCGTTTAAATTAAACGGATCTCCAAGAGCTTCGGCGTCTCGAACTTGATCCCCCATTAGAGAAGTACCTGCAAAACGAGGAGTTAAACGAAAAGTTCAGTAACCGTTCTATTGATCTTTCGGTAAAGGATTTGTAAGAAGCAAATCGATAGTCCCCGGCAACGGCGCCAAAAACATGATGCAACAGGTTTCAGAGTCTGTTTTCGAGTTTTAAATTTATAACCCTATTGCCTGCAAGTGCACATATGTGCGTTGTAGTATTTAGGGTGTCGAACCACATAGACTATGATGCTTCAAGCAAATCAAGTAAAATAGAAAATCAAATAAGAACGATTAGGTTAACGATTGGTTTTGGGAAGGTGATGGTTTAGTAGCTAAACAGGAATCAAGAAGGTTTGTAAAGCTATAAAATGGAACGCTGGGTTTCAGGGATCTCTCGGGGTATTTCACGGGGTGATTCTACGATTGAAACACTTGACCTAGGCAAATCAAATCAACCCTCGACGAACGTCTCATCTTCGTCGCTCAACAGATCTTCTTCTTCTTCCACTCGTTGTTCTCCGTTTAAATTAAACGGATCTCCAAGAGCTTCGGCGTCTCGAACTTGATCCCCCATTAGAGAAGTACCTGCAAAACGAGGAGTTAAACGAAAAGTTCAGTAACCGTTCTATTGATCTTTCGGTAAAGGATTTGTAAGAAGCAAATCGATAGTCCCCGGCAACGGCGCCAAAAACATGATGCAACAGGTTTCAGAGTCTGTTTTCGAGTTTTAAATTTATAACCCTATTGCCTGCAAGTGCACATATGTGCGTTGTAGTATTTAGGGTGTCGAACCACATAGACTATGATGCTTCAAGCAAATCAAGTAAAATAGAAAATCAAATAAGAACGATTAGGTTAACGATTGGTTTTGGGAAGGTGATGGTTTAGTAGCTAAACAGGAATCAAGAAGGTTTGTAAAGCTATAAAATGGAACGCTGGGTTTCAGGGATCTCTCGGGGTATTTCACGGGGTGATTCTACGATTGAAACACTTGACCTAGGCAAATCAAATCAACCCTCGACGAACGTCTCATCTTCGTCGCTCAACAGATCTTCTTCTTCTTCCACTCGTTGTTCTCCGTTTAAATTAAACGGATCTCCAAGAGCTTCGGCGTCTCGAACTTGATCCCCCATTAGAGAAGTACCTGCAAAACGAGGAGTTAAACGAAAAGTTCAGTAACCGTTCTATTGATCTTTCGGTAAAGGATTTGTAAGAAGCAAATCGATAGTCCCCGGCAACGGCGCCAAAAACATGATGCAACAGGTTTCAGAGTCTGTTTTCGAGTTTTAAATTTATAACCCTATTGCCTGCAAGTGCACATATGTGCGTTGTAGTATTTAGGGTGTCGAACCACATAGACTATGATGCTTCAAGCAAATCAAGTAAAATAGAAAATCAAATAAGAACGATTAGGTTAACGATTGGTTTTGGGAAGGTGATGGTTTAGTAGCTAAACAGGAATCAAGAAGGTTTGTAAAGCTATAAAATGGAACGCTGGGTTTCAGGGATCTCTCGGGGTATTTCACGGGGTGATTCTACGATTGAAACACTTGACCTAGGCAAATCAAATCAACCCTCGACGAACGTCTCATCTTCGTCGCTCAACAGATCTTCTTCTTCTTCCACTCGTTGTTCTCCGTTTAAATTAAACGGATCTCCAAGAGCTTCGGCGTCTCGAACTTGATCCCCCATTAGAGAAGTACCTGCAAAACGAGGAGTTAAACGAAAAGTTCAGTAACCGTTCTATTGATCTTTCGGTAAAGGATTTGTAAGAAGCAAATCGATAGTCCCCGGCAACGGCGCCAAAAACATGATGCAACAGGTTTCAGAGTCTGTTTTCGAGTTTTAAATTTATAACCCTATTGCCTGCAAGTGCACATATGTGCGTTGTAGTATTTAGGGTGTCGAACCACATAGACTATGATGCTTCAAGCAAATCAAGTAAAATAGAAAATCAAATAAGAACGATTAGGTTAACGATTGGTTTTGGGAAGGTGATGGTTTAGTAGCTAAACAGGAATCAAGAAGGTTTGTAAAGCTATAAAATGGAACGCTGGGTTTCAGGGATCTCTCGGGGTATTTCACGGGGTGATTCTACGATTGAAACACTTGACCTAGGCAAATCAAATCAACCCTCGACGAACGTCTCATCTTCGTCGCTCAACAGATCTTCTTCTTCTTCCACTCGTTGTTCTCCGTTTAAATTAAACGGATCTCCAAGAGCTTCGGCGTCTCGAACTTGATCCCCCATTAGAGAAGTACCTGCAAAACGAGGAGTTAAACGAAAAGTTCAGTAACCGTTCTATTGATCTTTCGGTAAAGGATTTGTAAGAAGCAAATCGATAGTCCCCGGCAACGGCGCCAAAAACATGATGCAACAGGTTTCAGAGTCTGTTTTCGAGTTTTAAATTTATAACCCTATTGCCTGCAAGTGCACATATGTGCGTTGTAGTATTTAGGGTGTCGAACCACATAGACTATGATGCTTCAAGCAAATCAAGTAAAATAGAAAATCAAATAAGAACGATTAGGTTAACGATTGGTTTTGGGAAGGTGATGGTTTAGTAGCTAAACAGGAATCAAGAAGGTTTGTAAAGCTATAAAATGGAACGCTGGGTTTCAGGGATCTCTCGGGGTATTTCACGGGGTGATTCTACGATTGAAACACTTGACCTAGGCAAATCAAATCAACCCTCGACGAACGTCTCATCTTCGTCGCTCAACAGATCTTCTTCTTCTTCCACTCGTTGTTCTCCGTTTAAATTAAACGGATCTCCAAGAGCTTCGGCGTCTCGAACTTGATCCCCCATTAGAGAAGTACCTGCAAAACGAGGAGTTAAACGAAAAGTTCAGTAACCGTTCTATTGATCTTTCGGTAAAGGATTTGTAAGAAGCAAATCGATAGTCCCCGGCAACGGCGCCAAAAACATGATGCAACAGGTTTCAGAGTCTGTTTTCGAGTTTTAAATTTATAACCCTATTGCCTGCAAGTGCACATATGTGCGTTGTAGTATTTAGGGTGTCGAACCACATAGACTATGATGCTTCAAGCAAATCAAGTAAAATAGAAAATCAAATAAGAACGATTAGGTTAACGATTGGTTTTGGGAAGGTGATGGTTTAGTAGCTAAACAGGAATCAAGAAGGTTTGTAAAGCTATAAAATGGAACGCTGGGTTTCAGGGATCTCTCGGGGTATTTCACGGGGTGATTCTACGATTGAAACACTTGACCTAGGCAAATCAAATCAACCCTCGACGAACGTCTCATCTTCGTCGCTCAACAGATCTTCTTCTTCTTCCACTCGTTGTTCTCCGTTTAAATTAAACGGATCTCCAAGAGCTTCGGCGTCTCGAACTTGATCCCCCATTAGAGAAGTACCTGCAAAACGAGGAGTTAAACGAAAAGTTCAGTAACCGTTCTATTGATCTTTCGGTAAAGGATTTGTAAGAAGCAAATCGATAGTCCCCGGCAACGGCGCCAAAAACATGATGCAACAGGTTTCAGAGTCTGTTTTCGAGTTTTAAATTTATAACCCTATTGCCTGCAAGTGCACATATGTGCGTTGTAGTATTTAGGGTGTCGAACCACATAGACTATGATGCTTCAAGCAAATCAAGTAAAATAGAAAATCAAATAAGAACGATTAGGTTAACGATTGGTTTTGGGAAGGTGATGGTTTAGTAGCTAAACAGGAATCAAGAAGGTTTGTAAAGCTATAAAATGGAACGCTGGGTTTCAGGGATCTCTCGGGGTATTTCACGGGGTGATTCTACGATTGAAACACTTGACCTAGGCAAATCAAATCAACCCTCGACGAACGTCTCATCTTCGTCGCTCAACAGATCTTCTTCTTCTTCCACTCGTTGTTCTCCGTTTAAATTAAACGGATCTCCAAGAGCTTCGGCGTCTCGAACTTGATCCCCCATTAGAGAAGTACCTGCAAAACGAGGAGTTAAACGAAAAGTTCAGTAACCGTTCTATTGATCTTTCGGTAAAGGATTTGTAAGAAGCAAATCGATAGTCCCCGGCAACGGCGCCAAAAACATGATGCAACAGGTTTCAGAGTCTGTTTTCGAGTTTTAAATTTATAACCCTATTGCCTGCAAGTGCACATATGTGCGTTGTAGTATTTAGGGTGTCGAACCACATAGACTATGATGCTTCAAGCAAATCAAGTAAAATAGAAAATCAAATAAGAACGATTAGGTTAACGATTGGTTTTGGGAAGGTGATGGTTTAGTAGCTAAACAGGAATCAAGAAGGTTTGTAAAGCTATAAAATGGAACGCTGGGTTTCAGGGATCTCTCGGGGTATTTCACGGGGTGATTCTACGATTGAAACACTTGACCTAGGCAAATCAAATCAACCCTCGACGAACGTCTCATCTTCGTCGCTCAACAGATCTTCTTCTTCTTCCACTCGTTGTTCTCCGTTTAAATTAAACGGATCTCCAAGAGCTTCGGCGTCTCGAACTTGATCCCCCATTAGAGAAGTACCTGCAAAACGAGGAGTTAAACGAAAAGTTCAGTAACCGTTCTATTGATCTTTCGGTAAAGGATTTGTAAGAAGCAAATCGATAGTCCCCGGCAACGGCGCCAAAAACATGATGCAACAGGTTTCAGAGTCTGTTTTCGAGTTTTAAATTTATAACCCTATTGCCTGCAAGTGCACATATGTGCGTTGTAGTATTTAGGGTGTCGAACCACATAGACTATGATGCTTCAAGCAAATCAAGTAAAATAGAAAATCAAATAAGAACGATTAGGTTAACGATTGGTTTTGGGAAGGTGATGGTTTAGTAGCTAAACAGGAATCAAGAAGGTTTGTAAAGCTATAAAATGGAACGCTGGGTTTCAGGGATCTCTCGGGGTATTTCACGGGGTGATTCTACGATTGAAACACTTGACCTAGGCAAATCAAATCAACCCTCGACGAACGTCTCATCTTCGTCGCTCAACAGATCTTCTTCTTCTTCCACTCGTTGTTCTCCGTTTAAATTAAACGGATCTCCAAGAGCTTCGGCGTCTCGAACTTGATCCCCCATTAGAGAAGTACCTGCAAAACGAGGAGTTAAACGAAAAGTTCAGTAACCGTTCTATTGATCTTTCGGTAAAGGATTTGTAAGAAGCAAATCGATAGTCCCCGGCAACGGCGCCAAAAACATGATGCAACAGGTTTCAGAGTCTGTTTTCGAGTTTTAAATTTATAACCCTATTGCCTGCAAGTGCACATATGTGCGTTGTAGTATTTAGGGTGTCGAACCACATAGACTATGATGCTTCAAGCAAATCAAGT
Source organism: Alliaria petiolata (assembly GCA_020283515.1). Taxonomy (NCBI): domain Eukaryota; kingdom Viridiplantae; phylum Streptophyta; class Magnoliopsida; order Brassicales; family Brassicaceae; genus Alliaria; species Alliaria petiolata. The sequence goes on from JAHZTW010000001.1 coordinate 118,686,755, forward strand.
AAAATAGAAAATCAAATAAGAACGATTAGGTTAACGATTGGTTTTGGGAAGGTGATGGTTTAGTAGCTAAACAGGAATCAAGAAGGTTTGTAAAGCTATAAAATGGAACGCTGGGTTTCAGGGATCTCTCGGGGTATTTCACGGGGTGATTCTACGATTGAAACACTTGACCTAGGCAAATCAAATCAACCCTCGACGAACGTCTCATCTTCGTCGCTCAACAGATCTTCTTCTTCTTCCACTCGTTGTTCTCCGTTTAAATTAAACGGATCTCCAAGAGCTTCGGCGTCTCGAACTTGATCCCCCATTAGAGAAGTACCTGCAAAACGAGGAGTTAAACGAAAAGTTCAGTAACCGTTCTATTGATCTTTCGGTAAAGGATTTGTAAGAAGCAAATCGATAGTCCCCGGCAACGGCGCCAAAAACATGATGCAACAGGTTTCAGAGTCTGTTTTCGAGTTTTAAATTTATAACCCTATTGCCTGCAAGTGCACATATGTGCGTTGTAGTATTTAGGGTGTCGAACCACATAGACTATGATGCTTCAAGCAAATCAAGTAAAATAGAAAATCAAATAAGAACGATTAGGTTAACGATTGGTTTTGGGAAGGTGATGGTTTAGTAGCTAAACAGGAATCAAGAAGGTTTGTAAAGCTATAAAATGGAACGCTGGGTTTCAGGGATCTCTCGGGGTATTTCACGGGGTGATTCTACGATTGAAACACTTGACCTAGGCAAATCAAATCAACCCTCGACGAACGTCTCATCTTCGTCGCTCAACAGATCTTCTTCTTCTTCCACTCGTTGTTCTCCGTTTAAATTAAACGGATCTCCAAGAGCTTCGGCGTCTCGAACTTGATCCCCCATTAGAGAAGTACCTGCAAAACGAGGAGTTAAACGAAAAGTTCAGTAACCGTTCTATTGATCTTTCGGTAAAGGATTTGTAAGAAGCAAATCGATAGTCCCCGGCAACGGCGCCAAAAACATGATGCAACAGGTTTCAGAGTCTGTTTTCGAGTTTTAAATTTATAACCCTATTGCCTGCAAGTGCACATATGTGCGTTGTAGTATTTAGGGTGTCGAACCACATAGACTATGATGCTTCAAGCAAATCAAGTAAAATAGAAAATCAAATAAGAACGATTAGGTTAACGATTGGTTTTGGGAAGGTGATGGTTTAGTAGCTAAACAGGAATCAAGAAGGTTTGTAAAGCTATAAAATGGAACGCTGGGTTTCAGGGATCTCTCGGGGTATTTCACGGGGTGATTCTACGATTGAAACACTTGACCTAGGCAAATCAAATCAACCCTCGACGAACGTCTCATCTTCGTCGCTCAACAGATCTTCTTCTTCTTCCACTCGTTGTTCTCCGTTTAAATTAAACGGATCTCCAAGAGCTTCGGCGTCTCGAACTTGATCCCCCATTAGAGAAGTACCTGCAAAACGAGGAGTTAAACGAAAAGTTCAGTAACCGTTCTATTGATCTTTCGGTAAAGGATTTGTAAGAAGCAAATCGATAGTCCCCGGCAACGGCGCCAAAAACATGATGCAACAGGTTTCAGAGTCTGTTTTCGAGTTTTAAATTTATAACCCTATTGCCTGCAAGTGCACATATGTGCGTTGTAGTATTTAGGGTGTCGAACCACATAGACTATGATGCTTCAAGCAAATCAAGTAAAATAGAAAATCAAATAAGAACGATTAGGTTAACGATTGGTTTTGGGAAGGTGATGGTTTAGTAGCTAAACAGGAATCAAGAAGGTTTGTAAAGCTATAAAATGGAACGCTGGGTTTCAGGGATCTCTCGGGGTATTTCACGGGGTGATTCTACGATTGAAACACTTGACCTAGGCAAATCAAATCAACCCTCGACGAACGTCTCATCTTCGTCGCTCAACAGATCTTCTTCTTCTTCCACTCGTTGTTCTCCGTTTAAATTAAACGGATCTCCAAGAGCTTCGGCGTCTCGAACTTGATCCCCCATTAGAGAAGTACCTGCAAAACGAGGAGTTAAACGAAAAGTTCAGTAACCGTTCTATTGATCTTTCGGTAAAGGATTTGTAAGAAGCAAATCGATAGTCCCCGGCAACGGCGCCAAAAACATGATGCAACAGGTTTCAGAGTCTGTTTTCGAGTTTTAAATTTATAACCCTATTGCCTGCAAGTGCACATATGTGCGTTGTAGTATTTAGGGTGTCGAACCACATAGACTATGATGCTTCAAGCAAATCAAGTAAAATAGAAAATCAAATAAGAACGATTAGGTTAACGATTGGTTTTGGGAAGGTGATGGTTTAGTAGCTAAACAGGAATCAAGAAGGTTTGTAAAGCTATAAAATGGAACGCTGGGTTTCAGGGATCTCTCGGGGTATTTCACGGGGTGATTCTACGATTGAAACACTTGACCTAGGCAAATCAAATCAACCCTCGACGAACGTCTCATCTTCGTCGCTCAACAGATCTTCTTCTTCTTCCACTCGTTGTTCTCCGTTTAAATTAAACGGATCTCCAAGAGCTTCGGCGTCTCGAACTTGATCCCCCATTAGAGAAGTACCTGCAAAACGAGGAGTTAAACGAAAAGTTCAGTAACCGTTCTATTGATCTTTCGGTAAAGGATTTGTAAGAAGCAAATCGATAGTCCCCGGCAACGGCGCCAAAAACATGATGCAACAGGTTTCAGAGTCTGTTTTCGAGTTTTAAATTTATAACCCTATTGCCTGCAAGTGCACATATGTGCGTTGTAGTATTTAGGGTGTCGAACCACATAGACTATGATGCTTCAAGCAAATCAAGTAAAATAGAAAATCAAATAAGAACGATTAGGTTAACGATTGGTTTTGGGAAGGTGATGGTTTAGTAGCTAAACAGGAATCAAGAAGGTTTGTAAAGCTATAAAATGGAACGCTGGGTTTCAGGGATCTCTCGGGGTATTTCACGGGGTGATTCTACGATTGAAACACTTGACCTAGGCAAATCAAATCAACCCTCGACGAACGTCTCATCTTCGTCGCTCAACAGATCTTCTTCTTCTTCCACTCGTTGTTCTCCGTTTAAATTAAACGGATCTCCAAGAGCTTCGGCGTCTCGAACTTGATCCCCCATTAGAGAAGTACCTGCAAAACGAGGAGTTAAACGAAAAGTTCAGTAACCGTTCTATTGATCTTTCGGTAAAGGATTTGTAAGAAGCAAATCGATAGTCCCCGGCAACGGCGCCAAAAACATGATGCAACAGGTTTCAGAGTCTGTTTTCGAGTTTTAAATTTATAACCCTATTGCCTGCAAGTGCACATATGTGCGTTGTAGTATTTAGGGTGTCGAACCACATAGACTATGATGCTTCAAGCAAATCAAGTAAAATAGAAAATCAAATAAGAACGATTAGGTTAACGATTGGTTTTGGGAAGGTGATGGTTTAGTAGCTAAACAGGAATCAAGAAGGTTTGTAAAGCTATAAAATGGAACGCTGGGTTTCAGGGATCTCTCGGGGTATTTCACGGGGTGATTCTACGATTGAAACACTTGACCTAGGCAAATCAAATCAACCCTCGACGAACGTCTCATCTTCGTCGCTCAACAGATCTTCTTCTTCTTCCACTCGTTGTTCTCCGTTTAAATTAAACGGATCTCCAAGAGCTTCGGCGTCTCGAACTTGATCCCCCATTAGAGAAGTACCTGCAAAACGAGGAGTTAAACGAAAAGTTCAGTAACCGTTCTATTGATCTTTCGGTAAAGGATTTGTAAGAAGCAAATCGATAGTCCCCGGCAACGGCGCCAAAAACATGATGCAACAGGTTTCAGAGTCTGTTTTCGAGTTTTAAATTTATAACCCTATTGCCTGCAAGTGCACATATGTGCGTTGTAGTATTTAGGGTGTCGAACCACATAGACTATGATGCTTCAAGCAAATCAAGTAAAATAGAAAATCAAATAAGAACGATTAGGTTAACGATTGGTTTTGGGAAGGTGATGGTTTAGTAGCTAAACAGGAATCAAGAAGGTTTGTAAAGCTATAAAATGGAACGCTGGGTTTCAGGGATCTCTCGGGGTATTTCACGGGGTGATTCTACGATTGAAACACTTGACCTAGGCAAATCAAATCAACCCTCGACGAACGTCTCATCTTCGTCGCTCAACAGATCTTCTTCTTCTTCCACTCGTTGTTCTCCGTTTAAATTAAACGGATCTCCAAGAGCTTCGGCGTCTCGAACTTGATCCCCCATTAGAGAAGTACCTGCAAAACGAGGAGTTAAACGAAAAGTTCAGTAACCGTTCTATTGATCTTTCGGTAAAGGATTTGTAAGAAGCAAATCGATAGTCCCCGGCAACGGCGCCAAAAACATGATGCAACAGGTTTCAGAGTCTGTTTTCGAGTTTTAAATTTATAACCCTATTGCCTGCAAGTGCACATATGTGCGTTGTAGTATTTAGGGTGTCGAACCACATAGACTATGATGCTTCAAGCAAATCAAGTAAAATAGAAAATCAAATAAGAACGATTAGGTTAACGATTGGTTTTGGGAAGGTGATGGTTTAGTAGCTAAACAGGAATCAAGAAGGTTTGTAAAGCTATAAAATGGAACGCTGGGTTTCAGGGATCTCTCGGGGTATTTCACGGGGTGATTCTACGATTGAAACACTTGACCTAGGCAAATCAAATCAACCCTCGACGAACGTCTCATCTTCGTCGCTCAACAGATCTTCTTCTTCTTCCACTCGTTGTTCTCCGTTTAAATTAAACGGATCTCCAAGAGCTTCGGCGTCTCGAACTTGATCCCCCATTAGAGAAGTACCTGCAAAACGAGGAGTTAAACGAAAAGTTCAGTAACCGTTCTATTGATCTTTCGGTAAAGGATTTGTAAGAAGCAAATCGATAGTCCCCGGCAACGGCGCCAAAAACATGATGCAACAGGTTTCAGAGTCTGTTTTCGAGTTTTAAATTTATAACCCTATTGCCTGCAAGTGCACATATGTGCGTTGTAGTATTTAGGGTGTCGAACCACATAGACTATGATGCTTCAAGCAAATCAAGTAAAATAGAAAATCAAATAAGAACGATTAGGTTAACGATTGGTTTTGGGAAGGTGATGGTTTAGTAGCTAAACAGGAATCAAGAAGGTTTGTAAAGCTATAAAATGGAACGCTGGGTTTCAGGGATCTCTCGGGGTATTTCACGGGGTGATTCTACGATTGAAACACTTGACCTAGGCAAATCAAATCAACCCTCGACGAACGTCTCATCTTCGTCGCTCAACAGATCTTCTTCTTCTTCCACTCGTTGTTCTCCGTTTAAATTAAACGGATCTCCAAGAGCTTCGGCGTCTCGAACTTGATCCCCCATTAGAGAAGTACCTGCAAAACGAGGAGTTAAACGAAAAGTTCAGTAACCGTTCTATTGATCTTTCGGTAAAGGATTTGTAAGAAGCAAATCGATAGTCCCCGGCAACGGCGCCAAAAACATGATGCAACAGGTTTCAGAGTCTGTTTTCGAGTTTTAAATTTATAACCCTATTGCCTGCAAGTGCACATATGTGCGTTGTAGTATTTAGGGTGTCGAACCACATAGACTATGATGCTTCAAGCAAATCAAGTAAAATAGAAAATCAAATAAGAACGATTAGGTTAACGATTGGTTTTGGGAAGGTGATGGTTTAGTAGCTAAACAGGAATCAAGAAGGTTTGTAAAGCTATAAAATGGAACGCTGGGTTTCAGGGATCTCTCGGGGTATTTCACGGGGTGATTCTACGATTGAAACACTTGACCTAGGCAAATCAAATCAACCCTCGACGAACGTCTCATCTTCGTCGCTCAACAGATCTTCTTCTTCTTCCACTCGTTGTTCTCCGTTTAAATTAAACGGATCTCCAAGAGCTTCGGCGTCTCGAACTTGATCCCCCATTAGAGAAGTACCTGCAAAACGAGGAGTTAAACGAAAAGTTCAGTAACCGTTCTATTGATCTTTCGGTAAAGGATTTGTAAGAAGCAAATCGATAGTCCCCGGCAACGGCGCCAAAAACATGATGCAACAGGTTTCAGAGTCTGTTTTCGAGTTTTAAATTTATAACCCTATTGCCTGCAAGTGCACATATGTGCGTTGTAGTATTTAGGGTGTCGAACCACATAGACTATGATGCTTCAAGCAAATCAAGTAAAATAGAAAATCAAATAAGAACGATTAGGTTAACGATTGGTTTTGGGAAGGTGATGGTTTAGTAGCTAAACAGGAATCAAGAAGGTTTGTAAAGCTATAAAATGGAACGCTGGGTTTCAGGGATCTCTCGGGGTATTTCACGGGGTGATTCTACGATTGAAACACTTGACCTAGGCAAATCAAATCAACCCTCGACGAACGTCTCATCTTCGTCGCTCAACAGATCTTCTTCTTCTTCCACTCGTTGTTCTCCGTTTAAATTAAACGGATCTCCAAGAGCTTCGGCGTCTCGAACTTGATCCCCCATTAGAGAAGTACCTGCAAAACGAGGAGTTAAACGAAAAGTTCAGTAACCGTTCTATTGATCTTTCGGTAAAGGATTTGTAAGAAGCAAATCGATAGTCCCCGGCAACGGCGCCAAAAACATGATGCAACAGGTTTCAGAGTCTGTTTTCGAGTTTTAAATTTATAACCCTATTGCCTGCAAGTGCACATATGTGCGTTGTAGTATTTAGGGTGTCGAACCACATAGACTATGATGCTTCAAGCAAATCAAGTAAAATAGAAAATCAAATAAGAACGATTAGGTTAACGATTGGTTTTGGGAAGGTGATGGTTTAGTAGCTAAACAGGAATCAAGAAGGTTTGTAAAGCTATAAAATGGAACGCTGGGTTTCAGGGATCTCTCGGGGTATTTCACGGGGTGATTCTACGATTGAAACACTTGACCTAGGCAAATCAAATCAACCCTCGACGAACGTCTCATCTTCGTCGCTCAACAGATCTTCTTCTTCTTCCACTCGTTGTTCTCCGTTTAAATTAAACGGATCTCCAAGAGCTTCGGCGTCTCGAACTTGATCCCCCATTAGAGAAGTACCTGCAAAACGAGGAGTTAAACGAAAAGTTCAGTAACCGTTCTATTGATCTTTCGGTAAAGGATTTGTAAGAAGCAAATCGATAGTCCCCGGCAACGGCGCCAAAAACATGATGCAACAGGTTTCAGAGTCTGTTTTCGAGTTTTAAATTTATAACCCTATTGCCTGCAAGTGCACATATGTGCGTTGTAGTATTTAGGGTGTCGAACCACATAGACTATGATGCTTCAAGCAAATCAAGTAAAATAGAAAATCAAATAAGAACGATTAGGTTAACGATTGGTTTTGGGAAGGTGATGGTTTAGTAGCTAAACAGGAATCAAGAAGGTTTGTAAAGCTATAAAATGGAACGCTGGGTTTCAGGGATCTCTCGGGGTATTTCACGGGGTGATTCTACGATTGAAACACTTGACCTAGGCAAATCAAATCAACCCTCGACGAACGTCTCATCTTCGTCGCTCAACAGATCTTCTTCTTCTTCCACTCGTTGTTCTCCGTTTAAATTAAACGGATCTCCAAGAGCTTCGGCGTCTCGAACTTGATCCCCCATTAGAGAAGTACCTGCAAAACGAGGAGTTAAACGAAAAGTTCAGTAACCGTTCTATTGATCTTTCGGTAAAGGATTTGTAAGAAGCAAATCGATAGTCCCCGGCAACGGCGCCAAAAACATGATGCAACAGGTTTCAGAGTCTGTTTTCGAGTTTTAAATTTATAACCCTATTGCCTGCAAGTGCACATATGTGCGTTGTAGTATTTAGGGTGTCGAACCACATAGACTATGATGCTTCAAGCAAATCAAGTAAAATAGAAAATCAAATAAGAACGATTAGGTTAACGATTGGTTTTGGGAAGGTGATGGTTTAGTAGCTAAACAGGAATCAAGAAGGTTTGTAAAGCTATAAAATGGAACGCTGGGTTTCAGGGATCTCTCGGGGTATTTCACGGGGTGATTCTACGATTGAAACACTTGACCTAGGCAAATCAAATCAACCCTCGACGAACGTCTCATCTTCGTCGCTCAACAGATCTTCTTCTTCTTCCACTCGTTGTTCTCCGTTTAAATTAAACGGATCTCCAAGAGCTTCGGCGTCTCGAACTTGATCCCCCATTAGAGAAGTACCTGCAAAACGAGGAGTTAAACGAAAAGTTCAGTAACCGTTCTATTGATCTTTCGGTAAAGGATTTGTAAGAAGCAAATCGATAGTCCCCGGCAACGGCGCCAAAAACATGATGCAACAGGTTTCAGAGTCTGTTTTCGAGTTTTAAATTTATAACCCTATTGCCTGCAAGTGCACATATGTGCGTTGTAGTATTTAGGGTGTCGAACCACATAGACTATGATGCTTCAAGCAAATCAAGTAAAATAGAAAATCAAATAAGAACGATTAGGTTAACGATTGGTTTTGGGAAGGTGATGGTTTAGTAGCTAAACAGGAATCAAGAAGGTTTGTAAAGCTATAAAATGGAACGCTGGGTTTCAGGGATCTCTCGGGGTATTTCACGGGGTGATTCTACGATTGAAACACTTGACCTAGGCAAATCAAATCAACCCTCGACGAACGTCTCATCTTCGTCGCTCAACAGATCTTCTTCTTCTTCCACTCGTTGTTCTCCGTTTAAATTAAACGGATCTCCAAGAGCTTCGGCGTCTCGAACTTGATCCCCCATTAGAGAAGTACCTGCAAAACGAGGAGTTAAACGAAAAGTTCAGTAACCGTTCTATTGATCTTTCGGTAAAGGATTTGTAAGAAGCAAATCGATAGTCCCCGGCAACGGCGCCAAAAACATGATGCAACAGGTTTCAGAGTCTGTTTTCGAGTTTTAAATTTATAACCCTATTGCCTGCAAGTGCACATATGTGCGTTGTAGTATTTAGGGTGTCGAACCACATAGACTATGATGCTTCAAGCAAATCAAGTAAAATAGAAAATCAAATAAGAACGATTAGGTTAACGATTGGTTTTGGGAAGGTGATGGTTTAGTAGCTAAACAGGAATCAAGAAGGTTTGTAAAGCTATAAAATGGAACGCTGGGTTTCAGGGATCTCTCGGGGTATTTCACGGGGTGATTCTACGATTGAAACACTTGACCTAGGCAAATCAAATCAACCCTCGACGAACGTCTCATCTTCGTCGCTCAACAGATCTTCTTCTTCTTCCACTCGTTGTTCTCCGTTTAAATTAAACGGATCTCCAAGAGCTTCGGCGTCTCGAACTTGATCCCCCATTAGAGAAGTACCTGCAAAACGAGGAGTTAAACGAAAAGTTCAGTAACCGTTCTATTGATCTTTCGGTAAAGGATTTGTAAGAAGCAAATCGATAGTCCCCGGCAACGGCGCCAAAAACATGATGCAACAGGTTTCAGAGTCTGTTTTCGAGTTTTAAATTTATAACCCTATTGCCTGCAAGTGCACATATGTGCGTTGTAGTATTTAGGGTGTCGAACCACATAGACTATGATGCTTCAAGCAAATCAAGTAAAATAGAAAATCAAATAAGAACGATTAGGTTAACGATTGGTTTTGGGAAGGTGATGGTTTAGTAGCTAAACAGGAATCAAGAAGGTTTGTAAAGCTATAAAATGGAACGCTGGGTTTCAGGGATCTCTCGGGGTATTTCACGGGGTGATTCTACGATTGAAACACTTGACCTAGGCAAATCAAATCAACCCTCGACGAACGTCTCATCTTCGTCGCTCAACAGATCTTCTTCTTCTTCCACTCGTTGTTCTCCGTTTAAATTAAACGGATCTCCAAGAGCTTCGGCGTCTCGAACTTGATCCCCCATTAGAGAAGTACCTGCAAAACGAGGAGTTAAACGAAAAGTTCAGTAACCGTTCTATTGATCTTTCGGTAAAGGATTTGTAAGAAGCAAATCGATAGTCCCCGGCAACGGCGCCAAAAACATGATGCAACAGGTTTCAGAGTCTGTTTTCGAGTTTTAAATTTATAACCCTATTGCCTGCAAGTGCACATATGTGCGTTGTAGTATTTAGGGTGTCGAACCACATAGACTATGATGCTTCAAGCAAATCAAGTAAAATAGAAAATCAAATAAGAACGATTAGGTTAACGATTGGTTTTGGGAAGGTGATGGTTTAGTAGCTAAACAGGAATCAAGAAGGTTTGTAAAGCTATAAAATGGAACGCTGGGTTTCAGGGATCTCTCGGGGTATTTCACGGGGTGATTCTACGATTGAAACACTTGACCTAGGCAAATCAAATCAACCCTCGACGAACGTCTCATCTTCGTCGCTCAACAGATCTTCTTCTTCTTCCACTCGTTGTTCTCCGTTTAAATTAAACGGATCTCCAAGAGCTTCGGCGTCTCGAACTTGATCCCCCATTAGAGAAGTACCTGCAAAACGAGGAGTTAAACGAAAAGTTCAGTAACCGTTCTATTGATCTTTCGGTAAAGGATTTGTAAGAAGCAAATCGATAGTCCCCGGCAACGGCGCCAAAAACATGATGCAACAGGTTTCAGAGTCTGTTTTCGAGTTTTAAATTTATAACCCTATTGCCTGCAAGTGCACATATGTGCGTTGTAGTATTTAGGGTGTCGAACCACATAGACTATGATGCTTCAAGCAAATCAAGTAAAATAGAAAATCAAATAAGAACGATTAGGTTAACGATTGGTTTTGGGAAGGTGATGGTTTAGTAGCTAAACAGGAATCAAGAAGGTTTGTAAAGCTATAAAATGGAACGCTGGGTTTCAGGGATCTCTCGGGGTATTTCACGGGGTGATTCTACGATTGAAACACTTGACCTAGGCAAATCAAATCAACCCTCGACGAACGTCTCATCTTCGTCGCTCAACAGATCTTCTTCTTCTTCCACTCGTTGTTCTCCGTTTAAATTAAACGGATCTCCAAGAGCTTCGGCGTCTCGAACTTGATCCCCCATTAGAGAAGTACCTGCAAAACGAGGAGTTAAACGAAAAGTTCAGTAACCGTTCTATTGATCTTTCGGTAAAGGATTTGTAAGAAGCAAATCGATAGTCCCCGGCAACGGCGCCAAAAACATGATGCAACAGGTTTCAGAGTCTGTTTTCGAGTTTTAAATTTATAACCCTATTGCCTGCAAGTGCACATATGTGCGTTGTAGTATTTAGGGTGTCGAACCACATAGACTATGATGCTTCAAGCAAATCAAGTAAAATAGAAAATCAAATAAGAACGATTAGGTTAACGATTGGTTTTGGGAAGGTGATGGTTTAGTAGCTAAACAGGAATCAAGAAGGTTTGTAAAGCTATAAAATGGAACGCTGGGTTTCAGGGATCTCTCGGGGTATTTCACGGGGTGATTCTACGATTGAAACACTTGACCTAGGCAAATCAAATCAACCCTCGACGAACGTCTCATCTTCGTCGCTCAACAGATCTTCTTCTTCTTCCACTCGTTGTTCTCCGTTTAAATTAAACGGATCTCCAAGAGCTTCGGCGTCTCGAACTTGATCCCCCATTAGAGAAGTACCTGCAAAACGAGGAGTTAAACGAAAAGTTCAGTAACCGTTCTATTGATCTTTCGGTAAAGGATTTGTAAGAAGCAAATCGATAGTCCCCGGCAACGGCGCCAAAAACATGATGCAACAGGTTTCAGAGTCTGTTTTCGAGTTTTAAATTTATAACCCTATTGCCTGCAAGTGCACATATGTGCGTTGTAGTATTTAGGGTGTCGAACCACATAGACTATGATGCTTCAAGCAAATCAAGTAAAATAGAAAATCAAATAAGAACGATTAGGTTAACGATTGGTTTTGGGAAGGTGATGGTTTAGTAGCTAAACAGGAATCAAGAAGGTTTGTAAAGCTATAAAATGGAACGCTGGGTTTCAGGGATCTCTCGGGGTATTTCACGGGGTGATTCTACGATTGAAACACTTGACCTAGGCAAATCAAATCAACCCTCGACGAACGTCTCATCTTCGTCGCTCAACAGATCTTCTTCTTCTTCCACTCGTTGTTCTCCGTTTAAATTAAACGGATCTCCAAGAGCTTCGGCGTCTCGAACTTGATCCCCCATTAGAGAAGTACCTGCAAAACGAGGAGTTAAACGAAAAGTTCAGTAACCGTTCTATTGATCTTTCGGTAAAGGATTTGTAAGAAGCAAATCGATAGTCCCCGGCAACGGCGCCAAAAACATGATGCAACAGGTTTCAGAGTCTGTTTTCGAGTTTTAAATTTATAACCCTATTGCCTGCAAGTGCACATATGTGCGTTGTAGTATTTAGGGTGTCGAACCACATAGACTATGATGCTTCAAGCAAATCAAGTAAAATAGAAAATCAAATAAGAACGATTAGGTTAACGATTGGTTTTGGGAAGGTGATGGTTTAGTAGCTAAACAGGAATCAAGAAGGTTTGTAAAGCTATAAAATGGAACGCTGGGTTTCAGGGATCTCTCGGGGTATTTCACGGGGTGATTCTACGATTGAAACACTTGACCTAGGCAAATCAAATCAACCCTCGACGAACGTCTCATCTTCGTCGCTCAACAGATCTTCTTCTTCTTCCACTCGTTGTTCTCCGTTTAAATTAAACGGATCTCCAAGAGCTTCGGCGTCTCGAACTTGATCCCCCATTAGAGAAGTACCTGCAAAACGAGGAGTTAAACGAAAAGTTCAGTAACCGTTCTATTGATCTTTCGGTAAAGGATTTGTAAGAAGCAAATCGATAGTCCCCGGCAACGGCGCCAAAAACATGATGCAACAGGTTTCAGAGTCTGTTTTCGAGTTTTAAATTTATAACCCTATTGCCTGCAAGTGCACATATGTGCGTTGTAGTATTTAGGGTGTCGAACCACATAGACTATGATGCTTCAAGCAAATCAAGTAAAATAGAAAATCAAATAAGAACGATTAGGTTAACGATTGGTTTTGGGAAGGTGATGGTTTAGTAGCTAAACAGGAATCAAGAAGGTTTGTAAAGCTATAAAATGGAACGCTGGGTTTCAGGGATCTCTCGGGGTATTTCACGGGGTGATTCTACGATTGAAACACTTGACCTAGGCAAATCAAATCAACCCTCGACGAACGTCTCATCTTCGTCGCTCAACAGATCTTCTTCTTCTTCCACTCGTTGTTCTCCGTTTAAATTAAACGGATCTCCAAGAGCTTCGGCGTCTCGAACTTGATCCCCCATTAGAGAAGTACCTGCAAAACGAGGAGTTAAACGAAAAGTTCAGTAACCGTTCTATTGATCTTTCGGTAAAGGATTTGTAAGAAGCAAATCGATAGTCCCCGGCAACGGCGCCAAAAACATGATGCAACAGGTTTCAGAGTCTGTTTTCGAGTTTTAAATTTATAACCCTATTGCCTGCAAGTGCACATATGTGCGTTGTAGTATTTAGGGTGTCGAACCACATAGACTATGATGCTTCAAGCAAATCAAGTAAAATAGAAAATCAAATAAGAACGATTAGGTTAACGATTGGTTTTGGGAAGGTGATGGTTTAGTAGCTAAACAGGAATCAAGAAGGTTTGTAAAGCTATAAAATGGAACGCTGGGTTTCAGGGATCTCTCGGGGTATTTCACGGGGTGATTCTACGATTGAAACACTTGACCTAGGCAAATCAAATCAACCCTCGACGAACGTCTCATCTTCGTCGCTCAACAGATCTTCTTCTTCTTCCACTCGTTGTTCTCCGTTTAAATTAAACGGATCTCCAAGAGCTTCGGCGTCTCGAACTTGATCCCCCATTAGAGAAGTACCTGCAAAACGAGGAGTTAAACGAAAAGTTCAGTAACCGTTCTATTGATCTTTCGGTAAAGGATTTGTAAGAAGCAAATCGATAGTCCCCGGCAACGGCGCCAAAAACATGATGCAACAGGTTTCAGAGTCTGTTTTCGAGTTTTAAATTTATAACCCTATTGCCTGCAAGTGCACATATGTGCGTTGTAGTATTTAGGGTGTCGAACCACATAGACTATGATGCTTCAAGCAAATCAAGTAAAATAGAAAATCAAATAAGAACGATTAGGTTAACGATTGGTTTTGGGAAGGTGATGGTTTAGTAGCTAAACAGGAATCAAGAAGGTTTGTAAAGCTATAAAATGGAACGCTGGGTTTCAGGGATCTCTCGGGGTATTTCACGGGGTGATTCTACGATTGAAACACTTGACCTAGGCAAATCAAATCAACCCTCGACGAACGTCTCATCTTCGTCGCTCAACAGATCTTCTTCTTCTTCCACTCGTTGTTCTCCGTTTAAATTAAACGGATCTCCAAGAGCTTCGGCGTCTCGAACTTGATCCCCCATTAGAGAAGTACCTGCAAAACGAGGAGTTAAACGAAAAGTTCAGTAACCGTTCTATTGATCTTTCGGTAAAGGATTTGTAAGAAGCAAATCGATAGTCCCCGGCAACGGCGCCAAAAACATGATGCAACAGGTTTCAGAGTCTGTTTTCGAGTTTTAAATTTATAACCCTATTGCCTGCAAGTGCACATATGTGCGTTGTAGTATTTAGGGTGTCGAACCACATAGACTATGATGCTTCAAGCAAATCAAGTAAAATAGAAAATCAAATAAGAACGATTAGGTTAACGATTGGTTTTGGGAAGGTGATGGTTTAGTAGCTAAACAGGAATCAAGAAGGTTTGTAAAGCTATAAAATGGAACGCTGGGTTTCAGGGATCTCTCGGGGTATTTCACGGGGTGATTCTACGATTGAAACACTTGACCTAGGCAAATCAAATCAACCCTCGACGAACGTCTCATCTTCGTCGCTCAACAGATCTTCTTCTTCTTCCACTCGTTGTTCTCCGTTTAAATTAAACGGATCTCCAAGAGCTTCGGCGTCTCGAACTTGATCCCCCATTAGAGAAGTACCTGCAAAACGAGGAGTTAAACGAAAAGTTCAGTAACCGTTCTATTGATCTTTCGGTAAAGGATTTGTAAGAAGCAAATCGATAGTCCCCGGCAACGGCGCCAAAAACATGATGCAACAGGTTTCAGAGTCTGTTTTCGAGTTTTAAATTTATAACCCTATTGCCTGCAAGTGCACATATGTGCGTTGTAGTATTTAGGGTGTCGAACCACATAGACTATGATGCTTCAAGCAAATCAAGTAAAATAGAAAATCAAATAAGAACGATTAGGTTAACGATTGGTTTTGGGAAGGTGATGGTTTAGTAGCTAAACAGGAATCAAGAAGGTTTGTAAAGCTATAAAATGGAACGCTGGGTTTCAGGGATCTCTCGGGGTATTTCACGGGGTGATTCTACGATTGAAACACTTGACCTAGGCAAATCAAATCAACCCTCGACGAACGTCTCATCTTCGTCGCTCAACAGATCTTCTTCTTCTTCCACTCGTTGTTCTCCGTTTAAATTAAACGGATCTCCAAGAGCTTCGGCGTCTCGAACTTGATCCCCCATTAGAGAAGTACCTGCAAAACGAGGAGTTAAACGAAAAGTTCAGTAACCGTTCTATTGATCTTTCGGTAAAGGATTTGTAAGAAGCAAATCGATAGTCCCCGGCAACGGCGCCAAAAACATGATGCAACAGGTTTCAGAGTCTGTTTTCGAGTTTTAAATTTATAACCCTATTGCCTGCAAGTGCACATATGTGCGTTGTAGTATTTAGGGTGTCGAACCACATAGACTATGATGCTTCAAGCAAATCAAGTAAAATAGAAAATCAAATAAGAACGATTAGGTTAACGATTGGTTTTGGGAAGGTGATGGTTTAGTAGCTAAACAGGAATCAAGAAGGTTTGTAAAGCTATAAAATGGAACGCTGGGTTTCAGGGATCTCTCGGGGTATTTCACGGGGTGATTCTACGATTGAAACACTTGACCTAGGCAAATCAAATCAACCCTCGACGAACGTCTCATCTTCGTCGCTCAACAGATCTTCTTCTTCTTCCACTCGTTGTTCTCCGTTTAAATTAAACGGATCTCCAAGAGCTTCGGCGTCTCGAACTTGATCCCCCATTAGAGAAGTACCTGCAAAACGAGGAGTTAAACGAAAAGTTCAGTAACCGTTCTATTGATCTTTCGGTAAAGGATTTGTAAGAAGCAAATCGATAGTCCCCGGCAACGGCGCCAAAAACATGATGCAACAGGTTTCAGAGTCTGTTTTCGAGTTTTAAATTTATAACCCTATTGCCTGCAAGTGCACATATGTGCGTTGTAGTATTTAGGGTGTCGAACCACATAGACTATGATGCTTCAAGCAAATCAAGTAAAATAGAAAATCAAATAAGAACGATTAGGTTAACGATTGGTTTTGGGAAGGTGATGGTTTAGTAGCTAAACAGGAATCAAGAAGGTTTGTAAAGCTATAAAATGGAACGCTGGGTTTCAGGGATCTCTCGGGGTATTTCACGGGGTGATTCTACGATTGAAACACTTGACCTAGGCAAATCAAATCAACCCTCGACGAACGTCTCATCTTCGTCGCTCAACAGATCTTCTTCTTCTTCCACTCGTTGTTCTCCGTTTAAATTAAACGGATCTCCAAGAGCTTCGGCGTCTCGAACTTGATCCCCCATTAGAGAAGTACCTGCAAAACGAGGAGTTAAACGAAAAGTTCAGTAACCGTTCTATTGATCTTTCGGTAAAGGATTTGTAAGAAGCAAATCGATAGTCCCCGGCAACGGCGCCAAAAACATGATGCAACAGGTTTCAGAGTCTGTTTTCGAGTTTTAAATTTATAACCCTATTGCCTGCAAGTGCACATATGTGCGTTGTAGTATTTAGGGTGTCGAACCACATAGACTATGATGCTTCAAGCAAATCAAGTAAAATAGAAAATCAAATAAGAACGATTAGGTTAACGATTGGTTTTGGGAAGGTGATGGTTTAGTAGCTAAACAGGAATCAAGAAGGTTTGTAAAGCTATAAAATGGAACGCTGGGTTTCAGGGATCTCTCGGGGTATTTCACGGGGTGATTCTACGATTGAAACACTTGACCTAGGCAAATCAAATCAACCCTCGACGAACGTCTCATCTTCGTCGCTCAACAGATCTTCTTCTTCTTCCACTCGTTGTTCTCCGTTTAAATTAAACGGATCTCCAAGAGCTTCGGCGTCTCGAACTTGATCCCCCATTAGAGAAGTACCTGCAAAACGAGGAGTTAAACGAAAAGTTCAGTAACCGTTCTATTGATCTTTCGGTAAAGGATTTGTAAGAAGCAAATCGATAGTCCCCGGCAACGGCGCCAAAAACATGATGCAACAGGTTTCAGAGTCTGTTTTCGAGTTTTAAATTTATAACCCTATTGCCTGCAAGTGCACATATGTGCGTTGTAGTATTTAGGGTGTCGAACCACATAGACTATGATGCTTCAAGCAAATCAAGTAAAATAGAAAATCAAATAAGAACGATTAGGTTAACGATTGGTTTTGGGAAGGTGATGGTTTAGTAGCTAAACAGGAATCAAGAAGGTTTGTAAAGCTATAAAATGGAACGCTGGGTTTCAGGGATCTCTCGGGGTATTTCACGGGGTGATTCTACGATTGAAACACTTGACCTAGGCAAATCAAATCAACCCTCGACGAACGTCTCATCTTCGTCGCTCAACAGATCTTCTTCTTCTTCCACTCGTTGTTCTCCGTTTAAATTAAACGGATCTCCAAGAGCTTCGGCGTCTCGAACTTGATCCCCCATTAGAGAAGTACCTGCAAAACGAGGAGTTAAACGAAAAGTTCAGTAACCGTTCTATTGATCTTTCGGTAAAGGATTTGTAAGAAGCAAATCGATAGTCCCCGGCAACGGCGCCAAAAACATGATGCAACAGGTTTCAGAGTCTGTTTTCGAGTTTTAAATTTATAACCCTATTGCCTGCAAGTGCACATATGTGCGTTGTAGTATTTAGGGTGTCGAACCACATAGACTATGATGCTTCAAGCAAATCAAGTAAAATAGAAAATCAAATAAGAACGATTAGGTTAACGATTGGTTTTGGGAAGGTGATGGTTTAGTAGCTAAACAGGAATCAAGAAGGTTTGTAAAGCTATAAAATGGAACGCTGGGTTTCAGGGATCTCTCGGGGTATTTCACGGGGTGATTCTACGATTGAAACACTTGACCTAGGCAAATCAAATCAACCCTCGACGAACGTCTCATCTTCGTCGCTCAACAGATCTTCTTCTTCTTCCACTCGTTGTTCTCCGTTTAAATTAAACGGATCTCCAAGAGCTTCGGCGTCTCGAACTTGATCCCCCATTAGAGAAGTACCTGCAAAACGAGGAGTTAAACGAAAAGTTCAGTAACCGTTCTATTGATCTTTCGGTAAAGGATTTGTAAGAAGCAAATCGATAGTCCCCGGCAACGGCGCCAAAAACATGATGCAACAGGTTTCAGAGTCTGTTTTCGAGTTTTAAATTTATAACCCTATTGCCTGCAAGTGCACATATGTGCGTTGTAGTATTTAGGGTGTCGAACCACATAGACTATGATGCTTCAAGCAAATCAAGTAAAATAGAAAATCAAATAAGAACGATTAGGTTAACGATTGGTTTTGGGAAGGTGATGGTTTAGTAGCTAAACAGGAATCAAGAAGGTTTGTAAAGCTATAAAATGGAACGCTGGGTTTCAGGGATCTCTCGGGGTATTTCACGGGGTGATTCTACGATTGAAACACTTGACCTAGGCAAATCAAATCAACCCTCGACGAACGTCTCATCTTCGTCGCTCAACAGATCTTCTTCTTCTTCCACTCGTTGTTCTCCGTTTAAATTAAACGGATCTCCAAGAGCTTCGGCGTCTCGAACTTGATCCCCCATTAGAGAAGTACCTGCAAAACGAGGAGTTAAACGAAAAGTTCAGTAACCGTTCTATTGATCTTTCGGTAAAGGATTTGTAAGAAGCAAATCGATAGTCCCCGGCAACGGCGCCAAAAACATGATGCAACAGGTTTCAGAGTCTGTTTTCGAGTTTTAAATTTATAACCCTATTGCCTGCAAGTGCACATATGTGCGTTGTAGTATTTAGGGTGTCGAACCACATAGACTATGATGCTTCAAGCAAATCAAGTAAAATAGAAAATCAAATAAGAACGATTAGGTTAACGATTGGTTTTGGGAAGGTGATGGTTTAGTAGCTAAACAGGAATCAAGAAGGTTTGTAAAGCTATAAAATGGAACGCTGGGTTTCAGGGATCTCTCGGGGTATTTCACGGGGTGATTCTACGATTGAAACACTTGACCTAGGCAAATCAAATCAACCCTCGACGAACGTCTCATCTTCGTCGCTCAACAGATCTTCTTCTTCTTCCACTCGTTGTTCTCCGTTTAAATTAAACGGATCTCCAAGAGCTTCGGCGTCTCGAACTTGATCCCCCATTAGAGAAGTACCTGCAAAACGAGGAGTTAAACGAAAAGTTCAGTAACCGTTCTATTGATCTTTCGGTAAAGGATTTGTAAGAAGCAAATCGATAGTCCCCGGCAACGGCGCCAAAAACATGATGCAACAGGTTTCAGAGTCTGTTTTCGAGTTTTAAATTTATAACCCTATTGCCTGCAAGTGCACATATGTGCGTTGTAGTATTTAGGGTGTCGAACCACATAGACTATGATGCTTCAAGCAAATCAAGTAAAATAGAAAATCAAATAAGAACGATTAGGTTAACGATTGGTTTTGGGAAGGTGATGGTTTAGTAGCTAAACAGGAATCAAGAAGGTTTGTAAAGCTATAAAATGGAACGCTGGGTTTCAGGGATCTCTCGGGGTATTTCACGGGGTGATTCTACGATTGAAACACTTGACCTAGGCAAATCAAATCAACCCTCGACGAACGTCTCATCTTCGTCGCTCAACAGATCTTCTTCTTCTTCCACTCGTTGTTCTCCGTTTAAATTAAACGGATCTCCAAGAGCTTCGGCGTCTCGAACTTGATCCCCCATTAGAGAAGTACCTGCAAAACGAGGAGTTAAACGAAAAGTTCAGTAACCGTTCTATTGATCTTTCGGTAAAGGATTTGTAAGAAGCAAATCGATAGTCCCCGGCAACGGCGCCAAAAACATGATGCAACAGGTTTCAGAGTCTGTTTTCGAGTTTTAAATTTATAACCCTATTGCCTGCAAGTGCACATATGTGCGTTGTAGTATTTAGGGTGTCGAACCACATAGACTATGATGCTTCAAGCAAATCAAGTAAAATAGAAAATCAAATAAGAACGATTAGGTTAACGATTGGTTTTGGGAAGGTGATGGTTTAGTAGCTAAACAGGAATCAAGAAGGTTTGTAAAGCTATAAAATGGAACGCTGGGTTTCAGGGATCTCTCGGGGTATTTCACGGGGTGATTCTACGATTGAAACACTTGACCTAGGCAAATCAAATCAACCCTCGACGAACGTCTCATCTTCGTCGCTCAACAGATCTTCTTCTTCTTCCACTCGTTGTTCTCCGTTTAAATTAAACGGATCTCCAAGAGCTTCGGCGTCTCGAACTTGATCCCCCATTAGAGAAGTACCTGCAAAACGAGGAGTTAAACGAAAAGTTCAGTAACCGTTCTATTGATCTTTCGGTAAAGGATTTGTAAGAAGCAAATCGATAGTCCCCGGCAACGGCGCCAAAAACATGATGCAACAGGTTTCAGAGTCTGTTTTCGAGTTTTAAATTTATAACCCTATTGCCTGCAAGTGCACATATGTGCGTTGTAGTATTTAGGGTGTCGAACCACATAGACTATGATGCTTCAAGCAAATCAAGTAAAATAGAAAATCAAATAAGAACGATTAGGTTAACGATTGGTTTTGGGAAGGTGATGGTTTAGTAGCTAAACAGGAATCAAGAAGGTTTGTAAAGCTATAAAATGGAACGCTGGGTTTCAGGGATCTCTCGGGGTATTTCACGGGGTGATTCTACGATTGAAACACTTGACCTAGGCAAATCAAATCAACCCTCGACGAACGTCTCATCTTCGTCGCTCAACAGATCTTCTTCTTCTTCCACTCGTTGTTCTCCGTTTAAATTAAACGGATCTCCAAGAGCTTCGGCGTCTCGAACTTGATCCCCCATTAGAGAAGTACCTGCAAAACGAGGAGTTAAACGAAAAGTTCAGTAACCGTTCTATTGATCTTTCGGTAAAGGATTTGTAAGAAGCAAATCGATAGTCCCCGGCAACGGCGCCAAAAACATGATGCAACAGGTTTCAGAGTCTGTTTTCGAGTTTTAAATTTATAACCCTATTGCCTGCAAGTGCACATATGTGCGTTGTAGTATTTAGGGTGTCGAACCACATAGACTATGATGCTTCAAGCAAATCAAGTAAAATAGAAAATCAAATAAGAACGATTAGGTTAACGATTGGTTTTGGGAAGGTGATGGTTTAGTAGCTAAACAGGAATCAAGAAGGTTTGTAAAGCTATAAAATGGAACGCTGGGTTTCAGGGATCTCTCGGGGTATTTCACGGGGTGATTCTACGATTGAAACACTTGACCTAGGCAAATCAAATCAACCCTCGACGAACGTCTCATCTTCGTCGCTCAACAGATCTTCTTCTTCTTCCACTCGTTGTTCTCCGTTTAAATTAAACGGATCTCCAAGAGCTTCGGCGTCTCGAACTTGATCCCCCATTAGAGAAGTACCTGCAAAACGAGGAGTTAAACGAAAAGTTCAGTAACCGTTCTATTGATCTTTCGGTAAAGGATTTGTAAGAAGCAAATCGATAGTCCCCGGCAACGGCGCCAAAAACATGATGCAACAGGTTTCAGAGTCTGTTTTCGAGTTTTAAATTTATAACCCTATTGCCTGCAAGTGCACATATGTGCGTTGTAGTATTTAGGGTGTCGAACCACATAGACTATGATGCTTCAAGCAAATCAAGTAAAATAGAAAATCAAATAAGAACGATTAGGTTAACGATTGGTTTTGGGAAGGTGATGGTTTAGTAGCTAAACAGGAATCAAGAAGGTTTGTAAAGCTATAAAATGGAACGCTGGGTTTCAGGGATCTCTCGGGGTATTTCACGGGGTGATTCTACGATTGAAACACTTGACCTAGGCAAATCAAATCAACCCTCGACGAACGTCTCATCTTCGTCGCTCAACAGATCTTCTTCTTCTTCCACTCGTTGTTCTCCGTTTAAATTAAACGGATCTCCAAGAGCTTCGGCGTCTCGAACTTGATCCCCCATTAGAGAAGTACCTGCAAAACGAGGAGTTAAACGAAAAGTTCAGTAACCGTTCTATTGATCTTTCGGTAAAGGATTTGTAAGAAGCAAATCGATAGTCCCCGGCAACGGCGCCAAAAACATGATGCAACAGGTTTCAGAGTCTGTTTTCGAGTTTTAAATTTATAACCCTATTGCCTGCAAGTGCACATATGTGCGTTGTAGTATTTAGGGTGTCGAACCACATAGACTATGATGCTTCAAGCAAATCAAGTAAAATAGAAAATCAAATAAGAACGATTAGGTTAACGATTGGTTTTGGGAAGGTGATGGTTTAGTAGCTAAACAGGAATCAAGAAGGTTTGTAAAGCTATAAAATGGAACGCTGGGTTTCAGGGATCTCTCGGGGTATTTCACGGGGTGATTCTACGATTGAAACACTTGACCTAGGCAAATCAAATCAACCCTCGACGAACGTCTCATCTTCGTCGCTCAACAGATCTTCTTCTTCTTCCACTCGTTGTTCTCCGTTTAAATTAAACGGATCTCCAAGAGCTTCGGCGTCTCGAACTTGATCCCCCATTAGAGAAGTACCTGCAAAACGAGGAGTTAAACGAAAAGTTCAGTAACCGTTCTATTGATCTTTCGGTAAAGGATTTGTAAGAAGCAAATCGATAGTCCCCGGCAACGGCGCCAAAAACATGATGCAACAGGTTTCAGAGTCTGTTTTCGAGTTTTAAATTTATAACCCTATTGCCTGCAAGTGCACATATGTGCGTTGTAGTATTTAGGGTGTCGAACCACATAGACTATGATGCTTCAAGCAAATCAAGTAAAATAGAAAATCAAATAAGAACGATTAGGTTAACGATTGGTTTTGGGAAGGTGATGGTTTAGTAGCTAAACAGGAATCAAGAAGGTTTGTAAAGCTATAAAATGGAACGCTGGGTTTCAGGGATCTCTCGGGGTATTTCACGGGGTGATTCTACGATTGAAACACTTGACCTAGGCAAATCAAATCAACCCTCGACGAACGTCTCATCTTCGTCGCTCAACAGATCTTCTTCTTCTTCCACTCGTTGTTCTCCGTTTAAATTAAACGGATCTCCAAGAGCTTCGGCGTCTCGAACTTGATCCCCCATTAGAGAAGTACCTGCAAAACGAGGAGTTAAACGAAAAGTTCAGTAACCGTTCTATTGATCTTTCGGTAAAGGATTTGTAAGAAGCAAATCGATAGTCCCCGGCAACGGCGCCAAAAACATGATGCAACAGGTTTCAGAGTCTGTTTTCGAGTTTTAAATTTATAACCCTATTGCCTGCAAGTGCACATATGTGCGTTGTAGTATTTAGGGTGTCGAACCACATAGACTATGATGCTTCAAGCAAATCAAGTAAAATAGAAAATCAAATAAGAACGATTAGGTTAACGATTGGTTTTGGGAAGGTGATGGTTTAGTAGCTAAACAGGAATCAAGAAGGTTTGTAAAGCTATAAAATGGAACGCTGGGTTTCAGGGATCTCTCGGGGTATTTCACGGGGTGATTCTACGATTGAAACACTTGACCTAGGCAAATCAAATCAACCCTCGACGAACGTCTCATCTTCGTCGCTCAACAGATCTTCTTCTTCTTCCACTCGTTGTTCTCCGTTTAAATTAAACGGATCTCCAAGAGCTTCGGCGTCTCGAACTTGATCCCCCATTAGAGAAGTACCTGCAAAACGAGGAGTTAAACGAAAAGTTCAGTAACCGTTCTATTGATCTTTCGGTAAAGGATTTGTAAGAAGCAAATCGATAGTCCCCGGCAACGGCGCCAAAAACATGATGCAACAGGTTTCAGAGTCTGTTTTCGAGTTTTAAATTTATAACCCTATTGCCTGCAAGTGCACATATGTGCGTTGTAGTATTTAGGGTGTCGAACCACATAGACTATGATGCTTCAAGCAAATCAAGTAAAATAGAAAATCAAATAAGAACGATTAGGTTAACGATTGGTTTTGGGAAGGTGATGGTTTAGTAGCTAAACAGGAATCAAGAAGGTTTGTAAAGCTATAAAATGGAACGCTGGGTTTCAGGGATCTCTCGGGGTATTTCACGGGGTGATTCTACGATTGAAACACTTGACCTAGGCAAATCAAATCAACCCTCGACGAACGTCTCATCTTCGTCGCTCAACAGATCTTCTTCTTCTTCCACTCGTTGTTCTCCGTTTAAATTAAACGGATCTCCAAGAGCTTCGGCGTCTCGAACTTGATCCCCCATTAGAGAAGTACCTGCAAAACGAGGAGTTAAACGAAAAGTTCAGTAACCGTTCTATTGATCTTTCGGTAAAGGATTTGTAAGAAGCAAATCGATAGTCCCCGGCAACGGCGCCAAAAACATGATGCAACAGGTTTCAGAGTCTGTTTTCGAGTTTTAAATTTATAACCCTATTGCCTGCAAGTGCACATATGTGCGTTGTAGTATTTAGGGTGTCGAACCACATAGACTATGATGCTTCAAGCAAATCAAGTAAAATAGAAAATCAAATAAGAACGATTAGGTTAACGATTGGTTTTGGGAAGGTGATGGTTTAGTAGCTAAACAGGAATCAAGAAGGTTTGTAAAGCTATAAAATGGAACGCTGGGTTTCAGGGATCTCTCGGGGTATTTCACGGGGTGATTCTACGATTGAAACACTTGACCTAGGCAAATCAAATCAACCCTCGACGAACGTCTCATCTTCGTCGCTCAACAGATCTTCTTCTTCTTCCACTCGTTGTTCTCCGTTTAAATTAAACGGATCTCCAAGAGCTTCGGCGTCTCGAACTTGATCCCCCATTAGAGAAGTACCTGCAAAACGAGGAGTTAAACGAAAAGTTCAGTAACCGTTCTATTGATCTTTCGGTAAAGGATTTGTAAGAAGCAAATCGATAGTCCCCGGCAACGGCGCCAAAAACATGATGCAACAGGTTTCAGAGTCTGTTTTCGAGTTTTAAATTTATAACCCTATTGCCTGCAAGTGCACATATGTGCGTTGTAGTATTTAGGGTGTCGAACCACATAGACTATGATGCTTCAAGCAAATCAAGTAAAATAGAAAATCAAATAAGAACGATTAGGTTAACGATTGGTTTTGGGAAGGTGATGGTTTAGTAGCTAAACAGGAATCAAGAAGGTTTGTAAAGCTATAAAATGGAACGCTGGGTTTCAGGGATCTCTCGGGGTATTTTACGGGATGATTCTACGATTGAAACACTTGACCTAGGCAAATCAATTCTACTGGTTCTTAAGCTCAAACATGAAAGTGGTCGGATCCCCCTTTCGGAAAACCAAACACCTAAACCTAAACTGCTCGTTCGCTCCCCTTTCGGTAGCGACTTCACTGCAAGATCAGCTATAAGATTAGGTTCAATGAAGCTCACAACACACCGCCGATATGCATAAACATCCTTCGGTGCCTGCTCATTTAAAACTATGTCCGGCCAAGAGATTCAGCGCGTTAGCGGTTCTAATGATCCTACAATGGATCCTTAAGTGGCCAGTCAAGGATTACGCAATAAGAAGAAATCTAAACGAAGATCTAACAACCTATCGAATCAGACCATGAAATCCCTTTGAGAAACCCCCCTGCAAAACCCAACTAAAAGACTACTCAGACATGGAATCGAAATTCATTATCATTGCAACAGGTAAAAATCTCAAGGGTTTGAAAAGAAAATAAACGAAGTGATAACGATGCAAGGAAAGTGCAGAAAAGAAAGTATCAAATAGGGCGACGAGATTGGGGACTGGAGAAGACGGCTTTCGCTCCTCTTCTCTTCCTCCTTAGCTGCGGCGCTCTTATAGGGTAGATCTTTATGGCTGGCTTCGAACTCTCCCAAAAATAAGAGTAGCCGTGTGTATTTATAGGTCTTTAGGGTCTCTTAAGCGTCACTTAGGGTTCCACCGAGTTTGGTGGTCATCGGGCTTGTTTTGGGCTTGCAAATGGGCTCGGGAACATTACATGTCTTGGCCGCGCGAGCGAGGGTTCATGGGCCGGCTGTTGGCCTTCTGAGCTTTCCTGGCGCGGCCATCCTTCTTCTGAGGATATGTCTGACTGGCCTTCTTGCTTCCTTCATAACTTGAGATCCAACCGTGGGATTGGACTCAAACCACTTCGAGGTGAAAGGTAGTAGTTCAGGCTATCTTGTCACCAAACTTCTATCAAAAAGCTCACGTTTCGAAAATATCCGTTTTGCTACCTTTTTCCTAATATTTCCTGAAAAGAGTCTTGGACACACAAATACTCGAAAACTACGAAATATGCATTAATACCTTAGTGAAATGCTTATTAAATCATAGACTTGTGATGGTAAAAATGGGTAAAATATGCATGTTATCAAATACAACAGACCAGACCAGTTCTATGCTAATAGAGTTGTGATCCGTCCTCCTGCATTCCAGAGGAATGACTTCGAGCTGAAGCCTGCCTACTACACATTGGTGGCTCAACATCCTTTCCATGGTCTTTCCAATGAACACCCCATGGATCAAATTGAGAGATTTGAGAACTTAGCATCAAGCATCAAGGCCAACGGAGTGTCCTATGACTATCTCTTCTGCAAGCTTTTCCCTTACTCACTTGCTAGAGATGCATCCTACTGGCTGAAGCAGTTAGATCCAGGTTCACTAACCACTTGGGAAGAAACAAATAAGGCATTCTTATGCACCTTCTTTGATTACGCAAGGTCAGAAGAGCTGAGGATGAAGATCACTTCATTCTCCCAAGTACCTACTGAAGCATCCAAGGCTACTTGGGTGAGATTCAAAGCTTACAAAAGGAACTGCCCACACCACAATTTCAGCGAGCCGCAACTTCTCGGTATCTTCTACCAAGGGATCGATTGAAGGTACCAGATGGCTTTAGACGATGCAAGCAACAACAACTTCAACACCAGATATCCAGACGACACGATGGTACTTATAGAGAATTTGGCCTCTGGCAACAGCACCAAGAATGCAGACTTTGAGAGAAGACAAAACGTTGGGTTGACTGGAGGAAGCCGAAATAGCTGAGGTTAACAGGAAGCTAGACCCCTTGGTGGGGAAGAAGCAAGTCCACTTTGCTAATGAAGTAGAGACATTCGAACCAAATGAAGAATATGATGAAGAAGATGTCAACTACATCAACGGAGGTGGCTTCCAAGGCCAAAGGTTCGGGAACCAGGAAGGGAACAAGAGTTTCAATGGGAACTATCAGAAGAGCTCCTTCATAGGAAACCAAAACTCTTCTGGTTATAACCAAAATCCCCCATTCCAGAACATCAATTACACAAGGAGCTATGGTTCTTCCTCCTACCAAAAGCCCACTGCACAAGAAAATAAGGTAGAGTCTATGCTAGAGCAACTTCTGGAAGGACAGCAGAAGATAACAGTGGATTTCAATGGAAAGATTGACTCACTGTACCAAAGGTTGCTAAGATGGATCTTGCTTCTCCAAGAGTTTGACATAGAAGTTAAGGACAAGAAAGGAGTTGAGAATGGAGTAGCTGATCATCTCTCAAGGATTAGGATCGAAGATGACGTCCCCAATGATGATTTTCTGCCTGAAGAGAATGTCTACTTGGTTGAGACTCGTTTTCAAGACATGAGTTCGGAGAACTTTGAGTTCGGATAACTTGCAAAAATCTGCAGATACGAGCCTAGTGTCGATCGACACCCCCTTTGCAGACTTGGAGGAAATTCGCGATTCATTTCTGATCGATATGAGCTGATGTAAACATCAGTACCACTCCAACCGTACCAGAGGAGAGAAGCTGCATTGGAGCCAATCCGGAGCTAAACAAGCTTGCACCCGAGGTTGAATATGTTGCCGAGCTTGAATCCAAGCCTAAATCCGAGGCTTACAAATGGGTTATGACCATTTGTACTCTTTTTCCTTATCCTTGGTTTTGTCCCAATGGGTTTTTTAGGAAAAGTTTTAACGAGGCAAATCGGTTCACTAGTTTTAACCCCATTCTGATCTCCATTGGACCCGATGTAGAGCTACACTCACTTATCGAGTCATTCCGGGCAAACCATGATGAACCAAGCAACAAGTCAAGTTGTTCCAGAAAGTTGACTCATCAGAGACTCACGCCGAAGTGGAATGAGATCAAGGAGAGCTCATATGACCAAGTTATCCAACTTGCAAAACGGGTGATGCCTAACTTACCCGAATCGGATAGATGTGCGTTAATTGAAGGATTCTGACCGAACCAGGAGTAACTAAGCTACGAAACGGATAGTTATGGAATCTTGGTTCAAAGGAGAAGATCGTCGAATTGGATTCATACCGAAATTTATTATGTTTTAAAAGTTATTCAACTTCTAAACCAGAGGCGTCTCAGCTTGCCTTATTTGGAAGCTCACGGGTTTAATGAGTTACAAACGAGACTTTGGCGACCTGGAGAGACATCTGAGCATTCAAGAGACACATCCAACCATCCAAGGGAGTCATCTAGCAACGTTCCATACACCAGCACCCACAGGATCAGGCGGATCCCCTTTGTTT
>JAHZTW010000001.1:118819382-118875369 GCA_020283515.1 Alliaria petiolata
TTTTTTTTTCAACTGACTGAAACTAGGACTTAATAAAACCAAAACGAAATAAAAAGAAAAACGTACCTAACAGTGGGTTGCCTCCCACTCAGCGCTCGTTTTCAGTCATTAGCTTGACTGTGTCGGGGTTTAGACGTCTGGTGGTTCAGAGGGTGGCATTGAATGCTTCCCAGACGAATGTCTTCTCATCCATGGCGGTGTATAGGCGTTAGGTGCATGAGAACGACCAAGGAAATGAGGAACATCAGCAGGGTGGGACTTAAGTTCGGGTGGGACATTTCGTTTTCCTGCAGCAACATCAAAAGAACTACCAAGCCTTCTACGAGAATCTCGTGGCTTGCATAAGTGTGAAACAGCTTTTGAACCTTTTTCATTCTTATTGACAAGATCAGGAGGTTTGGAATTGAGTCCAGGAAGTACATACCTTTGCTTTCTTTGAGGTTTCGGGGCAGAAGGAGGTGGAGGCATCTGTTGGATCAAAGATGATGCAATTGCAGCGTTGGAAACGACTTCTGGTGTGATCCGCGAAGGGTGTCGATCGACACAGATGGTGTCGATCGACACTAGCTCTGTAGCTCGAATCTCTGCACTCTTTCTGCAATTCAGCTCCGAAATCCTTGTTTCCATAACAAACACATCGTCCTCCATCAATTTAGCACCGATTAGACACTCACTGTCGCCCAAAGTCCTGAAGATATAACTGTTCCCACTCCAATCTTCAAGCTCCTTAACTTCCTTAGAGTTTTCAGCTAATGCCTCTTGAATAACCAGTTTGTCCTCTTGATTTTCAGAATCAGGTTCTTCTCCAGCAATCACAGCAATACAAGAGATGGGTGTTGAAATTTCAGTAGTAGAGATAGCCTTGTAGAACACTTCTTTGTCAATATTAGAGAATGACATTCTCTTATTAGGCATGTCTACAATAGCTCCTACTGTGGCCATGAATGGTCTTCCAAGAATGAATGGTATGCTAGACGTTCTGCTCACTTCCACAACCTGAAAATCAGTTGGAACTAGGCAATTTCCAACCTTGACAAGTAAGTTTGGGATTTCACCATATGACACTGCGGTAGAATTATTGGCAAATTCAAGAGTAATGCTCGAAGGGCGAATGTCAGCAATCCCCAGCCTCTTTGCAATGTCTTTTGTCATGAGGTTCACGCTAGCTCCTGAATCGCAGAGGGATTGTTTAAACTCAACTCCACCAATGGAGCATGGAACCATAAACATCCCAGGATCTTCTATCTTAAGCAGCTGCTTCAGTGGTGTAGGTGTTTCCCTTGCTTTGTGAAAGAGTTCTTCCATCTCTTCAAAGCTTTCTCTGTTATTCTGGAAGAAGGCACATAAAGGATATCTCTCATAAGCTTCATCAAAGGAGAGTTCCTTAGGAATCATTGCCACCTTCTTGTTGAAAGCAGCTAGTTTCTCTGCAGTGATGGGCGATCTGAGATGCTTGGGTAGAGGAGGGTTGGGAACCTTAGCTTTGTAGACCTTTTCCTCTGCTGTTCGTGAAGCTTCAGGCGTGTTTGTCCAAGTCCTGGAAGAGTGTCGATCGATACCCAGTTGGTGTCGATTGACACAAGATGTTTGCGTCGATGATGCTGTCTCGATCGGGCTTGATTTGTCTGGTTTCCTCTCGGGTGTCGATCGACACTCAGTGGTGTCGATCGACATAGACTCCGCAACATACTTTTCATCTTCAAGCTCCTCCAAATCTTCAGCATTTAACCCTCTTTTCTGCACAGGCTGAAGGTCCCTTTCGTCCTGCACCGTGATGGCATTCGCATGGTGTCTCGGATTCACATCTGTCTTTCCAGGAAGAAATCCTTCTTGTCGCTTCACAGCTTCAGCGTTTTGAGCAACCTTAACATCCAGCTTTTTCATATGAGAGTGAATGTTCTCAATCTTCCCATTCAGGTCCTCAAACAGTGCATCAAGCTTGCCATTGAAACTCATTGTCATCTTCTGCTGTCCTTCTAACAGTTGCTCAAGCATGGCTTACATCTTGTTGTCTTGTGCAGGAGGCTTCTGGTAGGAAGAAGAACCATAAGTTCTTTGGAAGTTGTTGCTCTGAAAAGGCTTCTGGTAAGAAGAACCATAGCCTTGCTGATTGTTGAACCTCTGTCCTTGAAAACCAGCGCCATTTATGTAGTTAACCTCTTCTTCTTCAGGCTCAAAAGTCTCCACTTCATTAGCAAAGTGAACTTGCTTCTTCCCCATTAAGATGTCCAGCTTCTTGTTGACTTCTGCAATTTGGCTTCCTCCATTAGCTCCAGCGTGTTGTCTTCTTTCGAAGTCTGCGTTCTTGGTGCTGTTACTAGAGGCCAAATTCTCTATAAGCACCACTGCGTCTTCTGGGCACCTGGTGTTGAAGTTGCCATTGCTTGCAGCATCTAGGGCCATCTTGTACCTCCAATCAATCCCGCGGAAAAAAATTTTCGATGAGTTGCGGCTCGCTGAAACCATGATGTGGGCAGTCCCTTTGGTAAGATCTGAACCTCACCCAAGAAGCTTTGAATGCTTCAGTGGGTCCTTGGGTGAATGTAGTGATCTTCATTCTCAGCTCTTCAGATCTCGCGTCATCAAAGAAATTGCATAGGAATGCATTCTTTGTGCCTTCCCAAGTGGTCAGAGATCCTGGTGGCAACTGCTTCAGCCAGTATGATGCATCTCCAGCAAGCGAGTAAGGGAAAAGCTTGCAGAAGAGATAATCATATGTAACTCCATTGGCCTTAATGCTTGAAGCCAAGTCTTCGAATCTCTCTATATGATCCATAGGATGCTCGTTGGGAAGACCATGGAAAGGATTCTGAGCTACGAGCTGGAAGTAGGCAGGCTTTAGCTCGAAGTCATTCCTTTGGAATGCAGGAGGGGGATCGCAGCTCTATTTGCATAGAACTGATCTGGGCGGTTGTACTCGCCTTATGTTCTTCCACGTCCAGCTTCTGCAGGTGCGATTTGCATCGCTGGTTCGACTATGACGGCGCCAGCCTCATCAAGTCTCTGTCCTTGGGCGTTCCTTCTGTTGCCCTGCAGGTCTAATAGGTTGCCTTCTGCATCGCGTACTAGAACCATAGGATCAGCCATCTCGTTCCGCGTAGGGTGTCGATCGATGCTCTTGGTGTCGATCGACACTGTGGTTTGTTGTCGATCGATGCTAGAGGTGTCGATCGACGCTCGGGAAGATACTCGGTTCTTGCGTTCCAAACGACCGAGCTCCTGGTTCAGTGCGACTAGTTCCTCTTCCTTGTTGCTTCTGGTACTAGGCATGCACCTGAAACCAAAGATAAGAAACTAAATTAGTAACAAAAACAAAAATAAAAACTTAGACAAAATTCTATTACTAGAAATCTGTAGGCAACTAATCTCCTTCCCCGGCAACGGCGCCAAAAACTTGATAGGGGTTTAGTTTTACCCTAATAAAACTACTGCAAGTGCACAGCAAAAGCAATCGTAGTATAAGGGGTTATCGAATCCACA
The DNA here is from genome assembly GCA_020283515.1 of Alliaria petiolata. Taxonomy (NCBI): domain Eukaryota; kingdom Viridiplantae; phylum Streptophyta; class Magnoliopsida; order Brassicales; family Brassicaceae; genus Alliaria; species Alliaria petiolata. The sequence continues at coordinate 118,822,863 of JAHZTW010000001.1, forward strand.
GAGAAGGGATAGTCACACAGCAGTTTTCTAAATTCGAATTAAGCTAGGAAGAATAATAAAACTAAAGACAGAAAGCAATTTAAAGGACTAAGTAAATTCAGGAGACAAAACGCTAGGTTCAGGGAAATTCTCATGTGATCCAAATTTTAGGTCTAGACAGAATGTTAGGAATTATTAAGATCCGTTCTTGAACTTGAAACACTAATGTAAAATCAACCAACTCTCGCTGCGAAGATTATCTATGCCTAAATTCCAGAAAAGCAAATCTCTTTGCGAATTCAAACAATTCAGACAAGCATTAATATCAGGTTCAATTGTTCACAAAACCCTAAACCAAATCTCTTTGCGAATAGGTATTTTGCTCATCTAACATTAGTTCAGGCAATCAATAATACTCTCGCATCTATTAATTAACCTAAGATCAGATTCTAGGTCGCGAAGCTAGAATAAGCATTAAACACAAATCCAGATGAAGAACTCTAATGATTTTATCCTAACAATTTAATTCAACCTAACAATTCATAATCACCTTTGAAAAACCCTAAACCTAACAAGCAAACTACTCAGACATGATTAATGAAACAGAAATCATAATTTGAATAGAAAGCATAAAAGAAATCAATAGAAGAAAATAAAGGAGTTCCAAATTTGCTCTAAAGGAGACAAATTCTTCTCTCCAAAAACCTAAACTTCTATGATTCTTAAAGTATGAGAATATGCCTAAACAATGGCTGAAAAACTATATTTATAGGCCTAGGTACGAATCTTCAATTCCTTGGAAGATTAGGAAAAGTTTTGGAGATTTCCTTTTCTTCAAAATATGGAAACTTCTCGATTCTGGAAACTGGAAAACTTGGTGTCGATCGACACCAACAGTGTCGATCGACACTGTTCATCGACACTGTTCATCACAACTTCATCTTTTCAGCAGCTTCTTCCACAATGCTCCAAAATGCTCCAAAATCTCCAATTATGCTCAAAACGTACCTGAACCTGTAAAGACTCTAATAGGACTCTAAAAATACCAAAAAACTTTATAAAAACACTTATATCATGGTCCAAAAATGGGTAAAACCATGATATATCAGATTGTATGTCTCTAAGACCTCTACGCAGACCGATATTCACCATCCTACCCTGCGCTATCTTGCCCGTTTTTTCGCTACTTCACTCTTTTGTAAGCATGAGCCCTGGAAGATGCGTGTCTCTGAGTTGTTGCTGATGTATTAAGCCATTTGGTCTGTGATTTATAAGGAGTCCTGGTTGACTGAGAACGTCAACCTTGGCGCAGTATTTGCTCATCACTTGGTCTCCTTGAAGACGAAGCCTTTTTCTGGATCCAAGATCAAGCCCGAGACCATTGGTAGTCTTCTCACTCCTATCTTCCAGCACTTCAGGATTGACACTTCCACTTGCTCCATTGTGACCTCGCGTGCCTTGGTTGATATGGAGTATCTGAGGAGAGCTCATTGGGTGAAGCCAGAGAGGTTATGGGCTTTCACCGATGCGCAGAGGGTGCAGTGTGTGGTGCAGTTACCTGACAAAGACCTCACTCACATCACCACCGATCCATGTCGCCTCGCTTTTCAACCCAGTCCGAACAAGCTGTGGACTGCTCCCGTCGCCAGACGCAGAGGTGCCTCTTCCCGAGCTGCACCTACACCCGCAGAGGACGCACCAGTTGAGGATCCTCCACGAGCTTCATCTTCGAGGCGTAGCAGCACACCACAACCCATTGGTCCTCATCACCTTCCGGTTGCTCCCGAAATTCCTATTGAGCAGGCTGCTTTTCAGAGGTACGTGGTTCAGAGCTTTCATGCCATTTGGAACGCTATCACAGTTGTGTCCAACTGTGGCTGCGTCCACCCATCCACACCACCGCGATCAGATGAGGAGTAGTATTTGCGCCATCCTGGTTTAGTTTTTCTTTTCCTTTGAGTCAATTTTTCATTTTTCTTGAGTCAGTTTTTGCTTCCATTTGCTTCTGTACTTTGATTCGAAACTTGTTGCAACCTTTGAGTTTATTGGATTCTCTTGTGGTTTTAACGTTTTGTTTGAGTTTTCTAACAACTTGGATGACTCTAACAACAATCTAACTTGGCAACATTCATGTTCGAGTCGTGAATCTCTGATTACGGACAAAGTGTCGATCGACACTCCTTAGTGTGTCGATCAACACCATCACCATTACACAGCAACGATCGACACCCAACAACGGTGTCGATCGACGCTGCACGCAAGGTCAGGTAATCCGTTTTCTCTTGGTTCTGTAACAATCTTAAACACAATTTTTATTTCCAAACTCATACTTAATAACACTGAGGACAGTGTTGTTCAAGTCTGGGGGAGGTAGTTGCTAACATTGTGTTTTTTTTTTAGAGTCTTTTATGTCAGTCTAAATTGGTTTTATTGAGTCAAAATATGGTTGAAATTTTTAGCTTTTCTTGGAACTAGTCATAGAACATTGATACTTTAGGGACCATTGCCATAGTTGTTTATTTCAGGTTTAACTAGGTAGAACGCTATAGGTGGATTAGTCTAACGGAGAAAGTTTAGATTCCTAGAAAGTTTAGAAACTTTGTTGTTAACTCCGCCCTAATGAACTTACAATTTCTCATCTTGGGGCTTGGTATGCATTGAAATTGACTTCTCTTTTAGCATTAGCAGGATAAGTTAGGTACAATCTTTCTTTGATCTTCTCTTGTGATTAAAAAAAAAAGAAAAAAGAGTAATAAGTCTAAGAAGGGAAACCTTAGTCCCTTAAAGGATTATGTGGGAGTTTACACTCATGAACACTTCTCCTCACAAGGAACATGATTAGTGAGTGATACCGTTCTTGAACTTTGATGAGAAAAGAAAAGAAAGTCGATAAAAAAATAAAATGATACCCTAGAAAAGTAGGGAGAAATCGACTAAGAGAAGAGAAAATAAGAGAGTTGTACCGAGATTGTCTTTATCTACGAGCTTGGAAGGGATAGAGTCTAGAAAGTTCTTTGATCGATATTCGCTCAATTAGACCACACTTAGTTTAATGAAAGGGGTTAACAATAGAGGTTCTGGATTTTCCAAAGGAGTTTAAACCGTATTTGGGAGATTGCTAAGCTTGTAGTAAGTACACCGAAATTCTACTTGGGGTTGGCTCTATGGTATGTGGATTCAAGGGTATTTGTAAATGTGGCGTTCCTAAGATTTGCTAATTGTTTCTGTTTTCAAACTTCTACTTCAGTCTAAGTTTATGTTTTGCTTGAGGGCAAGCAAAAGCTAAGTCTGGGGGAGTTGATATATCATGGTTTTTACCCGTTTTTGGACCATGATATAAGTATTTTTTTAGAGTCTTTTGGTGTTTTTAGAGTCCTATTAGAGTCTTTACAGGATGGAGTGCATTTGGAGCTAAATAGAAGATTTTGGAGCTTTTTGGAACATTTTGGAGAAGCAGCCGAAGTGATGAAGTCGAAGCTGGATTTACACGAAGGGTGTCGATCGACACCAAACGAGACCGTCAAGTTTTGCCGACTTCCATCAGAAAAAGGAAATTGTCTCAAGTTTGAAGAAATTACAAGAGTGCCCCTGACGAAAATGCTCTTCTATAAATAGTTTTCAGGCATTGTTTAGCCATATACCTTATCATTATTTTCTGTTTTTGAAACTTAGAGAGAGATTGATCATGAGCTTTTGGGGAGACAATTCTAACTCATCTGAGCCAGATTTCGAACCCCAGTATCATTCTCTTTTCATTATTTATGCAATTTATTTCAGTCATGATTTGTGTTTTCATCTCTACGTCTGAGTAGTTTGCTAGTTAGGTTAGGGTGATTTACGGTTGATGAAAAGTCTGTAGAATTATTATTATTGTTAGGGAAATCAATTTGATCTTCACCTTGATTTGAACTTATATTGGTTTCTGAATTGATCACTAGAAATCAAACCTTATGTTGTTTATTAGATGCGAGAGCATTATTAATAAACTTGAACTAATCATAGGTGAGCAAAATATTTATTCGCAAAGAGATTCGGTTTAGATATTTTATGACAACCGAACCTGTTTTTTAATGCTTGCCTTAATTGTTTGAATTTGCAAAGAGATTCGGAATTCTGTAATTTAGGCATATATAACTTCTGCAACGAGAGTTGATTGGTTTTAACTTGGTGTTTCGAGTTCTAGACGGTTCTTAATAAATCCCTAATAATCTTAATAACTACATTCTTGGATTCAACTTGATAATTTACCCTTGCCTAGCGCCTTAGTCTCCTGAACTTTAACCACTTTTAATCTCGTTTACTAATTAGTTTAGTCGTTTAGTTTACTTATTTCGAATTGATCTAGCATAATCTGAACTTAGAAACCTTAGTGTAGCATCTACTTCCCTTGGGATTCGATACCCCTTATACTTCAATTGCGTTTGCTGTGCACTTGCAGTAGTTTTATTTGGGTAAAACATGAGCCCTATCAATTTCTCACCCACAATGTGTTTGATGAAATGCCCCAACCAACTAAATGAAGATTAGGATCTCTACCTTTGCAATTCTTCCTCTTTACTAATGAGAATTAGGCATTGGGTTGAGGATTAATACCAGATTAATACCACCTAAGTTGGGAAAGACTAGGTTTGCAATTGAGATTAGTATCACCTAAGATGGGAAAATCTAAGTGAGACCCTTAAGTCTAAAAATGAGATTGGTTGGAGTATGAACATCAAGTTAGCTAAATATTAATCTCCTTATTCAATGACCCCAGCTTTAAATCATTGCCTTTATTAATTCCATATTTCGAGTTTAGCTTTCTTTCCTTGAGTTTAGCTCATTCTAGCTTATTTCTTGTTTTAAAGTCTCATAATTCATAAAGTTGTGTTATTGGTCTTGTTAGTATTTTAAAAATTCCCTAGTATCGTTTTTCGCACCCTGGTAGAAGTTAGAAGTCAGTAGATATTTATTTCTAGTTTTTAAAATTAATCCTAGGTTTCGAGAAATTTCCTTTTTTGTCTGTCTTTAGTTTTGCATTTTCTAAAATTAGTAATCAAGCTTTTTAAATCCTTAGAAGTTGCTTTCAAGTTTTTTAACCCTTTGTCCGGGATTTTAAAATAGTTTTCGTAGTCATTTTGTTGCAGCAAGTAGTTTTTAAAATTTGTTTCCCTCATTTTACCCGAAAATGACTTAGATTATATAGTTTCATTTATTCCTAATGTTTTTAACCTCTACCCCTTTGGATTGATACCTAAAGTATTACAATGACAAAGTTAAGCTTTAGGATTGATTAAAGCCCTAAAAAAGCTAGTTATCACGTCTCGGTGGAACGATAGGATTTGCTTGGTTTGCGCCATTTCTGATGATTAGCTTTTGTCCTCCTTGTTGTAAGACATGATCGACTTCTTCTCCATCTGAGTCAGCCTTGGGAATCTGGTTAATTGGGTTCCCATTATTGTCGAGCTGCGGCTCTCCGTCTTGAAAAGTGGGGCGTGCTCAACCATCGTTGCAAATAATTTCTTTGCGGTTTCGTTGAACTCCTAGGGCGGCTTCATTTTCGGTCATGCTTATCTGTCTTCTTAACCTTTAGATTTCTTTTTTGTGCCTGTCGATCTCACTGTAGAGGGGTAAAACGTTAGAAGCATTCCTTCTAGTGGTCATACACCTGAAACATAAGAAGCATATACCAGCGAATTGTGAGTAATGAATGGAAAAGCTTGATATTCAATGTGGCTTAAAAGGTGAATTAGAAACTGTGTATTCGCAAAATCAAACAATCCCCGGCACCAACGACAAAAACTTGATGCGTGGGGTTTTGTTACTCCAAATTTTGCCCCTCAGATAGCTGCAAGTGCACAACAATCACAGTAGTAGATTAAGAGATCGAATCCACAAAGATTGTTGTTTCGCGAAAGTCCTAGGATTTCTAACTTCTTTAAACCAATATGAAAGGCTAGGGGTTTGTGTGTCACTGTATTGTAGTATTGTTTTCAAGCAGTGAAAGAGAGTTAAACGGTTGTGAATCACTAGATAAAAGGCGTTGGGTTCAAGGGTGTTCTCAGGGGTTCTTGGATCGGGTCTAACAAACAATAGATTAGGTTTTAAACGACTTAGTTGGTTAGGTTCTTAAGCTGAAACGGTCGACTATGATTACCCCGCTTTTCGCGGATCTTACCACCTACGTTTGTTTCGCTTCGCGGATATGAGTTATCATCCCACGTTACGAATCAAACACGCAATCATATCATTCACCTATTTGTAAACACTCTCGATGAGGTCCGTTGATATGCATTAACATCCTACGGTGCGATCCGCTCGTTAACCTCTAGGTCCAGACAATAAACCACACGTTCATGTATCTATAAGTCCTTGGATCAGTTGCTAATTGACCAGAAAATCAAACATGCAATAAGCATAAGACATAAACGAAGTTACCTAATAGAAACTTTATCTCTATCAACCTAGCGAGATAGATCCATGATAACCCCTTTAAAACCCTTTTTAACCCAACTGAATGACTACTCGTTCATAGGAACGAGAGATATCTTTCGGGATATGAGAAAGTGCGATTTGTATTGAATAAGAAACAGGGTTCGAAAAATTCTCCAAAAGAAATCCAGTTAGAGATACCTTCTTAAAGTATTCAAAAGCAAAGAACTAAAAACAATAGATGGAAAGAGAAGGAAGGAAAGGTAGCGACTGTAGAAGGAATCTCTCTCAAGGTCTTCTTCTCTGGGTGCCGTCGATCTCTCTCTCTCTCTCTCTCTCTCTCTCCGGTGACGTGAAAGTTTTTCGGAAAAGCTCTTGTGAAAAGTCACATCCTTTGTGAAGCTCTAGGGGTCTCCTAATATAGGCCTTCATGTATTTATAAGTGGGCTTTGCGTTTGAACCTCAGAAAATATCAAATAAGTGGAAACTGGCTCTGGATGGGCCGAAGTGTCCTTGTCGCGCGAGTGCCAGGCGTGGCGCCACCACTGGTCTTCTGAGTAAGTGATGGTGTGGCTAGCATGCTCTCTTTTGTGCTTGACGGACCTTCTTGCTTCACTTGTAACTTGAGATCCAACCGTGAGATTGAACTCAAACCACATCGAGATGAAAGACAGCTGATAAGGCTATTTTGTCTCCAAATATGAGCTGTGGTGGGAAGGTTGTTATTTGATGTTGAACTTACGCCTCCAAGCACTTGCCCGGAAAACGCCCGTTTTGCTCTAAAATGTATGCTTTTTGTCCAATTTCCTGAAATGACTCTTGAGATTTGAAAACGTGGAAATCACTTTAAAACCATTGAAAACCGGGTTAAAACACTTGTAAAGGATCTTGAAATGATTGGTTTTAGGAATAACTTATGAGTGTTATCAGTCATTATTCGAAACCTTAAAATTCAGAGAAAATGTGTTTCGTAACTGTCACTAAACGTGCTATGCTTAACCCCCCCCCCCCCCCCCCCCCCCCCCCCCCCCCCCCCCCCCCGCCCCCCCCCCCCCCCCCCCCCCCCCCCCCCCCCCCCCCCCCNCCCTAAATTCAATTAAAAATTGTAATCGCTATCAATTCACCAAATCGTGTTTTAGGCATATCACGATTTGGGGGAAATATGCAGAACACAAATTGTTTGGAGGAGAATAGGCAGAACTCTGTAGTCCGTGAAGAATATGCAGAGCGTGTTGAGTTAGAGGGAGGGGGGGGGGATCAACTCAATTTTTGGGGTTTTCAAAATATCTAACACATGATTAGCTTATTTTTATTCACAACATATGTTGATATAGTAAAAAAAATGTATTTGCTATGAAAAAATGGTAACAATGTGACAACACAGTTTATTTGACAACAGCAAAACTAGCATTGGTAGAGTGTTTCACATACATAAACATTTCATCTATAGGTCCGATTATACTTCTATAATGGTATTGTAAGGTACGTATAATAACTAGTTGTGGTGGTGGTAAGAGCATCAAACGCATTTAATAACTATTTACAAATCTTTATAAAATATAATACAAACGCATTATCAAAATGTAAAATATGGTATTTTTCTATGAAAAATGGTAACAATGCGACAACACAATTTATTGGAAAAAAAACAAAACTATCGTCGGTAGAGTGTTTCATATGCATATACATATCATACTATAAGTCCGAGTATACTTCTTCCTATTAACACAATTTATGGAAGAAAACAAAAAACTAGAATCGGTAGAGTGTTTCACAGACATAGACATATCATACTATAGGTCCGACTATACTTATTCCTATTAGCACTTCAAATCAAAACACTCTACCGAGGTTTGTTTTGATTTTCTTTTCAAATAATTTTTGTTGTCGTATTGCTACCATTTTTTCATAGCAAAATTCCTTTCTTTCTATATCAATATATGACAGAGTCGAAAAACCCTAGGAATTGCAAGCGTTAAACCTAGATTGAAAACAAGTTTGCAAGCGACAAACTTGAGAAATAAAACTCTGTAATCCACCAAAAAAGAGAATAGCTCTTAAAGCTCTCAAAGTTTGATTAATGAATAATAAGATGTGTCTTACAAATAATCTAGGATTTCTCTATAAATCCAAACATAAAATGGAAATGTCAAAATTAAAGGAAAAACCAAAAAGAAAAGAAAAGTAAATAACATATTTGATAAAAATGAAATATTATTATACGATGCTTCCTGCATCAGTCTCCTCCACTTCTGAAGAACTCGACCTCGAGTTTTCTTCTGGATAAAGAACCCCATATACATGGTACTCATGAATGTCAGCCACGTTGAAGGTATTAGAAATGTTCATGTGCTCTGGGAGAGCCACAACGTAAGCATCATCATTGATCTTTCGCGACACTTTGAATGGACCATATTTGCGAGGTTGCAACTTGCTATATGTGCCAACTGGGAACGAAGAAACACCATCACCTCGCCACCTTCTTTGAAAACTTTGACTCTCCTTTGCTTGTCAGCAGCAATCTTGTTCTTTTAACCATTAGCTTCTAACTTAGCCTTGACAACTTCCTTAGTAGCTACAATTTCTTCTACCATAGCTTCAGCCGATGCACTAACGCCAGGAGCCTTAGACAACTTAACCAAATAACCACATGTTTAGGAATATAAGTATACACCAGAGAAAAAGGTGATTTCCTTGTCGCTGAGTGCATTGCGCTGTTGTAAGCAAATTCTACTTGAGGTAAAGCTAAGTCCCACTGCTTCGGCTTATCACCACAAACACTTCGAATCATATTCCCCAAAGTTCTGTTAGTTACTTCATTTGTCCATCAGTCTATGGATGAGCTGTGGAACTCCTGTTCAAGGTTGTTCCAAACATCCTCCAAAGAGTAATCTAAAAGTGACTAAGAAACTTTGTATCTCTATCTAAAGTTATTGATTTAGGAACTCCATGGAGACGCACAATTTCTCTGATGAACAATTTGGCTATGTTGGACGGATCTGCAGTCTTCTTGCACGCAATAAAATGTGTCATTTTGGAGAATCTGTCAACTACTACAAACACAGAGTCTACTCCTCGTTGTGTACGAGGGAGTCCCAACACAAAATCCATAGACAAATCTTGCAAAATATCTTCAGGAATAGGTAAAGGCATATAAAGACCAGTATTTTGAGTTTGACCTTCACAAGTCTGACAGATATAACACTTTTTGACAATAGCACCAACATCTCTCCTTAAATGCGGTCAAAAGTACATTTCCTCTAAGCTAGCAATGGTTTTGTCTCTTTCCAAATGACTACTAAGACCACCACCATGCAAATCTCGAATCAACTTCTCCCTTAACGGCGAGCAAGTGATGGACAATTGATATCCTTTGAACAGGTAGCCATCTTAGATATGAAAATCTGCAGAAGGATGCTTCTCGTTGCACTTGACCCATAACTCCTTGAATTCAGCATCCCTTTCATACAACTCCTTCATGAACTCAAAGCCCACAACCTCTTGTGCTAAAGTAATTAGCAATGATGCCCTTTTACTCAAAGCATCTGCTACTTTATTAAGCACGCCTGACTTATGCTGAATTATGAAAGGGAATTTCTGCAGAAAACTTACCCAACGAGCATGCATTTTTTATCACTTTCTGGCTGTGAAGAAACTTCAAAGCTTGGTGGTCAGTGAACAAAACAAACTCCCTTTGAATAAGATAATGCTCCCACTGTCTTAGAGCTCTAAATACTGCATAAAACTCTTGATCATAGGTGCTCCACTTCTGCAGAGCTTCACTCAACTTCTCGCTGAAAAATGCCACTGTTCTTTTCTCTTGGGATAGAACAGCTTCTACTCCTACTCCACAAGCATCACATTCAACTTGGAATACTTTATCAAAATCAGGTAATGGTAGAACTCGTGCAGTACAAAGCTTTTCCTTAATTAAGGCAAAACTTCTCTCTTACTCGATACCCCAATGAAACTTTCCTTTCTTCAAGCATTCAGTAATAGGAGAAGTAATAGTACTGAAATCTCTTATGAATCTCCTAAAGAAAGTAGTCAGACCATGAAAGCTGCATATCTCAGTGACTGATTTAGGGGCAAGCCAATCCTTTATGGCACACACTTTGTCCTCATCAACCTGAATCCCTTCTTCACCAACAACAAATCCTAGAAATACCAACTTGTTGGTGCATAATGTACATTTTTTCAAGTTAATGTACAATTGGTTTTCCTGTAGAACCTGCAAAACCTGCTTTAAATGTTCCAAAGGCTCTTCTTTGGTCTTGCTGTAAATCAAAATGTCATCAAAGTAAACCACAACAAAAGAACCAGAGAAAGGACGAAGAATTTGGTTCATCAATATCATGAAAGTACTAGGAGCATTTGATAACCCAAAAGGCATCACCAGCCATTCATACAATCCATCTTTGCTCTTGAAAGCTGTCTTCCATTCATCTCCAGGTCTAATTCAAATCTGATGGTATCCACTGCAAAGATCTATCTTGGAAAAGACCTTAGAACCAGTTAACTCGTCAAGCATATCTTCCAATCGGGGAATTGGGAAGCGGTACTTGATAGTTATCTTGTTGATGGCTCTGCTATCGACACACATTCGCCATTGGTTACCCTTCTTAGGAACAAGAAGGACTGGCACTGCACAAGGACTCATGCTCTCACGAATGAATCCTTTTTTTAGCAAATCTTCAATTTGCTCCCTTAAAATCTCATTTTCTTTTGGACTCATACGGTAATGGGGAAGGTTTGGTAAACTTGATCCCGGAATAAGATCAATCTGATGCTGAATATTACGCATAGGAGGCAATTCCTGTGGCAACTCATCTGCAACCAGCTCCTTGAAATCTTTCAGGATCTCTAGTACTTCCTTTGGAGTTGTCGTTTCCTCTTTTACAGTACTCATCAGCCCTTTGATCACCACTGGACAAAAACATTCAGTTTCTTTAATCGCCTCTTCAAGCTCCTTTTCACTATGTGTCATAACTAAGAAATTTGAATTTTTCTTCCCTTGATTTTGATCAAAGTGTAAAACAGGAGCCATAGCAATCTTGTGTCCCTTCCATGTAAACATTAACACGTTATCCCTTCCTTCGATATGTAACATCATTATTATATTGCCATGGACGACCAAGTATGACGTGACAAACATCCATGTCAAGAACATCACAAAGTATCTCTTCTCTATAATGCTTTCCAATGGAGATTAGAATTCGACAAGTCAGTGTTACTCGACCTTGAGAGCCCTTACTTACCCAATCTAGGGCATATGGCTTTTCATGTGACATTGTGGGTAACTTCAAAATTCAACCAGTTTCTGAGAAACTAAGTTTTCTGTGCTGCCATTATCCACAATCAAGTTACACACTTTGTCGTTAATAGAGCAAGGTGTCTTGAACAAATTCTTTCGCTGCCCTTCTTCCTTTGATGATAACAACATTCTCTGAAGTACGATTTTTATCATCTTATTTGACTCTTCTTCAGCAAATTCAACTCCTGCATACTCATCCTCTTCATGTTCGTCATCTTCCTCTGCAATAGCTACAATTCTTTTACTTGGACAAACATTCGATATGTGACCTTGTCCTTGACAACGAAAACACTTGTCGAGGGTTGGCCTCGGATACGCGTTACCCTGTTTATGGACTGTACTTTACTCTGCTGAGCATTATTGTAACCATTGTTAGAACTACCAGCTCCCTTGTTACTAAGGTTAGCATCCTTTGCCACTTCACTCTTTTCTTTATCTCCGGTTGATTCAGAATAATTTTGGGGAGAGTATCTTCTGAATGATGAAAAGTTATGGGGAGACTTCTCAATTAACTCAGCTTTCAATGCTAGACTAGAAGCCTCTTGTGCGGTCCATATAGTTTGCAGACCCATCTTCTCCTGTATAGAACTCTTTAACCCAATGATGTACCTTGCCACTTTCTGATTTTCTGTCTCTCCTATATCATTGCGCTCACAGAACCGCAAAAACTCAGTCGTATACTCTGTCACGTTCATCATTCCTTGGATACATTCAATATACATCTTATAGAGAATCTGTTCATAATCTTCCTGCGAGAACCTCTCCATCATCAACTGTTTCATTCGCCTCCATGTCCTGACTGGCCCTTTTCTTTGTCTTTGCCTTTGAATAATAAGTTTATCCCACCATACAGCAGCAGTACTCTTCAGTCTGATTGCCACCATCTTAACTTGCTTGTTTCCGAGGACACCCATGACTTCAAATAATCTATCAACGCTGCTTTGCCAATCCAGAAAATCCTCAACTCCCATAGTTCCATATAACAATGGAATATCAGCCTTTCCGCTGTAATCATGATTATTATGTCGATCTGTATGCTCAGCTTTTTCTTCCTCCTCAAGTTCTTCATCATTAGAACTAGAATTTTCGACAATAACATCACGTTTGTTTCTACCATGTTGAACCCTAATTGGTTCTGCAACACGATTGTTCCTACCATGTTGGACCCTAACAGCTCTTCTCTATCTCTTTACTGAATTTTGTTGGCCCTTATTTGTTCTCCTCCTATGTCTCTTTGCTCGACGTTAATAACCTGATTGGTAAAAGCTGCCATCATATTGGTTAAAGCCGTCATCTGATTAGCCATCTGATTGGTTAAAGCCGTCATCTGATTAGTCATCTGATTTGTCAAAGCAGTGAGCTTCGTGGTTAAAGCCTCCGTGAAACCCTCAAGATATGCCTTGGTCAATAGTTGATCTCCAATAGCTGATCAACGTGAAACCCTCAAGATATGCCTTGGTCAATAGTTGATCTCCCATAGCTGATCAAGCTTCGAAAAGAGAAGGAGAAAACCTGGCTCTGATACCACTTGACGCAGTCGGAAAATCCTAGGAATTGCAAGCGCCAAACCTAGATTTAAATCAAGTTTGCAAGCGACAAATATGAGAAATAAAACTCTAATCCACCAGAAAAGAGAAAAGCTCTCAAAGTTTGACTAATGAATAATAAGATGTGTCTTGCAAATAATCTAGGATCTCTCTATTTATAGAGAAAAAACCCAATCATAAAAGGAAATGTCAAAATTAAAGGAAAAACCAAAAAGGAAAGAAAAGTAAATAACAAAATTAAGAAGAATGAAATATTATTAAACGATGCCTCCTGCTTCAATAAATGTTGTGGATATAAATAAGCTAATTATGTGTTAGATATTTTGAAAAACCCAAAATTGGGTTGATTGCGCTCAGCCCCCCAACTCAACGCGTTCTGCATATTTCCTCCAGTTTACAGAGCTCTGCCTATTCTCCTCCAAACAATTTGTTTTCTGGCATATTCTGCTTCAAATCGTGATATGTCTAAAATGCGATTTGATGAATTGATCGCAATTAGAATTTTTAATTGAAGATTTGGGAGAATAGCTAGGCAGAAAAAATTGGGGTGGGGGGGGGGAGAGATAGGCAGGAGTCTTTAATTTGATGGGGATTAGGCAGAGCACGTGAAAGGGGGGGCTAATGACAGTCAATCATAGACCGAAGGCATAGCCGTTCAAAAAAAATTAAACAGTATCTGAAAGTGATAACTTAAAAATTGCTAGATTAAAAAATAAAAAAATCGGCAAAAATCCAAAATAAAACGTAAACACATATCAAGAAGGTATTTCCAAAAAAAAACGTAAACACATATCAAGAAGGTATAAAACTACTAGTTAAAGAACTCTTTCTCTACTGTTTATCATTTCCAAAAATAAAACGTAAACACATATCAATAAGGAATAAGAACAAATCTATTTATAAAAATGGAAATTTGCAATCGATAAAAATTATCAATATATGAATTAGATTATTGTAGTCGTTATTTTCTCTCTCTTATTTTGTATATAATAAATTCCGTTTTATCCTTATAAATTTTAACTAATTACTAATTTATTTTTTCGTTCTTTCGATTTCACATTAAAAGAAGAAAGAGAGGAGAGAAAGAAAGGAATGAGATTTAAAAAAAAAAGAAAAGAACGGAGGAAGAAATAAGGAGAAGAAAAAATAAGGAGAAGAAGAAAGAAGGAGAGGAAGAAAGGAATGAGAGCAAGAAGAAGAAGGAAGGAGAAAAAGCACAACGCTAGAAGATGGTGATGATAGTGATGGTAGTGACAGTGATTGTGACGTTAGTGATGATGCTGGTGACGCTAGTGATGGCAGTGACAACAACGACAACAACAATGGTAACACTAACATAGTGGATGATTTTTGAAATTTATACTTAACTAACACACTACAAGAATTGCTCAGTATAGCTACAAATTTTACTACGCCAACAATTTGTAGTGGCAATATAGTGGATACGCGTTGCTAATTAGAGACAAATTAGAGACAATTATCGGGTTGTAGCAAATGTGCTACAACTTTGTTACATTATTTAACACAGCATTTTTGTTGCAAAATTGTAATAAAAGGTTACAAATTAATTACAAATTTATTGTTGCAGCAAAAGCATTGATTTTATTACAGATTGCCACTAAGTGTCTTTGCAGCAAAAGATACTGTTTGTTACAATTTATGTTGAAACTAAAAATACTTCAAATTTTTTATCATTTATCTAATAACCTACATTTTGTAGCTAACCGTTGCAATAATACAATATTTTATGTAGCCACGAAATTAGTTTGTAGGAAACTAAAATAAATAAAATATTACAAATCTATATATATTTCAAATGAAATATAGCAATCGAAGAAAGTAGGACAAGATAAGATATCGTATCTAATCTAAATATTGTTCAATTGAATTATTCTTTGAGATTTCTAATATTTTTTTTAATCAAAATCTGTAGAATATTCGACAATAATATAATGCATGTCTTCTCATTTTTACTTTAACGTGTCACCCAATATTATTTGATATTTGTCTTTACTAAAACTTTCTATTTAAAGAAGCAACTCATCATATTCACATATAACTTTGTTATAATTTTTTTTTTAAAGTCATATCTTCTCTCTTCCTTTTTTTCAGAGCAAGTTACTAAAATTTGCTATTTAAAGAAGAAAAATATGGTGTCAATGTAAAAAATGTTAAAATGAAAAACTCGTCCCCGTAGATATAGTGTGGAAACATTTGTATAATAAAGGTTTTATACCAAACTATTATATTTGGACAGCTCATGGAGAGCAGTTCGAGGATGTGTATCATCAATATCATAGAGATGGTAATACACGTGAAGAAAATATTATCGAAGAGTGTGCTCCAGAATGGAATTTTTTTCGTAGACATTGGAGAAGCTGGCTATACTGGTGAAATATCACAACCATAAATAAGGTAAATATTTGAAACACTTTTTTAATTTTTGTTTTTCTTATGACATCACTTTTTTAATTATTTTTATAATAATATGATTGGTAAAAGAGTTACTGAACAAATTAAAAATTGGTAAAATAGAAATAAAAAATGATAGACTAAAAATGTATAACAATATCTACAAAATTTTAATTTAGAATTTGGAAAAATATCCGTCTATATTTAGACTTTATATCATTTCATTTTATTTTTATTATAATTATATATTTTTGTAGTGTACATGAGACCGGAAATGTTAAACCAAATGGTGAATCCTTAGAAGATAATGTCGAGCATGTTCCCAATTTTGACGCTGCCAAGTTTATCAATTATTTAGATGCAGTAAATGAACCTCTTTATGTTGATTGCATTGAGGGTTTGTCAAAAAATTTGTTGGCTTCTGATGTGATGAACGTCAAGACGAAACACAATCGAGCTGAAACATGCATTGATGATACTTCACATGTGTTTCACAAGTTTCTTCCTAAAGGTAATGTTGCTGCTCAACCGAAAGGTTGATGCGACCATTGAGTATACCGTTCCACAGGATTGATGTATGCATTAATAATTGCATGATTTATTGGAGTGCAAGCGACCAAGATTTAATTTATTGCAAGTTTTGTGCGCATCCAAAGTACAAACCCGAGAAGACTTCTATGAAGGATGCTAGTACCAAATCACGTATTCGATACAAGAGGATGTTTTATCTCCCTCTATCAGATCGCTTGAAGAGATGGTATATATCACATAAAACAGCATCACATATGAGGTGTCATGCAGAACATACATGTCATGATGGAAAGATGGAGCATCCTTTAGATGGTAAGGCGTGGAAGCATTTTCAGCAGGTATATCCTGATTTTGCAGATAAAAGCATAAATGTTTGTCTGGGACTATGCACTGATGGCTTCAATCCATTTGGAATGTCTGGTGGCAGTTATTCATTTTGGCCTATAATTATTACTCCTTATAATTTGCCACCAGATATGTGTATGAAAAGAGAATATTTATATCTTACCATATTAGTACCAGGACGAAATCATCCAAAAAAAAGTTTAGATATATTCTTGCAACCGTTGATTGCAGAATTGCAGAGTTTGTGGTCATTTGGAGTTGAAGCATTTGATATTTCAACGAAGCAGAATTTGAGTCTAAAAGCAGTGTTAATGTGGACAATAAGTGATTTTCCAGCTTATGCGATGTTATCTGGATGGACTACACATGGAAGATTATCGTGTCCATATTGTATGAATCAAACATATGCTTTTTAATTGAAGCATGGACGAAAATCAAGTTGGCTCGATTGTCACCGAATTTTTTTGCCACGAAATCGTTTTTGAAAGGATACTACCGTCAGGAAGAATCCACCAGAATATGTCTCAGGAGAAGATATCTTCATCATCTGGAAAATATATACGGACTGCAGAAAATTGTTAGCTGTGGTGGAAATGTCATATAAACAATGAGATCGAGAGATATGGCGAGAATCACCATTGGCACAAGCATAGCATTTTCTGGGAGTTGCCATATTGGATGACTCATCTAATTTGTCATAATCTTGATGTGATGCACATGGAGAAAAATTTCTTCGATAACATCATTAATACATTGTTCAATGTCCAAGAAAAAACAAGAGATACAATAAACTCAAGAAGAGATTTGGAGTTGTATTGTGATCGGAATGATCTACACCTTAAAGCTAATGGAAAGGCTCCGATTCCAATATTCAGGTTGTCTACTACAGAAAAGGCATCATTTCTTAGATGGCTAAAAAACGAGGTGAAGTTTCGTGATGGATATGTGTCTGACATAGGGTGATGCATTAACATTGAGGGGAATAAAATGTATGGTTTGAAAAGTTACGACAGTCATGTTATGATGCAACGACTACTTCTTTTTGCATTCTCAGAACTCCTCCCTCTTGTTGTCCATGATGCAATCTCTGTTAAAAAGAAAAACTATAAATATATGTTTATTTTTTTAGTCAATACATTTGATTAAATATTTGTCTTTATTTCCAAATGTTGGCGCCTTTTGAGGTCTTTGCACTAGAAGTTTGGCAAGAGGTGAAGTTGATCGCTTGAGAGATAATATATGCCAAACACTTTGCAATCTTGATAAAATATTTCCACCCTTATTTTTGATGTCATGGAGCATTTGACTATTCACTTACCTATAGAAGCAGAACTTGGTGGGCCAGTGCAGTTTCGATGGATGTATCCGTTCGAACGATTCATGTTTCAACTGAAGAAAAAAGCAAATAACAAAGAAAGTGTTGAAGGTTTAATTGTAGATTAATTTATTAATGAATAAATTACAAATTTCAGCTCTCATTACTTCTTGAAGAAATGGTGACCAATTATTCTCTGAAGCGTAATTTGAGTGGTTATGCGCAACAGACAAGCTACTCATAATATGTTCCATTACTCTTTCGACACATTGGTAATGGAAGCGATAAATCATATAATGAGTGATTAAGTGATGAAGACAACCACATAGCTCATACATATATTCTGCTCAATTGTGAAGAACTGCGAGATTTTGAGAGGTAATATTTAAAATATCGTAAATATATATATCAGAGTACTAATTTGAATTTATTTTAGTTCATTTGACGATTAAGCTAGAAAAATGAATGTTGGACTCACCGATGATATGTTAATAAAAATAAAAGAACAAGATTATGCATATTGGTTACGAGATTTGGTAAGTTAAAATATATAAATCATTTTTGATAGTTATAGTTGGTTTAATTTCTAGATTGTAAGAAAAACTAATAAATCATATTTTGCTTTTAAACAGGTTCAAAGTGATAAACGAACACACTATGTCCTTTATGGTTGCAAGAGCTTGTGAGAGATCCAATCAAACAATGCACACGTTGGAATGCATATTTCTCAAGAGATAATAACTTTCATACAGTATGCCATGCAGAAAATAAAACTACGGCTAGTTATGGAGTTTGGGTGCGTGGAAGCTCAGGAAGCGAACAAAAATATTATGGTAAACTGCAACAAATCATTCAGATTGCATATCATGGAGCTGTTGGATTGAAAGTTATGCTTTTCCGATGTGATTGGTTTGATACGAGATTCGGAACCGGGATAAGAGTACTTAAATTTTGTGTTATCGAGTTTCGTTCAAATGTGTGTATGAGAAGTATGATCTATTCATATTGGCAACACAAGCGGATCAGGTTTGTTATGTGCCATATCCACGAATAAAACGCCGAAAAGAAGAATGGTTGGTAGTAGTGAAGGTCAATCCAAGGGGAATAGCTGATGAAACAATCACAGAACAAACTGCGATGCAAGAAGATAACAATGAATTTATATGCCATTCGAGAGTTGATATATTAAATGTTAGTTCACTTATTTTACCTGGAGAACTACTTGAAGACATTCCTGAAGATGTGAAAAGTGATGGTGACGAAGATCATGATACAGATATGGATATGATAGATACCGATAGTTCGACAGATTTATAATTTATTTTTTATAATACATGAATTTTAATATAGTAAAAAAAAATAAAAATATATGTTAATTTTTATATTGTAAAATATATAAAAAAGTATTAAGATTATTATCTAGAATAATTTAATTTTTTATTATGTTATATTAATAAATCAAAAGAGATTAAAATAAAGTGCACAAACACAAAAGTAAGAAAATAAAAAAAAATATACGTGAAGAGTTCTTAATTCTTCATGTAGTTTAAAATTCATCTTGATTTTTTTTAAAACATCTATTAATTTATATATAATATCCCAATTTAAATAAAAAATATAAAAATAATTAAAATATAAGATTATGATAAAACATTAAAACAAAACATTTGCTCTCTAATATTTACATTTCGATTTAATTTTTTTTCTTAGTTTGTTACATATTTGTTGTAACAAAAGTAACTAGGCCCACTAGAAACTGAATTAGTTGCAGTCCAGTTTCGTATACAAAAATATCAGTAAAAGTTTTGACCCAGATCTCAACAATACAAGCCACATGTACAGCATCTGTTAAATGTCAAGTCTTTCACAACTTTTTTCATCGAGCCTTTCACCAAGTAAAGATTGATGGGTAAAGATTTTGCTGTTTTTCCCCACAATTTTGTTTCCAAAATATCTGCAAAGAGTCTAACTAAATGAGGTTGACTGCTTAGACCCCCCTATAGTACAGCTTCCGCCTAAATCCCCCCGAACTTTTAAGCTCTTGATATCCCTCTCCCCCAACAATCTATGACAATTATTCGTGTTTCCCCCCTCCCCCGCCCCCAAACTATTTTCTCCTGCCTGATTCTGAAGCGACCCGACCCAGTAATCCTACCGCGGCCAGACCCTTCCTAACAACCTTCGGCCAACTTTTAATTGTGCAGAATTTTAAACTTTTCTCATTAACTTAAACAACAATTCGATTCTCAAAACAGCCATTCTCATTGCATAATTAATTCAAATTCCAAACGTACAACGAGGTTTAAAAATAATAAACTACCTTAGCCAAATTCGATTAAGTTATAAATAAAACTAAAGCCAATAACCAGAATAATCCTTAAACGTTTAAACCCCAAAACCCAATCTTAAATTCACTCCTTTCTTCACTGCCTTCGAGTCCGCCTTCAGAACTAACGGTCCTGGACAACATCTTTATCTGCACACTCAACACATTAGAGAGGCATAAGCATTACCATAAATGCTTAGTGAATACGGTCATCCCGTAACACCTTAGCCAGCAACTAATCACGCATTCATGCTAACAATTCTAACACGATATCAACACACTTAGAAGGCAAGCAATCAATCAACCAATACGCGTGACCATCTAGCCTAACTCTGTCCATCTAGTCTTATGGACTCGGTTCCGCTCTAGCGTGAATAACACATCACCTAAGCCAAAGAAACGATTCTGTCTCGATCATAAGCTAGCTATACAATCACATAATCTCACGGTCACCAAAACCGCATCATAATCACATAAACATTGACCTTGCTAAGCATAAAACCCTACTTACACAAGCGATCAATACACATATCAAAATCCCTAGCAATATTTCAATCCATAGATGCTAGCCACAGTCACGCACTCACCTTAGATAATCAACGAACGGTTTTAGTCAAAGGAAATCTGGTCAGAAACAGAACCAGTCGATCCCAACCGTGAACCCTCGGCTATCGCTATGACCAGACACGCGAGATCCAATCTCCTATCGGCTAACTCACGAACCGAACACTTTTCCCCGAACAAACTTCTGTATTCCCTCGGAAACAGATCAAAACAATCGGATTAGTCGACGAACATCCGACAAAATCCTCGCACAAACAAAGATATCTGAACACTTACCGGAAACTATCGGCCGAAATCAAGTGCTCGCGGATAACTCACGATCTGATCCGAAACTCTGGGCTAAACTCGATTCTCTCTCGGCAAATCGCCTATTTCCGATCAAATCTCTCAATCAGAACTCGTTGAACTCGCACAGACAACTCGATCTCTCGATGATCTCTCAATTCTCTCGGGAAAAATCTCTCTTCTCTCGAGTAATGCACGGCTGCTCGAGAAAAATCGCATAAAACTCCTTATATACGTGAAACCCTAGAGATAAACCGACAAACCATGTGCGTTCTCCCTTTTCTCTCGGTTAGAATCGGTCCGATCTAATTTTCTCTCGGCTAACCGGCCAAACCTTCCCTTTCTCTCGGCAGTTTCCCAAACCGCTCGACCAAAACTCGAGAAATCCTATTCCAACTAAGAAAACCCTAACTTTACTCTGATAACTCATGGAAAAATCCTTTTTCCCACAAGGAAACACTAACTTTGCCGATCATCAACAAAGCCCACGGCCCATCTTCAACACTTAGTCGTTATTTCAACCATTCTTTGTTTCCCATACGGACTTAGCCAGTTCCTCTCGGCCACAGTCACAATTCAGTCCACACACACGGACTTAGTCACGGTACGGTCCTCGATCTCACAGACGTACCACAGTACATACATATTTACAGAAACAGACGAACCTCCATCGTACCAGAACATATATACAACGACCATCCCATGACCCGCACGACCATACTTAGGATTTCTGGTCGCGGTTGCTACAACTCTCCCCCACTTAATTTGGATTCGTCCTCGAATCCGGCTCTACTTCCTCCGGATAATTCTCGAACCATTTCGGGAACTTTGTACTCATCCTTGATTCTACTTCCCAAGTAATTTGTTCCTCGCCATTACAATCCCAAACGACCTTGATCATCTTGACCACCGTACCACGCTCAACTTTTTCCTTCCGGGCAACCACGCGGATCGGTCTACCTTCCAAGGTCAGATCCTCCTGCAAGTCCTGTGGTGGTTCGGATATAATATTTTCACGTTCGGTCATGTGCTTCCTTAGCTGTGACACGTGAAACACATCGTGGTACGCACTCATTTCTGGCGGTAAGTCCAACTTATACGCCACTGGCCCAATCCTTTCTATAATCTGGTACGGTCTCATGTACCTCGGACTCAACTTAGCATCAAACATTGCTCGACTTTTCCCTTTATAAGTCATAGCCTTTAAATAAACCAGATCGCCCACACTGAACTCCAAGACCTTACGACGCTTATTGGCATAACTCTTTTGCCGGTTTTGAGCCTCTTTCAACTTAACTTTTAACAAACGAATCTTTTCTGTAGTCTCCTCGACTATAGCAGGTCCTAACTCGCTACGCTCCCCCACTTGGGTCTAACATAGCGGTGTCCTGCACGGCCGTCCGTACAACGCCTCATACGGAGATATATCGATGCTCCTTTGGTAACTATAGTTGTACGCAAACTCAGCCAACGGTAAATAACTTTCCCAGTTACCACACCAATCCAAAACACACGCTCTCAGCATGTCCTCTAACGTCCTGATGGTCCTTTCAGACTGGCCATCCGTTTGCGGATGATACGCAGTACTCGTGTGTACCTTCGTCCCAAACTCTTTCTGAAACTCTTTCCAGAATCGTGAAGCGAACTTCGGATCACGGTCGAACACAATACTCATTGGCATGCCATGAATTTTCACAATCTTATCAATGTATAGCTCAATTAGCTTAGCCACTCCATCTGTCTTTCTCATAGGTAAGAAATGAGCAGACTTGGTCAATCGGTCCACGATGACTCAATGAGCAGACTTGGTCAATCAGTCCACGATGACCCAAATTGTGTCATGCTTATTCTTAGACCTTGGTAAACCCATCACAAAGTCCATTGTGATCATATCCCATTTCCATTCCGGCATTGGTAATGTTTGCAACAAACCAATCGGAAACTGGTTCTCTGCCTTAATCAACTGGCATGTCGGACAACTAGCCACCCACTTGGCCACGTCCCGCTTCATCCCGACCCAATGATAGTACCTTTTCAGGTCGCGGTACATCTTGGTCATTGCCAGATGAACAGAAAATCTCGACTGATGTGCTTCCTTAAGGATCTCTTCCTTTAACTCTTTCACGTTAGGAACACACATTCGGCCATTCAACACAATCGTCCCATTGTTAGAAATTTGGTACTCGGCCTTATCAGCCTTTGACATCTTGATCAGATTCTCGTCCTCCTCTTGAGCTAACCGGATCCTTGTTAACAAGTCAGCCTGATCCGCAGCTCCCAGACCTAATGGTTCTGTATCCTCAGTCAGAACGTTCAACCTTAACATCCTTAGGAGATTCACCACTCCTTCCACGTCCTTAGCAGATGATACACTAGCCCTTCGCCGGCTTAATGCATCGGCAACAAGATTAGCCTTTCCCGGATGATAGGCTATCTCCAGATCGTAGTCAGCGACTAACTCCATCCATCTCCGTTGTCTCAGATTCAGTTCAGGTTGAGTGAAGATGTACTTCAAGCTCTTATGATCGGTAAACACCTGAACCTTCCCACCATACAAGTAAGATCGCCATATCTTTAACGCAAAGACTACAGCCGCCATCTCCAAGTCATGCGTATGATAATTCACCTCATGCTTCCTTATCTGCCTTGACGCATATGCATTCACATTCCCGTGCTGCATTAGGACACACCATAGTCCTTTGCCACAAGTGTCCGTGTACATCACGTACGGTTCGTTCGGCTCAGGCCGAGCCAACACCGGTGCGCTTGTAACACTCCTCACACTCGGCTGTCCTTACGAACTCAATGTCCTTCCCGGTCAAGCGTGTCATTGGCTGAGCCATACTTGCAAAGCCTTTAACAAAACGCCTATAGTAGCCAGCCAACCCCAGAAAACTCCTTATCTCCGACGCATTCTCAGGTCTCGGCCAATCCGCAATGGCCTTGATCTTTTCAGGATCCACGGACACTCCCTTGTCCGAAACAATGTAACCCAAGAACCCAATGTTTCGTTGCCAAAAGCTACACTTGCTCAATTTGGCAAACAACTTCTGCTCCCGCAACTTTTCCAAAACGATCCTCACATGTTGCTCATGCTCTTCCGGACTCTTCGAGTATACTAAGATGTCGTCTATGAAGATAATCACAAACTCGTCCAAGTACTCTCTGAACACGCCATTCATCAACTTCATGAATGCAGCTGGCGCATTTGTCAAACCAAACGGCATGACCACAAACTCGTAATGACCATACTTTGTCCGAAAGGCAGTCTTTCGAACGTCCGGTTCGTCTAGCGGTATCTGATGGTACCCAGAAGCCAAATCAATCTTCGAGAACCAAGTAGCACCCTTAAGCTGGTCCAACAGCTCATCTATCCTTGGAAGTGGATACTTGTTCTTCACTGTAACACGGTTCCATCCTTCTTCTTTACGAAGAGGACAGGCGCGCCCCATGGTGAATTGCTTGGCCTTACAAATCCCTTGTCCAGAAGATCAGCCAATTGCTTCTTCAGTTCAGCCATCTCGGCCGGAGCCATTCGGTACAGTGCCTTAGACACTGGAGCAGTTCCCAGCTCAAGTTCAATCGTGAACGGATCTGAACGAGCCGGTGGCATTCCCGACAAGGCTTGGAAAACGTCCTCAAACTCTTGTACCACTGGAATGTCTCCTAACTCCACGTCTGGTCCAACCTCAACCATATATATCGTCGCCAGGTATGCTTCACACCCCTTTCCTAACATTCTTTCTGCTTGTATTGCTGACACAACCAAGCTGCCAGAAGTCGGTCTAATCCCTTGGTAAACCATGACTCCTTCATCTCTTTTGAACTTCACCCTTCCTCGGTGACAATCCAAATGAGCCTTGTGCTTACCGAGCCAATCCATTCATAGGATGACGTCGTAAGACTTGACCTCGCAAATCACTAAGTCTACTGGCATATCTACATCGCCAATCCTGACCGAAACATTTCGAACCTTCCCTAGTGAGAACATCAATTGGCCTCTAGCTGCTCTCACTAGTCCGAATTTTTCTCTGGGTTCCTTTTGGAATCCCACTTTTCCAATCATCCCTGGATTAACAAAACAATGACTCGCTCCAGAGTCGAATAGAACATGGGTTTCCACCTCACCCATTAATAAGGTCCCTACATTCAATCCTTAGAATGCTAAGACACTTAACTCAACACGCAAACACACAAAACTCATAAGAAAACCGTAAGTACAAAACTTACCGGTGATCGGCTGAGAAGTGTTCGGATCTCCAGTCCCTTCCGCGGTCGCGGTATATACCCTCGCTGTAACAGCCGTCATCTTAGATTGTGGCGCCAGCATCTCCCCTGTGCGCTTAAGCTGATTAGCCGCTTGCCCAGCCGCTCCTGACTTTGGACAATCGCGCTTGTAGTGTTCTGGCTCTCCACAACCGGAGCACACAACACCTGCGCTACCTCCATCCGACACTTTCACCATCCTCGTTTCTGGCTCAGGACACTCAGCAATCTTATGGTCTGAACTACCACAACGAAAATATGATCCGTACGTACGCTTGCACACTCCCATATGCATCTTGCCGCAAGTACCAAACACGTTGCTGTTTCCACTTGACTTAGCTGAAATATTCTTTCCAAACTTGCGGTTCTGTCCCCCGAACGCTTGACCACCCTTGGCCGTAGACACCGCAGCTCCAGCCCTAGCCAAAGCCTCCTCTGCCTGTCCAGACTCCAACAATGCTGCCTTCTCAACCAGCTCTGTGACTGTTGCAAAGTCACGCACTAAACACCCGTTACGCAGCTCCACCCTTAGTCCACTCATGAACCTTCGGATCAGCTTCTCCTCCGTATCATGGTCACATCCCACATACTTGCGTAACAGGTTAAAATCAGTCTCGTATTGCCTAACCGTCTTGGTTCCTTGGCGCAAGTACAAAAACTCAGCCTCTAACTGATTGTACGCCTCTTGCGGAAAGTACTTGCTCTGGAATATAGCTGTGAACGTCTCATACGAACAGTTAGGGTTCACCAAACGCCATGTGATCCCTTTCCACCAAGTATGTGCAGTACCCTCCAGGTAATGCACAGTTATGTCCCTCTTGTACTCTTCCGGACATCGGATAGACTCAAAGCTCCTTTCAAGTCTCATCCTCCACTCGTCGGCGTCAATAAGCACAGTCCCTCAAGCAAAGAATTTTGTTCCCAACCTCGCCATATGATCCAACACTTAGAGGTAAGACGGAATCGCCACGGCCTGACCCGCTTTCTCAACCACCACGTTCCCAACGTCTGGAGCCGCCACTGGTGGTACCACGGCTGGTACCACTCCCGGTACAGCCGCGACTACTGGAAACATTCTAATACTTGAGCTAACAGTTCCAGCACAGCCTCCAGCCGGTCTGGCAGAGCTCCCGCAGCATTCACAGCCACGTTCTTAGCTCCAACCGCAACCACATTCGCAGCAGCCGCGTTAGCCGCATTCGCAGCCGCAGCATTCGCAGCCGCAGCCTCGGCCGCCGCAGCAGCCTCGACTTCATGCCGGTTCCCAACCGCATTCTCAGTTCCTGAACTCCCTGAGCTCACAGTACCAGCCAACCTTGCAGTCCTAGTCGTTCTCGGAGCCATCTGCAAGCTAAAACACTATCGGTTAGCCCGTAGCTAACCGCAACCAAGAGTCCCCAACTCAACAAAAATAAACAAATCGCGAGACTCGGCAGTGAAAGGTGGATATTTCTAAACCCCAACCATGCTAATAAACTGTCCTAGAATCGACCATGCTCTGATACCAAGCTGAAGCGACCCGACCCAGTAATTCTACCGCGGCCAGACCCTTCCTAACAACCTTCGGCCAACTTTCAATTGTGCAGAATTTTAAAATTTTCTCATTAACTTAAAATACAATTCGATTTTCAAAACAGTCATTCTCATTGCATAACTAATTCAAATTCCAAACGTACAACAATGTTTAAAAATCATAAACTACCTTAGCCAAATTCGATTAAGTTATAAATAAAATCAAAGCCAATAACCAGAACAATCCTTAAACGTTTAAACCCTAAAACCCAATCCTAAATCCACTCTTTTCTTCACTGCCTTCGAGTCCGCCTTCAGAACTAACGGTCCTGGACAACATCTTTACCTGCACACACAACACATAAGAGAGGCATAAGCATTACCATAAATGCTTAGTGAATACTGTCATCCCGTAACACCTTAGCCAGCAACTAATCACACATTCATGCTAGCAATTCTAACACGATATCAACACACTTAGCAAGCAAGCAATCAATTAACCAATACGCATGACCATCTAGCCTGTCTCTGACCATCTAGTCTTATGGCCTCGGTTCCGCACTAGCGTGAATAACACATCACCTAAGCCAAAGAAATGATCCTGCCTCGATCATAAGCTAGCTAGACAATCACATAATCTCACGGTCACCAAAACCGCATCATAATCACATAAACATTGACCTTGCTAAGAATAAAACCCTACTTACACAAGCGATCAATACACATATCAAAATCCTTAGCAATCTTTCAATCCATAGATGCTAGCCACAGTCACACACTCACCATAGACAATCAACGAACGGTTTTAGTCGAAGGAAATCTGGTCAGAAACAGAACTAGTCGATCCCAGCCATGAACCCACGGCTATCGCTACGACCAGACACGCGAGATCCAATCTCCTGTCGGCTAACTCACTAACCGAACTTTTCCCCGAACAAACTTCTGTATTTTCTCGGAAACAGATCAAAACAATCGGATTAGTCGAAGAACATCCGACAAAATCCTCACACAAACAAAGATATATGAACACTTACCGGAAACTATCGGCCGGAATCAAGTGCTCGCGGATAACTCACGATCTGATCCGAAACTCTGGGCTAAACTCGATTCTCTCTCGGCAAATCGCCTATTTCCGATCGAATCTCTCAATCAGAACTCGTTGAACTCGCACAGACAACTCGATCTCTTGATGATCTCTCAATTCTCTCGGGAAAAAATCTCTCTTCTCTCGAGTAATGCACGGCTGCTCGAGAAAAATCGCATAAAACTCCTTATATACGTGAAACCCTAGAGATAAACCGACAAACCATTTGCGTTCTCTCTTTTCTCTCGGTTAGAATCGGTCCGATCTAATTTTCTCTCGGCTAACCGGCCAAACTTTCCCTTTCTCTCGGCAGTTTCCCAAACCGCTCGACCAAAACTCGAGAAATCCTATTCCAACTAGGAGAACCCTAACTTTACTCGGATAACTCATGGAAAAATCCTTTTCCCACAAGGAAACACTAACGTTGTCGATCATCAACAAAGCCCACGGCCCATCTTCAACACTTAGTCGTTATTTCAACCATTCTTTGTTTCCCATACGCTTTTCCCACAAGGAAACACTAACTTTGCCTATCATCAACAAAGCCCACCGCCCATCTTCAACACTTAGTCGTTATTTCAACCATTCTTAGTTTTCCATACGGACTTAGCCAGTTTCTCTCGGCCACGGTCACGATTCAGTCCACACACATGGACG
The DNA here is from genome assembly GCA_020283515.1 of Alliaria petiolata. Classification (NCBI taxonomy): domain Eukaryota; kingdom Viridiplantae; phylum Streptophyta; class Magnoliopsida; order Brassicales; family Brassicaceae; genus Alliaria; species Alliaria petiolata. The sequence goes on from JAHZTW010000001.1 coordinate 118,851,411, forward strand.
TAGTCACGGTACGGTCCTCGACCTCACAGACGTACCACAGTACATAAATATTTACAGAAACAGGCGAACCTCCATCTTACCAGAACATATATACAACGGCCATCCCATGACCCGCATGACCATACTTAGGATTTGTGGTCGTGGATACTACAGATTCCACCTGCGACGTTAAAATCACTAAATCACGATCAAGTTAACAAAATTGCGGTTAAAAAATCTGTTTGCCATTTAATTATTTACCCAAACGCATAACCCGACCGACATTCAAATTTTTGACTAAACCAGAGTCAAAATTAGAGTGCAAATTCTTCTTCGTCCCGACAGAGAAACGACGATACACAGAGAGAGAGAGAGCTTCAGAGAGAGAGAGAGAGAGAGAGAGAGAGAGAGTTAGAGAGACAGATCAGAGACGTCGTCGGGTTATTGTTCATATGATTTCGTCGTTGTATAGCCTTGACGAGTTAGGGTTCGTCGAGGTCAAAGATGGAGATGAATCGATTTCAAATTGTTCTCAGGTAAGACTCGAATCTTTTAGAGAGTGGGATATAAGAGTTTTATCGAGAGTGAGAGTGGGATATAAGAGCTCTTGATATCCCCCCACAATCTATGACAATTAATCGTGTTTCTCCCCAAACTATTTTCTCCTGCCTGATTCCACCTACGACGTTAAAATCACAAAATCACAATCAAATTAACAAAATTGCGGTTAAAAAATCTGTTTGCCCATTTAAATATTAACCCAAACGCATAACCCGACCGACGTTCAAATTGTTGACTAAACCAGAGTCAAAATTAGAGTGCAAATTCTTCTTCGTCCCGACAGAGAAACGACAATGCACAGAGAGAGAGAGAGAGCTTCAGAGAGAGCTTCAGAGAGAGAGAAAGAGTTAGAGAGATAGATCAGAAATGTCGTCGGGTTATTGTTCATATGATTTCTTCGCTGTATAGCCTTGACGAGTTAGGGTTCGTCGAGGTCAAAGAATGGAGATGAATCAATTTCAAATTGTTCTCAGGTAAGATTCGAATCCTTTTAGAGAGTGGGATATAAGAGTTTTATCGAGAGTGAGAGAGATGAGTTTTATCGAGATTTAGAGAGAGGAGGAGTTATATCGATTATATAGTGAGAGAGAGCAAAATTATCAAGATTAAGATAGAGGATTGTTGTTATTTCAGGGAAAACGTGGACAATGAGTATGAAACTCGGTCTGCTGGAGATGAAGAGGACCATGTAGAACAAATGGAAACAAAGAAAGGTGATGAACAATAGTGTGATGAGGATAAGGAAACAGAAAATGGAGATGAAGAGGAGGATACAGTGGGACTATATGAGTATGAAATCGAAGAAGATGTTTCTGACTTTGTTGATGAGGAGTTTAAGGAGAGACACACAATTCCAAAGAGCTCGGATGAATCAGAGAAAGATGATTTGGTTGTGAAAAAAAAAAAGAATGGGAAAGAAGAAGGGAGACGGGTTAGCTTTAGGAACTAAATTTTATACAGGCTATTAGTTCAAGCAAGTTGTGATATAATATGCATTAAGCAAAGTACTACAAGAAAACAAGGGTTTAGCGACCCCTTAAATCGTCATTAAATAGTCGCAAATACGCAGTTTGCGCCTCAATTAAGACGCCATAACTTAGTCGCAAATATTTGGTCGCAAAATATTTCTGTCTCAAATTAGTCACTAAAGACCGACAAATTTGTGACTGATATCTGGCGTCGTAATATAGCGACGACACTGGGACCGAATATGAGAGTCGTATATTAACGACTATATAGTAACGACGACTGCTTAGCGTTTGTTTTGTGACATTGCTTTGTAGTCGTTAATTGAAGACTAAGTTGTGACTGAAATAGTAGTCGCTAAAACTGACAAATTTGTGACTGATCTCTGGTGTCATAATATATAGCAACGACAGTAAGACCAATTACGGGCGTCGTATATTAACGACTATAAGTTTTTCAGACATTATGAGCGTGTAAATTCATGTCCGAAAGTAGTACTTTGATCGCTAATTAGTGTGTGACTAAGAATATTTTTAGTCATGAAATAATAGCGGAAAATTATATAAAACCGAATTTTAATTATTTTACAGCCAAAAAATTTCTTAAACATAATAACATCAACCTAAAACATCTTTAACCTAACATGTTCCTAAAACAAGCAAAAAAAAAAAAATTGAATAAGCTAGGCATTGTTTTAAGACAACATTGGGTGTTGGTACGTGGCTGCTGCGCGGTTTACTGTTGTTGCATTTCCATAAATGCAGCAATCCCAGATCATTAGTTTTCAGGTAGGAGACGAGCATCTCCAAGCTTGCGATTCGAGCTTGTGAGAGGCGTAGCTCCTCATCACGTCTCACATTTTCTGCTTCTTGTTGAGCAATCTTAAGATTAGCAGTTTGTAGTTGTTCATGCATCTCTGTAATTGATGAGGAAGAAGAGATTGCATAACTTTCTTTTCTTTTCCTTTTGTTGAGCTCCTCTCCAAGTCGACCAATTCCAAAAGGATTTCCTTTGCCATCTGTTTCAGTACACTAAAACACACAAAAACAGAAGGTACAAGTTCAATCAATTCGCAAGACACCCAAATAGATTTTCAAGAAGATAAACATCAAGGTTATGTGGCTTAAACTGTGGAATAAAACACACAAAAACATAATATACAAGTTCAATCTAATTCGCAAAACACCCAAATAGAATTATAAGAAGCTATACATCAAGATGTGGCTTAAATTGTGTATTTAAACATGATTGACAATTGGGAAATTTTTGAAATTGAAAAGAGAAATGAAGCAAAAACAAAATAAAACAGAAGTAGTCGATCCATTTAATGTCTACAATCTTTGAATCACTCAATCTGCAATAAGTATGAAAGCTACACTAAGAAATCGTGCTTAAACAAACAACAAGTATTATTAAAGCGCATAAATAAACTGAAGAGAAACTGAATAATCAAGACCAAAAGAAAAGCAGAAGATGAAACACAAACAAAAACCAGACGGCTCAATTCAAAACTCAAAACCAAACAATCCTCATCAAGTATGCTCAACAAAGAAAGACAAACAAAAACTCAAAACCAGAGGGTCCAATTCGAAAACTCAAAAGCAGACAATCAACATGAAGTACTTATGCTCAGCAAAATAAAGACAATCCTATGCTAAGAAGTTGAAGACAAAAATGAGATTACCTTTAAGAAATATCTCATTCTTTTCTTCAATGGTGAGGGTCTGATAAGTAGATTGTTCAGACGAATTCTCTGAACCTTCAGGACCATCGACATCCAAATCAGCCATTATTTCTTCTAGGTTCTTCTCATAAGCCTCAGCTAATTGTTTGGTCTTTTGATCAACAAAAGTTCCATCCGGCTTTGTATGTGTTTTCATAAACACTTCCCTAAGCGATACTGGACGCCCAAATTCAGCCTCCTATAATGATAAAAAACATATTAATTATCTAAGTGAAATTTTTAAAATAAATGAAAAACGTTTTACCATTTCTTGTTGAACTTGCCAGTGCGACTTTTGACCGGATACATGTTTGGCGATCCGAAGACCGCCAGGGTCAGAGTTACGGCACTGCGAATCATTAAAGCTCCTATCCATTGCATATGGAGTGTTCTAATGAACCCACATTTGAGCTCAAAGCGTTGACGCAATCCAAGGAGGTCTCTCACCCTTGGTCTTTGCTTGACTAACGATTCCTTTCATCCGTTTTTTGGCGATCTTCTCGAATCCTTCTCTCACAAGCTCGGTACTCCCAAGATCCAAATTATACTTCCGCTACATAATACAATATTGTTAAGTATAGATGATATTAATTCATTACGATGTAACTACAAAAGACAAACAACTAAATCAAATATTACCGCAAATGTTCTTAAATATCGTTCTTGAATGTCTATTGGCATTTTCTTCCAGCTAAAGTATGGACCATCAAACTTCCTTTGAAATATTCCAGGAACTACTCGAGACAATTTTCCCTTGTCCCGGTCAAACCTTACATGAATAACAAGAGAGGTTAATAACATCAACAACAAAACGACAATTAATTTACGATCCAACGAAACTAAAACAAAATTTTTTAGTGAATTTAGAAAGTATACCAGATACTCTCGACGCCGGGAATTTCATGGTCACTCAAGAGTGGTAGACGCTCTCGGGCCGGAAGAGCCAGAAAAGCATCTAATAATTGTTGGTAGTCTTGCGGTGGCTCGGGAGCATTCTGAGGAGGAGGTTGATGCTCTGGAAATGGTGGTTGTGCCTGGGGATTTTGATGTGCATGTGGGTGGGGAATCTTGATGTAAGACTCGGTGGGTGAGTCTTAGACCGGCGGAAGGTGGGATCTAGAGGCTGCCTTTCACGCTCTCTCTTCTAGATCAGTGGGTGAATGATGGTAGAACAAAGGCTTGAATCCACAAGTTTTTGAGCCGAGATGGTGTCGAACAAGCTGGCTTTCACGCTCTCTCTTGTTGGACGTTTTGAGGGGAAGTGTTGGTGGATCGAACGGCACCACAGAGGTATGGAGGATCTCTGATACTGCACGAACACTCGGCCTTGGCGAATCACACACGCAAAGGCACAAGCAAAACAAGAACGAGCTACGGCTGCGGCTAGGTCTTAGAAGAACTGCGTTATTTTATTAATGATCAAAAGGTGTAAAAATTACAACTGCTGCAGGGGAGCTTTATAAACAGCTCGTCAGCTAGCCCTAAGGCCGAAATATAAAAAGCAAAACGACACTAAACAAAAGCAACAGCGAAACAAAACGCAAAAAGGAAAAATACATGAAAATGGAAAGTTCACTTAAACTAAAAAGAACATAAAAAGAAAAGCCTATTCTGCGTGACCTTCCCTGGGGCTCGAACTGGGGTCTCTGGATGGTGCTAAGAACCGCTGGGACAAGTGAAGTTAGTTGTACAAATCGTATAAAATGTGTATACCTGCTTTTGGCGCGCCATGTCCGGAAATGTGTTCTTGGCGGTTTTGTCTGGTCCTGGTCTGTTCCATGCTGGTTTCTTGATGTTCCTATCTTCTTGATGTCCAGTGAAGTCGAGCTGATAGAAATCTTCAAGTTCCTCTCCGTGGTTAGCTCCCAAAACGTCTTCTTGCTCCACTTGCTTCTTCTCGGCCGTACGGCTTGGTTCCGCGGTAACTTGAGGTTGTGACGTGATCTCTACGAAATTCTTGTTGTTTTGAGCTCCCTTGCCTGTCAAGTAATCAATCATACCTTGGTTTGTAGGAGGTTGGTCGTCTTTGAGGCTCAGCTTTGCAAAATCCTCCAAGATGTCTATGTCGGGTGCTTTGGAGCTATCTTTGAGGCCGGCTTGTTGTGGTGGGTTTCTGAACGTATCTCCTAGCTCCATTGTGTTGAGAAGGGTCTCCACAGCATCATTGAATCCTTCTCTAAGTCTCCTGGTCTTGGACCGTGTCATTGGTGAAGACTTGACCGTCGGTATGAGCTCGTTGGTCTCGGTTAGGTCGATGTCTTCATCATTCCCTCCCCCTTCCGAAGGTTTTGCCCTCAAAACTGACTCGTCTGCATCATAAGGCGAAAGATCAGTAACATTAAAGCTATGGGAAATGTTAAACTCACCTGGCAGCTCCAAGCGATATGCATTGTCATTGATCTTCTCTAGCACTTTGAATGGTCCGTCTCCTCTAGGTGCAAGCTTTGAACTCCTTTTGTGGGGAAACCTCTCGGGCCTCATGTGCAGCCACACCCACTTTCCTGGTTCGAATGTTAGTGCCTTGCGTCCCTTATCAGCTTGCTTCTTGTATCCCTCGGTTTTCTTCAAGATATTCTCCCTTGCTTTCTCATGGAGTTTCTTTACAAACTCTCCTTTCCTGAGACCATCTAAGTTAACTTGCTCAACTTGGGGAATTGGAGAGAGATCAAGGGGGGTTAGTGGATTAAAACCATTGACAATTTCAAATGGTGACATCTTAGTAGCAGAATGAGTAGCGTGATTATAAGCGAATTCAATGAATGGCAAACAATCTAACCAAGTTTTTAAATTTCTACCAAGTGTGACTCTAAGTAAAGCAGAAAGTGTACGGTTTAGCACTTCAATTTGTCCATCCGTTTGGGGATGACAAGTGGTGGAAAACAGAAGCTTGGTTCCAAGCTTTCTCCACAAGGTTCTCCAAAAGTGGCTTAGAAACTTTGTGTCTCGGTCAGAGACAATGGTCCTTGGTATTCCATGCAAGCGCACCACTTCTTTAAAGAACAGGTTGGCTGTTTGCGTGGCATCATTGGTTTTGTCACATGGTATGAAGTGTGCCATCTTTGAAAACCGATCCACAACAACAAAGATTGAATCCTTGTGTCTGATCCTTGGCAAACCTAGCACGAAATCCATAGAAATATCCACCCATGGTGCGTTAGGAATAGGTAAAGGTAAGTAAAGACCATGAGGATGTAACCTGGACTTGGCTTTTTGGCAAGTGACGCATCTAGAGCAGTGTTTCTCCACGTCTTTCTTGAGATGTGGCCAATAGAAGTGATCAAATACTACTGCCAGTGTCTTGTCCACGCCGAAGTGACCCATTAGACCTCCACCGTGTGCCTCCTTAAGTATAAGATCTCTCATTGAACTCTGAGGTATACACAGGCGCTTGTCTTTGAAGAGAAACCCATCATGTATGTAGAATGAACTGAAAGCTCCTTTGCCGCATGATTGGTAAGCTTCTCCTAACTCTGGATCATCCTTATACAGCTCCTTTAGATGCTCAAAACCCAGCACCTTTGCTTCCATGGTAGTGATCAGTGCGTGTCTCCTAGATAGTGCATCGGCTACCACATTTTCCTTTCCCTTCTTGTACTTGATTACATACGGGAATGTCTCTATAAACACTAACCACTTAGCATGCCTCCTCTTAAGTGAAGTCTGGCCTCTCAAATGCTTAAGGGTTTCGTGGTCAGTATGGATAATGAACTCCTTGGACAGCAAGTAATGCTGCCAAGCCTCTAACGCCCTTACCAGCGCATAGAGTTCCTTATCATACGTTGGGTAATTTAGTGTAGCTCCACTGAGCTTTTCACTAAAGAACGCCACTGGCCTCTTCCTCTGGTGTAGCACAACTCCAATCCCTAGGCCGGATGCATCACATTCTACTTCAAACATCTCATCAAAGTCCGGCAATGCTAAAATCGGGGCTTGCGTGAGCCTCTCTTTCAAGGCATTGAAGGCTGTCTCTTGAGCTGTTCCCCAAGAGAATGGCGTATTCTTCTTGATCACAGTCGTGAGTGGTGCAGCTACTGTGCTGAAGTCCTTCACAAAGCGCCTATAAAAACTTGCTAGGCCGTGAAAGCTCCTTACATGGCCGATTGTAGTCGGTGTTGGCCATTCTCTGATTGCTTTGATCTTCTCCTCGTCTACTTGTAGTCCCTGTTCACTCACTACAAAGCCTAAGAACACAAGTTGATTAGTACAGAAGGTGCACTTCTTAAGGTTGGCATAAAGACCTTCCTTGCGAAGTGATTTAAGCACTAGTTCGAGATGCTTGAGATGATCAGTAAGGTTCTTGCTATAGATAAGTATATCATTGAAATAGACAACTACGACTTTACTTATATAGGAACGTAGAACCTGGTTCATAAGGCGCATGAATGTGCTTGGGGCATTGGTCAGGCCGAAGGGCATGACAAGCCATTCGTACAAGCCTTGCTTGGTCTTGAATGCGGTTTTCCATTCATCTCCTTCACGCATTCGGACCTGATGGTATCCACTCTTGAGGTCGACCTTGGAGAAGACCGTGGATCCACTTAGCTCGTCTAGCATGTCATCTAGACGTGGTATGGGGTGGCGGTACTTGATAGTGATGTTGTTGATAGCTCGGCAGTCTACACACATCCTCCATGTACCATCCTTCTTTGGAACTAGGAGCACAGGCACGGCACAAGGGCTGAGACTCTCTCGGATGTATCCTTTATCCATTAAGTCCCTCACTTGCTTCTCTAGCTCCTTAGTTTCCTCCGGATTCTTCCTATAAGCAGGCTTATTAGGTAAGGCAGATCCAGGAACAAGATCAATTTTGTGCTTTATGCCTCGGATTGGTGGCAATCCAGATGGTATCTCCTCCGGGAACACGTCTTTGAACTTGTTTAGTACAGCTAGTACTTCGGCAGGAAGCTCTAGTTCAACTGTTTCTATACTTAGACAATCTTTAAACAGCATTAGTAGCACGGTGCCCTTACTATAGAGGGTCTTGTGAATCGAGTTTGTGGATAAGTAAAGGCTAGACTTACTTACCTCAGCCTCCTTGCTCATTCGAATTTGCAATTCATGTACCTCAGATGGAGTGAGAGGCGCAAGATTATACTTTTTGTCCTTGAATGTGAATGAGTAGTGATTGGTGCGGCCATGGTGGTGTGAGGCTCGGTCAAATTGCCACGGCCTTCCTAGCAGTATGTGCCCCGCTTGCATAGGTACCACATCACAAGTGACTTGGTCTTGGTACTTGCCTACGCTGAATGGCACCGAAACTTGTTCCACGATCTTCAACTCCGTTTGATCGTTTAGCCACCTTAGTTTGTATGGCCTCGGATGCTTAGTTCTCTCAAGACCTAGCTTATCCACCATAAACTTGCTAGCCACGTTAGTACAGGAACCACCATCTATAATCAAGTTACATACCTTTCCCTTGATGGTGCATCTTGTATGAAAGATGTTTTCCCGTTGTACCTTCTCTTCTGGGTTGATGAGAACGCTTAGCATCCTCCTGGTCATTAGCATCTCGTCGGTGTCAGGGTATTGTATGTCCTCATCGTGGGCACTAGCTTCATCATCCTCCTCATCTTGAGACTCATAGTCCCCACTAGGCGTGATGATCATCACCCTTTGGTTCGGACATTCTCTTGCCATGTGCCCTCTGCCTTGACACTTAAAACAAGTTATGTCACGAGTCTTTTGATTAGTACTAGGGAACTTACCTTGCTCTGGTCGGTTGAATTTAGGAGCCTCGGTATTCTTTCCCTTGAACCTTGAATCAATCTCCACGGCTTTCCCTTTGCCTAGGGGTCTAGAACTACTTGTTGCCCACGGTTGGGATGATTTGTTGTGGCTGGTGAGAGAAGTCTTGCGCTTGATTTGCTGCTCCACTTGGACAGAAAGATGCAATAGCTCGTGCATCACACTGTATAGGAGTCTCTCCACCTTTCTTGCAATCCTTTCTTGCAAGCCGTCAATGAATTGTGCCATCAAAGCCTCCTCGGATTCTTCTAACTCCAATGAGTTCATCAGCTTCTCAAACTCCTCAAAGTACTCATCTACGCTCATGGTTCCCTGAGATAGCTTACGAAAACGCTCCTGTAAGTCTCTATGATAATGTTCAGGGACATACCTTTGTCTTAGGAGGAACTTCATGTCACTCTAGTTGGATACTGGACCAAAATGTTGCCTTCTCCTCTCGGCTACGCTTCTGTCCCACCATGCAAGAGAATTCTCTGTGAGGTTTGCTGCAGCTACGGCTACTTTCTTGCGCTCCACATATCCATAGCATTCAAAGATGTGCTCTAGACGTCGCTCCCAATCCCAGTAGACTTCTGGATTTGATTTCCCTGCAAAATTAGGCGGTGTTAGCTTAATCTCATGGTTTTGCTCACGGTGATCTACTTCCCTTGCAGGATTTCTCCTGAGAGGATCTTGTCTCCTCTGGTTTCGGTGGATGAGAGGGTCCGGGGCATCATCCTCCAAGTCTGGCATCTCCTCTTCTTGGCCGTTCGGTTGTAGGGGCTCTCCTCGGATTGGAGCTCGCCTTGGCGGAGCCTCCATTCGGTCAATCCTTTCCCCAAACTCCTGCCGCATGGTGCCCATTTGCTGGCCCATATTCCTCAGCTCCTCCCTCATTGCTGCCATCATCTGCAGCACGGCATCTTGGGGAACTCCTTCTCCATCCGTCATGCTGTCCTTGGCGTTACTAGACCTTGCAAGACTTAACAAACAGGTCAAAGCACCACGGCAAACAAAACACAACTAGATAGAAGATGACTAGTCTATCCAAAACAATCAAGCGGATGCAACAACTGTTTTTAAACAGAACTAATCGAAACAATACCACTGGAAACAAACTTTTTACGATTTTCTGGCTTAGGAAACGAAACTAATGCAATAAGAACCAAAGAAAACTAGCAACTTAAACAAAAAGGAAAACGTTTTATGGGTTTTAGGGTTTAATGAAAACAAGTAACTAAATCAGCAAGCAAAACAGTTCCGATTCTTTTGGGGTTTTCTTTTATGACTAAATAGAAACTAAAGAACAAAGATAAACAAGCAGACACGATTTTTTATGGGTTTTCTTGTAATGAAACAAAAACAAAACGCAGAAAACAAATGAAGCTACGCAATGAATCAAAAGGATAGGGGTAAGAAAAACCAAAGGCAGAACCTTTGGCTCGGATACCAAAATGATGTAAGACTCGGTGGGTGAGTCTTAGACCGGCGGAAGGTGGGATCTAGAGGCTGGCTTTCACGCCCTCTCTTCTAGATCAGTGGGTGAATGATGGTAGAACAAAGGCTTGAATCCACAAGTCTTTGAGCCGAGATGGTGTCGAACAAGCTGGCTTTCACGCTCTCTCTTGTTGGACGTTTTGAGGGGAAGTGTTGGTGGATCGAACGGCACCACAGAGGTATGGAGGATCTCTGATACTGCACGAACACTCGGCCTTGGCGAATCACACACGCAAAGGCACAAGCAAAACAAGAACGAGCTACGGCTGCGGCTAGGTCTTAGAAGAACTGCGTTATTTTATTAATGATCAAAAGGTGTAAAAATTACAACTGCTGCAGGGGAGCTTTATAAACAGCTCGTCAGCTAGCCCTAAGGCCGAAATATAAAAAGCAAAACGACACTAAACAAAAGCAACAGCGAAACAAAACGCAAAAAGGAAAAATACATGAAAATGGAAAGTTCACTTAAACTAAAAAGAACATAAAAAGAAAAGCCTATTCTGCGTGACCTTCCCTGGGGCTCGAACTGGGGTCTCTGGATGGTGCTAAGAACCGCTGGGACAAGTGAAGTTAGTTGTACAAATCGTATAAAATGTGTATACCTGCTTTTGGCGCGCCATGTCCGGAAATGTGTTCTTGGCGGTTTTGTCTGGTCCTGGTCTGTTCCATGCTGGTTTCTTGATGTTCCTATCTTCTTGATGTCCAGTGAAGTCGAGCTGATAGAAATCTTCAAGTTCCTCTCCGTGGTTAGCTCCCAAAACGTCTTCTTGCTCCACTTGCTTCTTCTCGGCCGTACGGCTTGGTTCCGCGGTAACTTGAGGTTGTGACGTGATCTCTACGAAATTCTTGTTGTTTTGAGCTCCCTTGCCTGTCAAGTAATCAATCATACCTTGGTTTGTAGGAGGTTGGTCGTCTTTGAGGCTCAGCTTTGCAAAATCCTCCAAGATGTCTATGTCGGGTGCTTTGGAGCTATCTTTGAGGCCGGCTTGTTGTGGTGGGTTTCTGAACGTATCTCCTAGCTCCATTGTGTTGAGAAGGGTCTCCACAGCATCATTGAATCCTTCTCTAAGTCTCCTGGTCTTGGACCGTGTCATTGGTGAAGACTTGACCGTCGGTATGAGCTCGTTGGTCTCGGTTAGGTCGATGTCTTCATCAAATCTGATGCGCCTGTGGCTGGGGAATCTGAAGCGCTTGTGGCTGGTGAATTTGATGAGGAGGAACATGTTGAGGAGGAGATTGTGGCTGAGGAGGAGGAGGATGAAATTGGGTCCCCGGTGGATATTGAGATGTTGTAGAGACCGAACTTTATGCTGTGGCGTTTATGGATGGATTGGAAGAGTGAGAAGACGATATTGGTACTCCGTTAGATCTCCCACTGCCGGACAAATGGGCGCCACCGCCGGATCTAGCACCGCGGCCTCTAGCCGATCTTCCCTTTGGAGGCATTTTTAGAACCTAAAGGAGACAATTTTTAGGGAGAGAAGAAGAAATTGAGAGAGAGTAGAAGAGAAAGGTTTTGGGGAGAGAAGAAGAAAGTGAGAGAGCGTAGAAGAGAAAAGGATTGAGGGAAAGAAGAAGTTTCGCGAATAACAAAGCAAGGGGAAAGTGAAAGATTTTCTTATAAATAACGAAAAGAGTCACAAAGTAGTCATAAATGAAAAATGGGAGGCACGAATTACCGCCTAATATTTTAGCAAATCGCTTAAATTTTTTTAATAATTTAACTAAAAAATCAATTGGTCTCACATGTATACAGTAGCAAAGATGTCGCAAAGTGTAACTAATTTGCGACCGTTTTTATTTGTCACAAACCTTTACCCTAAATCATAAACATTAATATGAAAAATAATTCCATTAGAGTTTACAATCATTTTTAGTCTAATCTAAAGTCTAACAGTCAGTTTAAAAATTAAACTAACAAGTGGTAAGTGTATTTTAGAAACAAAATCATCTTTCTCCAACATGAGAAGTATGTTTAGATATATCATTTAATAGATGCTTTTAGTAGATAGAATCATAAGTTACAAAATATTAGAATTTCATCATTTCTTAATTGTTAAAATATTTGGTTTATATAGTAGTTCCAATCTATTTGTAAATGTATAAATTAACATATTTACAATTGTTAATTTTTAATTTTCTAAAAATGAATCGAGAGAGTTACTAAAGAGAAGCAAATCAGTTAAAAACTCTAGATTTTGTCACAGGTTAGTCGAAAAATGTAATTCTTTTGTGACCGATAGTTTTAGTCACAATCCTATACCCTAAACCACAAACATTAATAGGAAAAAAAATTTGATTAAAGTTTACAATCATTCTTAGTCAAATCTAAAGTGTAACACGTAAACTAACATGTGTTAAGTGAATCTTAGAAACAAAATCATCTTTCTCCAACATTAGAAGTATGTTTACATATCACCTAATAGATGTTTTTAGTAGATAGAATCATAAGTCTAAAAATATTTGAATTTTGTTAATTTTAATTTGATTAAAGATTCGGTTTATATATTAGTTCAAATCTATTTATAACGTGTAAATTAATATATTTTGCTATTGTTAATTATTAATTTTCCAAAATAAATCGACAATCAGTCACAAAGTGGTCGCAAAGTGTAACTCTTTTGTCACGTTTTTTATTAGTAACAAACATATGTCCTAAACCTCAAACATTAATGTTGGATAAGCAAATCAGTCACAAAGACGTGGGTATTTTAAGACGCTTTAGTGACTGCTACTACAATTCTTAAAAATTGGAAAGAGTTTCGAACCCCTTACCTCTTGTCTATAATCAAGGTGCATATCCAAATAGCTGTTATAGATATTCGGTATTTGATACTCTAGTTTCTTTATATAGGACACATACAGACAGATTCAGATCCTAAAAAATCAAAAAATCATTTGTCAAAGTCGCAAAATTCATTTCTCAAAGTTAATTTTGTTTATATATAAATTAGTTTCTCTAAACCATAACAATTTATAAAAAAAACATATGGTAAGTGAATTTTAAAAACAAAATCAAAAATTCGTTAGTCGCAAATATTATATTACAAAACGCAAAGGTGTGTCTACAATTTCAAGATTATATTACAAACCTTAAAATTCGAGAATCTTTATTAAAATTCCTAATCTTCATCATCTTAAGATGATAAGTTGCAAAGAAATTCATCTTCTGCTTCAGCGTCTTCGATTTCATAATCAATTGGTTCAACATGATGATTTCCATCTACTAAACTATCAATTATGATATCTTCAATCTTATCTGTCATTCCATCATCAAGTTGTTTGATGCAGTATAATAACCTCTTTTTCGTTAAAATTTCCTTGAACAATATGTCTTGAATTTACGTTGACGACCGTGAGCCACACTTTCCGAGGTCGTTTAGTGTGTGGGTATGAAAGATAACAAACTTGATCAGCTTGAGACTCTGCACGTGGATTTAAATTTAAATTTAGAACTAAATATATACAACACACATATACATACTCAATTAAAACTGAAAATATATAAAATAAATGGTTCGTAATTTTGATATCTCCTTGATGAGAGCACGTCAACAATGCCTCCATCTCGCTTTCGAGTGCCTTTTCCAATTGTAGGGTCAAACCATTCACAGTAGAAAAGCGTGATCTTTAAATTTACAAACCCAGGATATTCGAGCTCTATGATAATTTGCACTGTCCCATAAAAATCATCCTCTTCAAATGCTTCTGAGTAGTGTTGTCCTCGGACACATACTCCATAATTCATAGTTTTTTCGTGAGCCCGTGATCTCGTGTATGAAACAAATATCTTCTTGTAAAATACATCAGCCACGACCTGACCTTATTTTCAGGAACTTCCACTAGTTCATGAACCCAAGGAGGAAAGTTTTTCTGACTTTTCATTGCACTAACCTATATATATATATATATATATATATATATATATATGGAAATATTAAAAAATTAAGAAAAATAAAAATAATTTTTTAATAATATATATGGAAATATTTAAAAAAATTAAGAAAACAATACGTACGTATTGGCGAACCCAGATATGAAAATCTTCATCTCTTTTCAAAGTCACCTCTTCATCAGAGAGTTCCGGATATTCAAATCGAATTTGTGCGTCCAATAATCTGTTTTGCCAACAACATGATATATTTTACTGAACTAAAAAAAATAAAAGAATCCAATTAAGTGAATAATGAACCGCAAAGTACGTAACTCTCAAGCGAGCAAAAATAGTCACAATTGCGTAAAACATATGCATGTGCACATTTATAATCTTTCTCATTTAACTAAGATTCACTACTTTTGCCACTTGGACGACCCAATTGAGTGAATATATCCGGCACCGGTATAGGATATACAGGTAATTCAGCTCCGACATAACGACTCGACCTGAAAAATTATGATTTTAGCTCTTTTATTTTGAAGTAATATATTAAATAACTTAATCAATATTAAAGTTATACCTTCTTCTACTTAGATATATGTGAAGGAAAGTAGTGTTCTGAGAAATGAGATATTTCATCATTCATGTATGCCTGAATTATTGATCCCGCTGGATATCTTTTGTTCTTTACCTTGCCTTTTAATTGTTTAAAAAACCTTTCGAAGGGATACATCCACCTATATTGAACAGGACCACCAAGCTCCGCTTCGTAGGGTAGGTGTACAGGTAAATGCTCCATCACATCAAAGAAAGAAGGTGGAAAGATTTTTTCCAATTAAACAAAATCATGACAATGTTATTCTTCAAAATTTGGAGGCGATTTTGGTCCCGTGATCTACTACTTAAGTCACGAAAAAATGATCCAATCCTACAATATTAAAATATTATGTTGCTATTTATATCAAAAATATTAATTAATAATATAAATATATATAATATTTCATATATATACCTGATAATGCAAGGTGAACGTTATGCGGTAGAAGTTCTGCAAAGATAAACGGAAGCAATCGTTCCATAAATACATGACAGTCATGACTTTTCATTCCAAAAAACTTCCCATCAGTGATGTCTGCCCAACTAGCTAAATCTGCTACATAGCCGTCTGAGAATTTAACCTCATGTTTGACCCATTCAAGTAATCATTCTTTCGCTTTTGAAGTTAATATCCAAACAGGAAACGGAGCTCTCCCTCGATCATCTACATGCAATTCTGTTCGAACAAAATCGTGCAATATCTAATCTTGACTTCATTGTGTCTTTTGATCTGTCTTTAACATTCATAACAGTATACATGATGTTATCGAAAAATTTCTTCTAGATATGCATCACATCAAGATTGTGTCATAGCGTTAGATCAACCCAGTACGGTAGCTCCCAAAATATGCTTTCTTTATGCCAATTGTGCTAGTTCCCATAGCCATCTACTTTTTTTTTCATGGCCATTTACATCGCATATAGATGTTTTAAGTGGGTCGGCATGCCTTATACGCTCATATAAAACTTGTTCACCAGTCAAAGATTAAGGTGGGTAGTCTTTCACTGCGTGCTTTTCCTTCAAAAAGTTTATCTTATTCTTCCTTAACGAATGACTTATAGGAAGAAATCTTCTGTGACAGTCAAACCAACATGTCTTCCTTCCAGCCGTCAATTGAAAAGCTTTTGTATCATCCATACAAATGGGACACGGCAATCTTCCATGTGTCGTCCATCCCGACAACATACCATATGCCAGAAAATCACTTATAGTCCACAAAAGAACGGCTTTCATGTTGAAATTTTTATCATATGATATATCATATGCCTCAGCTCTGTTATTCCATAACTCCTTTAACTCGTCGATCAATGGCTGAAGGAAAACATCAAGACTGGCTCGTGGATGATTTGGTCCAGAATTTAAAACCGTAAGAAACAAATACTCACTTTTCATGCACATATCTGGCGGTAAGTTGTGTGGAGTCATGATCACAGGCCACAACGAATGATTTTTTGACATCCCAAAAGGATTAAAACCGTCTGTACATAATTCAAGATAAACATTTCGTGATTCTTCTGCAAATGCAGGATGCAAACGTTGAAAATTCTTCCACTCTGCCGCATCAGATGGATGACACATTACCACGTCTTCTGATTCATGCTCAGCACCACGTCTTCTGATTCATGTTCAGCATACCATCTCATCGACGATGCAGTTTTCTTTGAATGGTACATTCTCTTTAATCTGTTAGTAATAGGTAAATACCACATACGACTGAATGGTATTTTAGTTTGTCCCTCACTAGTCTTAAATCTTGGTTTTGCACAGAACTTGCAATGCTCCAAATTCTCATCTTCTTTTCAGAAGAACATACAATTATCTATACATACATCATATGTATAATACGGCAATCCTAGCTTTCGCATCAAAGTTTATGTCTCATAGTACGAACTAGTTGCCTGATTTCCCTCTCGTAAATACTCCGTAAACAATTCCGACCACGAATTCATGCAACTTTTAGCCATATTATGGTCTGACTTGATGTTCATGAACCGAGCAGCCAAAGATAACTTTGAATGACCTTCATGACCACCATTATAAAATGGAGTATTTGCAGCATCTAACATATCATAAAACCGTTTTGCCTTTTGGGTAGGTTCTTCATGAATATTATCATATCCACTTTCATGTTCATGATACTCATGATGATTAAATTACGTGGAACCATGAAATGCATCATTCACCATCTCAGCATATATATTCCCCCATCATATTTTGGTTGTTGACTACCACTAGTAGAATCTACATTTGCATAATTACTACTTGTCTCTCCCCCAAGCACATCATAATCTTCACCATGCTCACACCATACATAATATCCAGGCATAAATCATCTACTATGCAAATGCTTCGAAATTGTACTTCCTTGTAAAAATTTTGAATTTTGACATTTTATACAAGGACAGTAAAATTTACCTTCACTACTTTACGCTATTAATTGGTTACTTGCTAAATTCATAAACTGATCCACCCCCGCCAAGAATTCGTTGGAAATATTATTAGTTTGTGGATCGATTCTATTATACATCCACTCTCGTGATGAATTCCACATTACTTTTTTCACTCGTTTCTTTTTTTCTCTTCTTTCTTTTTTCTTATGATTTTTTTTTTCTCTTGTTTTTTTTTTCCTTTTTTTCTTCCTCACTTTTCAATACAAATGATGCAACCAGCGACACATATATAGTGAATAAATATGTGACGATTTTGCGACTCCAACTAAAACGTCACAAATTAACAACGCTTTTGTCACTGTTTCCCGACTACTTTCTGACAACATTTAGAGTCGCAAAAGTTCAGTACTCCAACTACCTTGCTTATTTTTCACGTTTTTTACCAACTTATTATCCGATTAAAATGCGACGAAGTTGTAACTATATATGTCGGTCGCAGAATAGTCGCAAATTACCACTATTTTTGTGACCAAAGTTTTCGACTAAAAAAGTGATCGCTAATGCGTCTTAATTTGTGATTGTTTTGCGACTAAAACATTATACTCGCAAAAGCGTCCGCAAATCGTCATTCATACGCGACTGAGATCCGACTACTCACTTTAGTCATAAATTTACGACTATTGAGACTCGGTCGTTTGGTTAGTCGCTAATTAATCTGAAATTCGTCACATCCTTATCATACATTTTTGCGACCAAAATAGGAGTCGCAAAATTTAGTCACAAAATCGCTATTTTCTTGTAGTTAAGCAAGGAATATTAGACAAGATAGATGTGATAAGACTAAGCTTTCCTATAGATTTGGCATTTCTGAAAAATGCATATGGAGGGTGTATTGCTCCTCTGATAAACCGAGTCAGAAGTGAATTGTGAACACAAGGTATGAGTCTCACAATTGCAGTCGGAATGGCAAATGCAAGCTACTAAAGAGTCCAGTGATTGCAAATCTTTTCTTGGACAAATTGAGAGTATAACAAGATTGTATGCCTGAAGACATTCATGACCTTATCAAGGACAACTGAAAAATAGTAAGCACAAGGAATCAGTGTCAGAGAGGTATACTTTTAGAATTGTAGTGGCTGGATAGGGAGTACAATGAATAGTTTGATCATCTCTGTGGGTATGCAGAAGAAATAATTTTTACAAATCCATGATCAACTGCAATAATGGATACATATACTAATGCGTCTGGTGAAGATGTGTTTGACAGGTTTTATGTTTGTATAGCAAGCCTCAAATATACTTGGGGTTCGTCTTGTCGTCTTTGGTCTTGATGGCACATTTTTTTAAGGCTACTGTCAAAGGAGTACTGCTTACTGCTTTCGGACATGATGCAAGCATCAGATTTATCCCATTGCTTGGGCAGTGGCACAAAAAGCGAATGGGCCAAACTGGTCATGGTTTATGAAGCTACTGAAGCATGACTTAGGCCTTAATACTGGAGATGAAATAGTCATTATCTCGGATCGATCACGGGTAAGCATTTCAGCTTTTGTTTGCTTATATACTAGTATATTTCACTCACTTCAAACTGTATTTGATTTAGGCGCTTTTGGCTAATATTTTTAGGGACTTATTAATGCTGTGAAAGAGAAATTACCATGTGCTGAACACAGAATGTGTGTTAAGCATATTGTGGAGAACTTGAAGAAACGTGGGCATGCAAACAAAGATCTGATAAAGCTGATGGTTTGGAATCTAATTTGGAGCTATACTGCAGTTGAGTTTGAAGAGAATCCTAGGAAGCTTCAGGACTATAATTGAAGTTTATAT
Organism: Alliaria petiolata; assembly: GCA_020283515.1. Taxonomy (NCBI): domain Eukaryota; kingdom Viridiplantae; phylum Streptophyta; class Magnoliopsida; order Brassicales; family Brassicaceae; genus Alliaria; species Alliaria petiolata. The sequence goes on from JAHZTW010000001.1 coordinate 118,870,556, forward strand.
GAAGATGTGATGAAGGAGAAACCTGAAAATTGGTCTCTGGCATTTTACAAACTCGGAAGCTGCTGTGAAGATGTTGATAACAATTCAACAGAATTTTTCAACTCAGCTGTTACCAAAGCTCGTGCAAAGGCCATGGTACCCTTGTTTGAGATGATTCAGAGGCAGGCTATGGCTCGCATCGCAAAGAGAAGGCAGAAAACAGAGAAGAGGGAAGGAAAGTGTTCAAAGTATGTAAAGAAGATGTTGGCATTGCAAAAGAAGGATGCTGACAAATGCACATCAATTCCTGCCACTCATGGAGTCCATGAAGTGTACCTCTATGGGAATTCTTACAGAGTTAACACAAGGACTTAAACTTGTTCATGTGGAATGTATCAAATCTCAGGTATTTCTCTTTTTCCTCTGTCTACAATGTTTGTTTGTATTAAGATTTGAGTTGAATAGGATTTGAGTTTGTCACGGTGGTTGAATAGAAATTGAGTTGTGGTTGAATAGGATTTGAGTTGTGATTGAATATGATTTGAGTTTGTGACATGAGTCTTATAGGTATACCATGTGAACATGCCTATAGAGCTATGTTAAATGCAAGTTTGGAAGCTGATGATTATGTATCTTTGTGGTTCTCAACGGATTTGTGTAAAATGAATTACGAGAAAAATATGGAACCTGTTATTAGAGGACCACGGTTCTGGATGAAGACAAGTTGTCGCCTAGAAGTCGATCCTCCAGAACCTGATTTACCGGGACGAAAGAAGAAATCAAAAAAGATAAAGAAGAGAATAAAGGGTAAACACGAGTCACCAAAGAAGAAAAAGAAAGAGGTTTAAAAATTGCCTAGGATTGGCCGTATAGTTCATTGTTCAAATTGTGGTGAACAAGGCCACAATTACACCGGTTGTATGATACGTCCAAAGAAGAGCCAAGGAAGATGCAAGAAACAAAGACATTAGAGGTATCAATTTCTCTCTTTGATTACTTACTTGTCTATGATTTGATTAGTTACTTGTCTATGATCTCGCATCTGGTTTTGATTAGTTCTCTCGGATTGATCTCTTCCTTCTGTTTTCCAGGATTCGAGTTCTTTCCAAGCACAAATTCAGGCTCTAGGTTCATCTCAAGGACATGATATGATTTCACTAACTCAACCGTCTCAAATGAATGAGTGAAACTGCTCTAGGTGTATGAGATCTATTTATGTTGTTTTCTAGTATTTGAAGTTGTTTGAACCGTTTTTATGCACCTTTTAACTATCCATAAATGCTATTTTGTTGGTGTTAAACATTGGTTTCAAACAATGAATGTTATGTTCTTTTGTTGGTTTTTTGTTGCATTCTTCTTCTCTCTATCGTTCAAAAAACAAGAGAACACATTGTGGCCATGACAATAATCGAACTATTCTTCTTCTCTCCTCATGATCAAACCTAAGATAAAAAAACAAGACTAATCGAGCTCATATCCATAACAAGTGCATAAAGACACAAGTTGCAGGTTTTGAACAAGTTGCAGGTTTTGAAGTTTTGACACGAGTTGCAGGTTCTGAAGTTTTGCTTATGTAACTTGTGTTTGTTAGGAGAAAATCAATTAAAAACCAAACTAAACACTGTCATGGAAACCTTCTCATAACATCAAAGACAAACTGATAACATGGTTTCAAACAACACTAAATCATCACAAATCTAACTCACATAAAGTTCTCAAACAATCCAAAATAACTCATTACAAGATCGCAGTACTAGACTATCTCATAATAAGCTTTCCACCAAGCCATCCCTACTGCTCCTACAACCAACAAGTTGATCACAACTCTCTCCATACTTTTTTTAGCCATCTCTTGAATAGTTGCATCCGCCATCATCATCGCTTCTTTAATCTTCTCTTTCACCTCTTTCTTCATCTTCCCTTTCATCTCTTCTTCCATATCATGCACCTGTTTTTAATGAATCTCAAAGTTAGCCACCATCTCCTTTCTCAATTCCTTCACCTCATTTATAAGCCTCAGGACCTTTGCATCAACCATTCTTGTCTCGTCGTGCAAACCTTCATCAACCCATTTGAAGAGATGCTCCTCCATTTTCCTCTAAACAATCATTAAAAAGCGATGGAGATTCACATATGTGACAAAAAATGTGATTTTCAAAATAAATATTCTAAATGTACAAACCTGTAATGCGATCTCGCACCTGTAGAATCGCACTATAAGGATTCTCATCAGTCTGAGAACAATATATTGTAACTTTCCCCCCCACACCAACATCTCGTTGGAACACCAGTTACATGTCTACAATGAGTGACACGAGATGAAGCAGATGAAGAATTGCTCATGGTTCTGATTTCTTTCTCTCTGCTCTGTGTTTCTTCTTTCTCTGTCGCGATTTCTCTCTAAAGCTCTATCTCTCTGTTGCGATTTGTTTCATATCGCGATGAAGAAGAAGCAAAAACCTAATTCCCAATTTTAATTTCGTTGGGTCGGGTTTTCTTGTTTTGTCGGATTATGTGTTGGGTTAAACCGAATTTCGGGCAATCAGATTTTCTTAACTGCGATTTTGTTAATTTGATCGTGATTTAGTAATTTTAACGCCGCAGGTGGAATCATGCAGGAGAAAATAGTTCGGGGGAAACACGATTAAATGTCATAGATTGGGGGGCACTAACATCATTCTCTATTTCTAAATATATTATCCACTTTATAAAATGTATATGATGTATAATATACTGATTTTGGTCATTTATGAAACTTTATGATTTTTGTCTTCACTTTTATTATTATTTAGGTTATGCATTGCAATCGGTCACAATCGTATATTCTAAAGAAGGATATTTAGAAATAGAGCATGACGTTAGTGTTTACATTATATTATATACTATTATAAATGTAATATATATGTTTTGTTTATAAGAAAATGTGTTTGTCTCGATAATATGCAAAATGGGTGATAAAAAAATATTAGATTTTATATGACATGTAAGGGTATTATCATACATATAGTTACAAATGCAACAACACGGTCTTATGTCTTATTACTACTTTTTTATATTTTGAGGTTTGGTGTTGATAACGCTCCCCGTCGAGCTATCGTTACTGCAATTCGGAAACATTTTGATGGTCCTTGGTTCAACATCAGCTATGTCCCGTCTGATGCCATTAACCAATGGTGGGGTGAATTTATTGTAAGTTGTTTAGGATCTCTCATGCTTTCATTCCTAATTCATATACATAATTAACTATAAATATTTCTAATTTGTGTCTGAAGTTTTTTGTTTCGTTTGCAGCAAGCCTTCTATTGGGAAGAGACGCATAATTCAGCTGTGTACCGTCTTTGGTACCACACCACTGCTGCTCGACTAAGAGACATGATCTCAAAGGCTAAAATTGCTAATAAGAGGCCTGAGTGGATCAGTGGAATGATCTGGGCTTCAATGTGGGAGCATTGACTGGAACAGCCCAGAGGGCAAGCGGAGGAGCGGCATAGCGACGGAGAACAGACTATCTAACCGTGACGGGTTTGGGCCACACGCACACACAGCAGGGGCAAGGTCCTTCAATCAAGTGAGAGAGCTAATAATAAGTAAATTCAAATCATATAATCTGTTATATTATTAGCATATGTTACAGAATTGAATTATTAACTTGTACCTTCATTTTTTGTGGTTTTCTGTAGAGACAAAAGGAAGGATCTGAGCCTTCTATGCTACGTGTACTAAGAGAGACACATCGTAAGCCAGATGGGACTTATGTAGATTTGAAGGCAAAATCCCTTGATGAAGAACTACAGAGACAGATTGAGGCGACTCTCAAACCTCGGATGGTGCGCTAGTCTTTGATATAAGGGATACACTATATGTTTTATTGTTTAATAGTCTTGTTATTACATAGTTTTGATATTATGAGTCTAAAGCTTCAATGAGTTCAAACATAGTCGGTTTGATCGTGTTATTCATTTATTATTTACAAACTTTTTTCTTGGCAGCAAGAATACAATTGAGATGCAGAACAAAAGGGATGGAGAGAGAGAAGCAAAGATGGTGATGATGGAGAAGGAGCAAGCGCAACTTCTAATTGTAATTTTGCTTAAAACTTCTTAGTGTAGTACTTCTAAGAGCATCTCCAATTGTTACCCTTATTTTTTCCCTCAAAATAAAGTAACACTAAAATGAGTTTGTGTTTTGCTCCAATAGTTATCTTCATTTTTTCCCTCAAAAAAGAATATTCCACATATATTCTTTTTTTGCTTTGTTATTAATTGCTTAAAACATCCCTTAACTTTTCAAAGTTTACAAATTCTATAAACTTATTTTATTTTTAATAATAGTTGAACCAAATTACGATTTTATTTAAATTAAACATTTATTATTTAATAAAATTACATAAATAACAAAATTAATCAAATGCAGAATTTGTCTTAAACATTACATAAAATTACAAAATTAATCAAATGCAGAATTTGGCTTAAACATTATTATTACTATATTTCTCCCATAAATGATCAATTAAGGCGTTCCTAAGTGAGACATGAGCTTTTTTATCTTTGATTCGTCTAAATCGAGCTAAAAAATCCTGAAATCGAGTATTTTCAACTGCTACTATTTCAACTACCAGAGGTGGAGCTTCTCTTCCCACTTCAATTGGTGCCTCGAGATCACGTTCATCTTCGATTATCATGTTGTGCAAAATTATACACGTAGTCATTATGTCATGAATCACATCTTTTTTCCAAAAGCGAGCAGGCCCTTTGACAATTGCAAAACGCGATTGGAGAACGCCAAGAGCACGTTCCACATCTTTTCTACACGCTTCTTGTTGCATAGCAAAATAT
>JAHZTW010000001.1:119023409-119069838 GCA_020283515.1 Alliaria petiolata
GGTTGTGGGTCTTGGAGAGGCAACGTGGTGCTATCCTTGTTGTAGTCACTCGCCATGTAGGGTTTGACTCTATGCCCATTCACTGTAAAGTTCTCTCCATTCTTCCCAAGCAAAGTAATGGCTCCATATGGTAGTACTTCTCTAACCTCATATGGTCCGGACCACCGGGACTTGAGCTTTCCGGGGAACAGCTTCAACCTTGAGTTATAGAGTAGAACCATGCTTCCTTCTTGCAACTCTTTGCGCACCAGCTTCTTGTCATGAAAGGCTTTGGTCCTTTCCTTGTAAATCTTGGCGCTTTCATATGCATCCATCCTTATCTCATCAAGCTCTTGAAGTTGCACCAGCCGTTTCTCTTGAGCGGTTTTGAGATTGTAGTTGAGCTGCTTCACGGCCCAAAGAGCCTTGTGCTCTAATTCCACAGGAAGGTGACAAGACTTGCCATAGAGGAGGTTGAAAGGCGTGGTCCCAATTGGAGTCTTGTATGCTGTTCTATACGCCCAAAGAGAGTCATCTAACTTGCTAGACCAATCCTTTCTAGTGGCTCCCACGGTCTTCTCTAGTATAGCCTTGATTTGTCTATTTGAAACCTCCACTTGGCCGCTTGTTTGAGGGTGATAGGGCGTGGCCACCTTGTGCTTAACACCATGTTTTCTTAAGAGACTTTCAAAAACTTTGTTGATGAAGTGGCTGCCTCCATCGCTAATCACCACCTTAGGAACTCCAAATCTTGGAAAGATGATTGTTTTGAAGAGTTTAAGTACCACCTTTGAATCGTTTGTTGGTGAGGCCATGGCTTCCACCCACTTAGACACATAGTCTACTGCTACAAGAATGTACTTGTTGCCATATGATGATTGAAACGGCCCCATAAAATCGATCCCCCACACGTCGAAGATCTCTACTTCAAAGATTGGAGATTGTGGCATCTCGTTTCTTTTGGTGATATTTCCGGTTCTTTGGCATGCTTCACATGACTTGATGAATTCATGTGCATCTTTGAAGAGTGTAGGCCACCAAAAACCAGCTTGGAGAACTTTTGTAGCAGTCTTGAAACTTGCAAAATGACCTCCATAGGTCATACCGTGACAATGTAGAAGTATGTCCCTCGCTTCTTCTCTTGTGACACATCTTCGGTATATACTATCCACACCCCTTTTGTACAGGTAAGGTTCATCCCAGAAGTAGTGTGAGACGTCTCTCATGAATTTCTTCTTGTGGTACCGGTCCAAATGAGTAGGCTCTTCCCCACAAGCCAAGAAGTTGACAATATCTGCATACCATGGGAGATCTTCTTCTTTTAGGCTCAAAATTTCTTCAAGTTTCTCTTCTAGCCTTGCACATACTGCGGTGTTGACCATCATGAGTTGCTCTTCAGGTAATGAGTCATCCAAAGGTAAGACTTCTTCCACCCTCATCCTAGAAAGATGATCCGCCACACCATTCTCTATGCCTTTCTTGTCTTTGATCTCCATGTCGAATTCTTGCAAGAGAAGGATCCATCTCAGGAGCCTCGGCTTGGTGTCTTTCTTGGAGTAGATGTACCTCAGAGCTGCGTGATCAGTATATTCAATCACCTTAGAACCCACCAAGTATGACCGGAACTTCTCAAATGCAAAGACAACCGCTAGGAGCTCCTTCTCGGTGGTTGCATACTTGACTTGTGTATCGTCCAAGGTGCGGCTAGCATAGTAAATTACATGCAGCTTCTTGTCTTTCCTTTGCCCTAAGACAGCTCCTACAGCGTAGTCACTAGCATCGGCCATGATCTCAAATGGTAAACTCCAATCCGGTGCTTGCACAATAGGGGCACTCACAAGTGCTTTCTTGATTGTCTCAAAGGCTTGCAAGCAGTCTTCATCGAACTGAAAATTCACTTCCTTGCAAAGGAGTCTTGTCAAAGGCCTAGCAATCTTTGAGAAGTCTTTTATGAATCTCCTATAAAACCCAGCATGCCCAAGGAAACTCCTTATGCCTTTCACATTTGATGGTGGCGCTAGGCTGATCATGACATCTATCTTGGATTTGTCCACTTCTATACCATCTTCAGAAATCTTATGCCCCAACACAATCCCTTGATTGACCATGAAGTGATATTTTTTCCCAATTAAGCACCAAGTGAGATTCTTCACATCTTTGTAGAACCCTGCATAGATTAGAAAGACAAGCAGAAAAAGAGGCACCATATACAGAAAAGTCATCCATGAATACTTCTACCATTTCCTCAATAAGATCAGAGAAGATACTCATCATGCACCTTTGAAAGGTGGCTGGAGCATTACATAACCCAAATGGCATCCTTCGATATGCAAAGGTACCATAAGGGCATGTGAAAGTAGTCTTCTCTTGATCGTTTGGATGAATGGGTATTTGGAAGAACCCACTATATCCATCAAGGAAACAATAGAAGGGATGGTTAGCCTATCTCTCAAGCATTTGATCAATAAAAGGAAGAGGGAAATGATCTTTTCTAGTGGAAGCATTAAGTTTTCGGTAGTCAATACACATCCTATGGCCAATTATGGTTCTTGTTGGTATTAACTCATCTTTATCATTCTTAATCACAGTGATTCCTCCTTTTTTAGGGACAACATGCACTGGAGAAACTCAAGTGCTATCACTAATAGGGTAAATCACATTAGCTTCCAAGAGTTTTAAAATTTCCTTCTTCACCACTTCCTTAAGGTTTGGGTTTAGTCTTCTTTGATGTTCAATTGAGGAAGTGTTTTCATTTTCAAGGTGAATCCTATGAGTACGAAGCATAGGAGATATGCCCTTGATATCACTCAAAGAGTAACCAATAGCCCCCTTATACTTTCTCAACTCATTAAGGAGAGAGTTAAGCTCATCATCACTCAAGCGATCATTCACAATCACGGGATAAGTGGAGTTCGGGCCTAAGAAAGCATACCTTAGTCCAATGGGAAGTGGTTTGAGGTCCACCTTTGGTGCTAGTAATTCACTCCAATCCTCCTCCTTGTCTGTGTTGAGGTTGATGTCCTCAATAGCTTCTTTAGATCCTGAGTTATGAGCTTCCAAGCTATCTTCCTCAAATGTTTGCGCCGTTGAGATCGAGTGGATGGGTCGATCGGTCACTCGATCTGCACTGGATCGAGCAGAGTCTCTCGATTCTCTCAGTCGTTCTTCAATGGATCGGGCAGGAGATCGAGTCAGGCGATCGATCGCTTCTTCGGATCGAGGAGATGAGTCGATCAGGCAGTCGATCTGTACCCTGGATCGAGTAAGCGGCTTGATCTGGCAGTCGATCTCCTTGATGATTTTTGCGAGAATCAAGGATTTGAACATACTCTTGGGTCTGATCACTGAGGTAGCCATACTCTCCTTTCTGCTTTGTAAGCGCCAGCAGTAGATGATCCTCCTGTGCCAATTCTTCTAGCAATTCATCTGCCAAAAGATCCATAGCTTCTATGTAGAAGACTTGTCCATCAATTGTTGGTTTCTTCAAAACTTCATTGATATCAAAGTTAAGCTTGATTCCTTTGCCCAAGTGTAGCGAAATCTTGTCATTCTTGACGTCTATTATGGCTCCAGCAGTTGCCAAAAACGGTCTCCCAAGGATTAGCGGATCCTTAGGCTCTTCATCCATTTCAAGAACAACAAAGTCCGTGGGGACACTCACATTGCTTATTCTCACCGGCAGGTCTTCAAGCACTCCTACTGGGAGTCTTACACTTCTGTCTGCCAAGATCAATGAGATCCTGCATTCTTTGAACTTGGTGAAACCTAGCTTCTTTGCAATGGAGTAGGGCATCAGATTAATGCTTGCCCCCAAGTCGCACAAACAGTTGTTAAACTTCAATGGCCCTAGAGCACAAGGTATGGTGAATGAGCCTGGATCTCCTAGCTTCTTTGGTGATATCTCCTTGTGGATGATTGCATTGCACTCTTGACTCAATACCATGACTTCTTGGTAACTTTTAGCTGTTTTGGCAAGTGTGTCCTTCAGAAACTTGGCATACTTTGGCACCATGGCCAAGCAATCAACTAGCGGCAATTTGAGTTCAACATTTCTCAAGTGTTTTTCGAACAAGGCTCTTTGCTTCTCAATCAGCTGCTTCTTGAAGCGTCCAGGGAATGGGAGCTTTGGTTTGTAAGGTGGAGGTATGAAAATATTTTTCTCTTTGCTTGTTTCCCCCACTTGTTTTTCCAAAACTACTTCCTTGCCCTTCTTTTCTCTTTCGATGTAGACATTGTCGAAGGTGATCTCTTGATCATTTGAAAGATCACTCCCCCCCCCCTCTTGAACCACAATGTCCTTATTGTTCTTTGTTGTAGATGTTGGGGAAATCTTCTTACCACTCCTTAGAGTGATAACATTGGCATACTCCTTTGGATTTGTTTCGCATTGGCCGGGTAGTGTAGCCTGATTGCTTGTACTTGCTTTTCCTTTCTCCAACTGACGAATCTTGTTGTTGATGTTGCTGATCTGTGTAGATACTTCACCAATGGATGAGTCTAGCCGGTTGTTTATATCCGCAATATTTTTGTTTGTAGAAGCTTGGCCTTGTAAAATTTGTTGAAGCATGGCTTGTGTCGCATCTTGTTGTGGCTGTTGATGTTGTTGTTGCTGTGGCACGAAACCTGGTGGGTAAGCCTTGTTTCCAGGCTGTTGGTTTCCTTGGTAGGTGCCTTGCCTTTGACCTTGGTACCCACTGTTTTGTGAAAAGCCTCCTTTGTTGTAAGGGATAAATGGTTTGGCTTGATTGCTTTGTTGTGGAGGGTACACTTGGTCTTTAGGATTTTCCACATTTGTGCTTCTATAAGACAGGTTGTTGTTGTTTCCTTGGTACCTTGGGGTTTATCCCTGTGGCTTAGGATAGTCTTGTCCTCCAACCCAATTAGCTTCCTCAAACGCTTCTTCACTCCTTCTTTGAGATAACTCCTCTGCTTCATCGACGAAGTGGACATGTTTGGTGTTGGCAAGCATCATTTTGTCGATTTTTTCATGGAGTGATTTCAACTCCTTTTTGTGGGCCTCTAGTTCTTGTCCTCTTGGTGCCCTGTCATAATCTTCTGAGTAATTCCCATCACTCAAAGCGAGGTTGTCAATAAGCTCCATTTTGTCGTGTACATCTTGACCGAGAAAGTTCCCTCGGCTTGCCGTGTCAAGTAGCATACGAATCTTGGGCAAGGCTCCACGGTATATAGTGCTTAAGAGAGTCTCTTCAGTGAAGCCGTAGTGAGGGCATTGGATTGTGTAGTCTTTGAAGCGCTCCATTGCTTCACTAAAGCTTTCATTGTGTCTTTGAGTGAAGCCACTTATCTCGCTTCTAAGCCGAGCGGTTCTAGTACTTGAGAAGAATTTTGAGAGAAAGGCTTTCTTGCACTCTTCCCAGGATGTTATGGTGCCTTGTGGTAATGTTTTCTCCCAATGCCTTGCTTTTTCTCCAAGAGAGAAGGGAAATAGTCGCAGTTTAAATGCATCTTCGAACACGCCATTGATTTTGATCATGCTGCACACTTGGTCGAAGTTGTCCAAGTGCTCCAATGGGTCTTCCATAGCCAGGCCATGGAATTTGTTGTTTTGCACCATAGAGACGAAGCCAGGCTTGATTTCAAAATAGTTGTTTTGGACTGGTGGGGGCTTGATGCCAAAGCGATTGGTATGTGTGTTTGGTGCATCACCGGCTCCAATGATGCGTGGTGGCCTTTGTGGATGATAAGGTTGTTCAATGGCTCTGCCAGCAGCAGCATGTTGAGGTTGATCCTCATCCTGGTTGTGGTCTGCCATCACTTCTTGATGGTACTCTTCTATATCAAGAAGTAATCTCTCTCTCCTTTGTCTTTTGCTTCCTAATTGGTGGATGTTGTCTATTGGTGTGAGCAAGTTGTTGTTACCTCTAGACCTTAGGTTCATGTACCTGAAATTAGAAGCACAATAGTAGAAAAATTAGTAACCAAAATAGAAAAGAAAAACTTAGTCTCCACAAATCTCCAAATCCTAATAAGTTCATTTTAAACTCAAGTTTGGCAACGGCGCCATTTGATAAACAGGTTTTTAGCCAGGTTAAACAAAACCTAAAGCTTGTCTATGTCATTGAAGTACTTTAGGTGTCAAACCAACCTTGGGGTGAGAGCTACTAAGATTACAAGAGAATTAAGAAGCTAAGCAATATTCGGTTAATTTGGGAAACAAACCAAAATAAAATACTTATGGTTAACAAAAAGACTTGAAAACAATTTTAGAATCCCTACAAGAGAGTTATACAACTACTAGATGACTTATAAACAATAAAACCACCTATCTATAAATTTAATAAATTCAAAACATAAAACCGGATTTTAATAACAGATTTGATGGTGAGTAGTTAGGTAATTGAAAAACAAATTATAAAAATCAAACTACTATAAATTTTAACTCCACACAGTAAAATAAGATACTAAGCAATTTCTAAAATAATTAAAAGAGCAAGAACACAAGTTATAGATTTATGAAATTATATTGCAATAATAAACTATTTAATAAGGAATTTAAATAAACACAAACTAGAGGAAAATGATTAGAGCTTTTTGAAAATACTAAAAACAGATTTGAGGTTGGGAATCATTATTAAGGAGGTTGAAAGTTCGAACTTGGAGTTTTTGAAAATATATTTTTACTCTTTTAGTTAATTCTCTAAACCTTAAGAAACCACATTAGAATTATCCATGATGTGTGGTATAATTCCTTTCTTTACCCTTTCCTCCTAACCCATGATGTGTGGTAGAAAGAAAAGGTGAAGAACATTAAGAATGGATCTTAAAATAAATGGTTTAACTAGCTCCCTAAACATCCATGATGTGTGGGAAAGGATGAGCTAGTCTCTTGGATTTGGTTTTAAGGGATTTCCTAAGTCTTGTTAGGATAAGGAAATCCCTAGATTAAAGAAATCTCCAAGGAGAATCTCTAGACCTTAAACCCCCCCCCCCCAAATCCAAGAAGAGAATAAAAATGAAGTACATAATAAAAACAAACCAAGAGTTTAGTTTCAATCCTCCTTAATCATCCCAACCCCAAATCTTGGTGGATTACTCACAACTCATGTTCATACTTCTCTTAAACACAAGTTTAGAGCTGATGAACATAAGCGGTTTTTAAGATGAAGAAAGATTTTTTATTAAATACTTGTGGAAGATAATAAAATACTTTTAATAAGAAATATATATATAATAAAAATAAGAGTTTTTAGGAACTAAATAAGAAGAGCTATAGAACTCAAGAATACTTCAAGAATAAAGGAAAGCTTACTAGAATATAAATAAGACTTTGAAAGAGAGAATATAAGTTTGATTAAAAGCTTGAATCGAAACTGAATGATTTTTACAAGGACATAAACACTCCTTTTATAGAGTTTTAAACAAGGCTCTTGGCCTTAAAAGAGGGGTCAAGGGGCAAGAGACAAGGGGCAAGGGACAAGGGGCATGAAAATCCCACTATCACTAAAGCAAAAAGCTCTTTTCTGGGTCAACTTTCGACGGTTCGAGTGGTTTGGTCGATCGGCCAGTCGATCGGCTGAGGATCGACACATCTGGTCGATCATTTGGTCGATCAGCCTTTAGTTCGGTTAGTCCAGTCGATCAGTCAATCGATCAACGAGGGATCGACCCATCTTGGTCGATCATTCGGTCGATCTCTTCCTAGATCGAGTAGCTCTGCTCGATCGGCCTGTCGATCTTGGCTTCTTCTCTTTCGTCTGAGTTTTCCCTTGATTCTCGCCAACTCTTAGGCTCTTCTTTATTACTCTTCTTTATGCTCAGCATCCATCACAGCTCCAAGTACTCAAAACAACCTGAAAAAGATGCAAATATGTAATAAACCATGCAAATTCTAATGCAAAGTGTTCTAAGACTTAAAATGGTACAAATGATGCAAACTAGTCTATTATGAATGATATAAGCATGAAAAACCTATTCTAAATGCAAGCTAAATATGTGAAATATATGAGTACATCAATTATATTCTTTTCCTTGAATGATATTTGAGCAAGATCGGAGAAAAGATGGGAAGACTCCAACACATTTATATCATTATTGGCGCCTAGCATACCAAAATAAGCATGCCATATACAAAGATCCTAATCTGCCACGGCTTCAAGAATAATAGTTGGTGATCCACTCCGACATTCATATTGTCCAGCCCAAGCTGTAGGACAATTTTTCCACTTCCAATGCATGCAATCTAAGCTACCAAGCATTCCTGGAAAACCCCGTTTCTCACCAATGTAAAGAAGCCTGGAAATGTAATTTGATGTTGGCGGTCGTAAATATTGCTCTGAATATATAGCAACTATAGCTCGACAAAATCTTATCAAACTTTCGATTACCGTTGATTCGCCTATCTTCATGTACTCGTCTGTGGCATCAGCTGGCAGACCATATGCTAGCATCCGAAACACGGCTGTTACTTTCTGAAGAGATGATAATCCAAGCCTACCAGTTGTGTCCCTTCGTTGTTGAAAGTAGTTGTCATGACTTTCAACTGCTTCAGTAATAGGGAGGAATAGAGAACGAGACAGGCGATATCTTCTACGAAACATAACATCATTGTATGTCGGCGTCTCTTAAAAGTAATCATTGAACAATCTATAATGAGCACTTTCTCGATCGTGGTGGATGAAAGAACGTCCGAAAACCGAGCCACTGTGGATCACTTGGTTGTTTTGCTGATTGAGAAGATATTGGATGATCGAGTTATTATTAGCAATAGCAAGATGTATCGCTTGTTCTTCTTCGTCGAGACCATTGATCATTTTTGTAGTTTCATCATCATCAGAAGAGGATGATGAATCAAGAAAATGTGATGGATTTGTGATATTGAAATTCAGTTTTAGAGAGAAAATCAAGAATAAAGACTATAAAATAATTTTGAGAGAGAAAATATTTATTATAATTTTTTGATGACTATAAAATATAGAGTTCTAGTGGTATTTATAGAAGATTATAAAATATAAAATATTTTTTGATGATAATTGAGGATTTTGGAACTATGTCATTGTATTTTTATTGTATTGTCAAATCTGGTCATAGTACTTTGAGAACGTGAGAATCTTGGAACCACTTTATCATTATATTGTCAAATTGGTCATAATATTTTAAGAAGTGTGCGAATCTTTGAACCACTTTTTTATTGTTTGTGAAATATGTCATAATGTATTGAGAAGTGTGAGAATCTTTGAATCACTTGGCCATTGTGTTGTCACATGATACAAGATTTTTTTGTCTTGCAAGCAATTCCTCAATTGATCATGTCATTGCAATACTTGAGGTTATCAATCCATCTTGGGAGTTTGATGCAAAAGGAATACAAAGTTTAGTCTAAGCTAAGCCAAATTCGAAATTGAGGAGACAAGGAACTAATAAAAGCAAGCTACTAGCTAAAGGAGACACTACAAGACTAATTATATGATCTAAAACCTTAATTATCACTAATCAAGCACTAATCAAACAATTAACTACTAATCAAGATTACTAATTAGCTAAAAATGAAACCTAGGGATGGAATCATTGATTTGGATATTCAAATGGCCAACCTTGCAATCATTTAAGCAATCAAACAAATTATCTCTATGCCTAGAACACTAATAAAGACTAATCCATGATGTGTGGTACTAATCCCTTTTCTAATCACCTTAATGAACTAATGATGTGTTAGCATTAAAATGATTAGCAAGTATTAAGCATAAGTCTAATTGGCATGATAAACACCCTAGACAACTAATGATGTGTTAGGCTAGGAATGTAAATCTCTTAAAAAAGTGGTTCAAGCATTTCATCAAACACTTGGTGGGTGTGTGAAATGCTTATGATCCAAAATAGCAAAGATTAGCTATTTGGCATTAGGAACACCTTAATAAGAAGAGAGATGAAAGAATCTATCCTAGATTGCAAGATTAAACCATTAGAAAACCCTAAATCTATCCCATCCCTAAGTTCCTAAGAGACTACTCACTAAACATAGCTAAACCAACAAATCTAAGGGATGAAATGCTAGTAAACATAATTAGAGAAGATAAAGATGAAAGATTAGAATAAACAAGATTCAAATTGCATTCAAGTTAAAAGAAATCTCAAAATCTTCTCAAAACCCCAAAGGGGCGTTTTTTCTGTTTATGCCCAAGAGAAGATACATAAAAATTAGGTTTTTAAGTATTTATAGGGAAGGAGGTCAAACCGGGTCAACCCGGAACAAACCGGGTTTTGACCCGGGTAGCAGTCTTGCGGAAATCACCATATCTCCCTAACCACAGCTCGTAATGAGATGAAACCACTTCTAGATGAAAGATGATTCAATTATCTACAACTTTGATGAAGAGCTCGAAGGCTGAATCGGAACGGAAAGTCTTCGTGTGATCTGATTTGTACCCGGAAAAACATCTGTGTTCGGATCGACCAGGCTCGTCGATCCAACTGGTCGATCCGAACCTCTGGTTATCTGGATCGACCACCTTCGTCGATCTAGCTGGTCGATCCGTGCTCCTGGATTTTTGGTTCGAGCAGCTCGTCGATCCAACACGTCGATCCGAACAAAAATCGATGTAACTTTCTAACCACAGGTCCGAATGACTTGATTCCAACGGCGCTAGAAAGCTCACTGGATCCTCTACAATTCTTAAGAAGGCTTCGGAGTCTGAATCTCAGTGCAAGGCCTTCTTTCGGACACATACATTTTCCGCCTCCAAATGCTCGATATGCTTCTAAAAGACTTTTGCTTCTCATTTGGCTGCTTTTCTTCCTCCTCTTGATCATTCATGAGACTCCATATGGTCCTCCAAGCCTCCAAAATACCTAATAAGGACTCAATATGTACAAATATGCAACAACCTAAGCTAACACTCACTAAACTCTAATATGTATGCAAATGGGACTAAAAGTGGCTAAATGAATGCAAAAGTACATTCAAAACTATCTAATATGGATGCTAAAATATGCTAAATTATGAGTCTATCATCACATTCACTCATAAATTTAGAGTCATATACCTCTATAAATAGTATTATGGATTTTTATTTTCAATCACAACACTTAATCATCCCACAAATTTTATACTCATCAACATTGTTTTCTTAGGTTATTTAACAAAAATGCCACTTCGTACTTACGGATATAGTCATGAAGAAGATAAATTTATATGCCAAGTTTATATGGAAATTTCCCAAGATCCAATCACAGGTATGTATCAAACATCCGATCAATTTTGGTCTCGTGTGGTAGAAGCATACGAGAATGGGAAAGAAGCAACTTGGAGTGAACGTTCAAAAAGATTAATCCAAGCTAGAGTCCAAGCTATTGAAAAAGCAACAAAGAAATTTCATGCATGCATCAAACAATGTGAAAATAGACGTCCAAGCGGTGCTTCAAGTGATGATATTGTGAGTATCAATATCTGATTTTTTTTTTTTACCCTTGTCATTATATCTTTTTTAATAATTAATTTTGTTGGTTTAAAATGATATGCAGTTCAATCAAGCGAAAGTAATGCTAATGGAAGATCCAAAATATAAATCAGGCTGGAAATTTGATCATGTGTGGAATATTATCAAGAATTTCGAGAAGTTTAAAGATGATGACACCCCTACTAGAAAAGTGAGAAATCCATGTGGTTTTGCATATACATCTTCAGAGTCAGAAAATACTACTCCTGATTCTGTTACACAAGCATCTCCAGGTTTGTCTTTATTTTCTCTAAACTTAGATGACGATGAAGACATTATTGGCGGATTTTCATCTCAACGACCAATTGGGATGAAAAAATCCAAATTGAAAAGAAAAACTGATGATCAAACATCATTGGTAATCAACACTTTAGAAGAAGGAAACAGACAACTTCTAGAGCAACTAAAGAAGACAAGTGCACAAAGACAACACCATTTGGATATTCAAAAAAGAATTATGTCTTGAAAGAACTCAAGGAAGAAAATAAAATTTTATTTTAGGATTTGAATTCCATACAAGATTCAAAAATCCGTGCATATGTTGAGGCGGAACAAACACGAATTTTACAAAAAAGAGTTGAACAACAACAAGATCAACAAGTTCTCCAGCATCTTCATTTGGGCAATTTTTTAATGATCTTGGTGGATCTGGAAAAGGATTACCAAATTATTAAAAATGATTATATGTTGTGTTATTTTAAATAAAATTTAAGTTGTTTTTATGTTATGTTAAATGTGTATGTGTGTGTGTGTTTTTAAAAAAAAAAAAAATTACATTAGTTCATATGTATTTTGTTTTTATTGATGTTATTGTATATTTTTAATTAATATTATTCTTGTTTTTTAATTTTTGTAAAAAAAAATTATTTAACTATTTATAATTTACTTTATAATTTTGTTTAAGTAATAAAATAAAAAATTAAATAAATTATTGAAAAGTTAAATATAAATGATTAATTTTTTTAGGTATAGAATAATAACATATGAAATATTATGTGCCAATTTGTAAATAAATAAAGTTGAACAGAAAAATGAGTTTGTGAATAGTGTTCCCTCAAATTTGGAGGGATACTGTTCATAACCTTATTATTTCCCTCAAAATGAAGTACCATTGGAGAAGTTTTTCCCTAATGTTTTCCCTCAAAATAAGGAACATTGGAGATGGTCTAAGTTCTAACTTTTGCAAGCGAAATTTTAAGATTTTAATATATTAGTTTTAATTAATAATTTTATTCAAATTTAAATCATTATTTCAATTCCTTAAATTATATTGTCTTTAAATAAAATGAAATTTTATAAATTTAAATTTAAATTTAATTATTTTTAATATTTATTTACCAATATAGTAGAAAATTAGTGGAGTTTTTGATGGAAAACTAGTCAGAAATCCAAAAAAGTTTTCGACCGTTTTCTGACTCATACTACTGGATATCGATCAAACCTTCCTACCAATTTTTGATTGACATTTCTGACCTTTTCTAATCAACTTTTCCGACCTCTTTTCTTACCACTTTCCGATCAACATTTCTGACCAAATTTCGATTAATATTTCTGACCATTTTTTGATCAAATTTTTCTGTCCATTTCCCCACCATATTTCATTTCCGACCAGCGATTACCGCCGAAATCATGTTCGTCAGAAATCGGCCATAAATACCTGTTTCGGACCATTTTTTGACTAGTTTGATAGTAAAAAACAGACTCCTTTTCTTGTAGTGTGCATCTGTAGGAGGCTCGCCAGCCAGTGGATTAACTCAGCTTGATGAAGATATATGAACTCTACATGAAGGTAAGACTTCCAACCTTCCTTAGCCTCCAAGTTATTATTTTCAGAATCTTAATATAGTCTTAAAATATGGTTGAATATATGTCGGTTTTAATTTTTGGTTTCTAATGAATTTAGCATTTTTGTTCATGACAATATTTGAGTTTAGAAAACTCATGTTAGACATTAAAGTAAAAACTCATGATGTTAGACGTTAAAGTGATGTCTGAAATTATTTTCACCAAAATGTATTAATGAGCTAGTTTCTTAGTTACTTAAATTTATGTTTATTAGTTAGTTTTTAATTTCTTGCACCAAAAAAAAATTAGTTTTAATTTTCCATCTTACTGAAGTACTTGAGGCATGCACATGCATTTCTTCTTAGAGTGATTGAAGTCTTCGAGGCATGCACATAAATTTTTCTTAACAGTGATTGAAGTATTTGAGGCTTGCACATGCATTTCTTACGTACTGTAGTTTCTTTTTTGTAGGTTGTATTGCCAAACCGAGGTCGTATTTTTGGTCTCGGTGGACAGCAAGCTACACTCGAGCGTGGAGAAAGCTCGGCAGGGGCAGTGACTAGAATATCGCTTGAGTGGAAAGTGTCTGCTTTGGAACAACAGCTGGCCTCTGTGGTGGAGCATATGAAGAAGTACATGCCGCCGGAAGGTGAAACTATCTTGCCGTCGACTCCACGCACTCAAGGTACTGGGGCTTCTGAAACTGGTCCAAATCTAGTCCCTAGTGAAAACGTAGATGGCGGTTTTGTTGGATCCAATTTTTGGGCTAATGGGCCTCGAAAAATTTGGACAAAATTGTGAGGAGAAATGGGAGGAATTTGAAGAGGCAAAAATTGGTTTTGTCCCACATTAGAAATGTGTGAAAAATTCCTCTTGTATATATAGAGTTGAATGTGAGTCATGTTCAACATTGTGTGTATGGGAGTGACCGGACAGGCCTCGCGCACCGCCGCCGCCTAGCCGGGCACGGGCGCGGGCGCGGGCGCGGCTCGCGGCTCGTGGTTGTGCGGTTTTGCGGTTTTGCGGTTTTGTGGAATGGGCCTTCGGGGCCTAAGACAGTTATATTTTTTGGGCCAAATTTTGATCTTTGAGTTTTGAAGCCCAATCAAAAGATCCAGAATGTTTTTGTGGTCCTCTTCTCTGCCTATAAATAGAGAGTTCATCTCTTATACACCCCCCTTCGAACCTCGAAAAAAAAAAAACGCTCTTACAAATCATTTCATCAATCCCTCTTCTTTATATCGTAAGTCTCGAGTGTTTTTTCGTTGAACTTATAGTTCGCGGATTTCGTTTTGAGTGTTACAAAACGATCTCGTATCGGTTGTATCTTGGGATTCAAAAATCGCATAAAACCGTATCACTACGGGCGATTTATTGAGTTACGGAAAGAGATATTCTCGCCTCCGATATTCAGATTTCTTTACGAAGATCTGATTTTCTTTTTCTCATCTTCTCTCTCTTCCTTACCTGTTTTCTAATCAATTTTATTACCATAAAAATCTTTTCCGGTTTTGCGGTTCCTACAGGTTTCACAGGAACTACTGTGGACGAGCAGTTGGCTGCCGATGAGCTTCCTCTTTTGAACCAGAACTATAACGAAAATGGTGAAGATGGTGAAGATGATGGTTTCAATCTCCAGGATGATAATGGCGGTGTAGCATGGTGATGTGTTTCAACTCCATCTGCTTATATATGCTAAATAGATTATGCTTTTAACTACAACTCTTTTTGGTTTGATATGTTAACAATGTTTAACATTTCAAAATTTAGTTGGTATCTTTTGTAAGTAAGATCTACTCTTTTTGCAACAATATTTAATATCTAATGTAATTTTGTATGAATGTTTAATATCTAATGTAATTT
Source organism: Alliaria petiolata (assembly GCA_020283515.1). NCBI lineage: Eukaryota > Viridiplantae > Streptophyta > Magnoliopsida > Brassicales > Brassicaceae > Alliaria > Alliaria petiolata. Next base: position 119,038,490 of record JAHZTW010000001.1, read on the forward strand.
TGTATGAATTTTATTTGTTTGTATATTGTAAACTTGTTGCGCAAGAATTCAAATTACGACGTCCATATTCGAATTGCGTAATATGTGGGATATTGACCATAAATTATGCTGGATAATCGGCAATTTTATTTTTATTTGCCACAATATATATAGTCACTGTAACAATTAAGTAACAAATAATTTAAAATAGTTTGAAGCAACTTGCAACAAAGCTTTAATAGCTATTCGTAGCTAAATTGTTATTAAATATCTGTGAGTTTTTCAAGCAAAGAGTAACGGGAAAATTTCAGTATCTTTTTGTCGGTAATAAGCCACAACAAATTTGCAGCTTTTTGTCGCAAATAGTTACGGTTAATTTTGTAGATAAATGTTGCTAGTTACTACGGAATATTTGAAGCTATTTGTAATAATTATGTTACATATAATCTGTGGCTAAATATAGCAAATTGGTACAGAAAGTTTTGTGGATATTTGTAGTGACTTACCTACTAAATGTTAGTGGCAAATTTGTAACAAATAGCCACTATACTTTTAGTTACTAAATTGTAGGTAATTTATTACAATTTTATTTGTAACAAATTAGATTCAAATTGTCACGAATATGTTTTGTATCCAATTTGTAGCAAATTTGCTTCGGATTATTACAACTCTTTATTTGCTACAATCACATAGTTAGTAAAAAAAAATTTGAAACAAATTTGTAGCAACTAGAAATTAGGTACATATATATTTACATAGTTACAAGAAATCTGTAGCTTCAATAATTCTTGTAGTGACATAAATTTAAGAGTAATTATAAGGCAGGGACTCCGAAATTTTAAAAATTAACCAACAAGAAAGTAGTTTATCTGCCTATTGTTTCAATGAAATTACACAATTAATCTCACCTTTTTTATTACAATCATTTTATTTCTTCAGTTTTCTGGGACAGTAAATGACGGAGAAAAAAGAAGAAAATAGAAGAAAAAAAGGAGCAAGAAGAAAAGAAAAAGATGGGTGGTGAAAGAGAAAAAAAATGGTGAAGATGCATGACATCAATGAAATTGGTAATGGTAATAGTGATATTGAACATTAACGTTGGCAGTTACAATCAGGGGCGGATCCAGTGTGTAAGGTACGGGGGCACGTGCCCCCGTCTAAATATATATAATTCGTTTTATGTTAAAGACATTATGGGTTAATTAGTTCAGTTGCAATCAGTGCTCCAACATATTCTCACCCTCTCGGGTTCGATGCCCCAAAGAAAAAAATATTTTTCTTTGTTTATTTTATCTTTTAATTAATATTTATTTTTTGTGCCTCCAGTTAAATAATTTTCTACCTCCGCCACTGGTTACAATGACGGTGAATCATCTTGACGACGGTAGTGTAAAATGGTGATGACAGTGGTGTAGGATGGTGATGGCAGTTACAGTGACGATGGTGGTGATAGTGATAGTGGTAACGATGACGGTGTCGATGATGATGATAGACGATGACGATGGTATCTGGTGAGTGTGTAACAGTGGTGGTGGTTGTGATGGAAAATGGTGATATGGTGAGGATCACTGATTGGATGATAGTGGTGATGGAAGTGGCAATGGTGGTGGAGATGGTGGTGAAAAAATGATTGTGTTAATGATGATAACTTAAAATTATTTATTGTTATCGATATTATTATGTAGAATTTGTTATTTTAATTTTTATCATATTAATTTTATATTATTATTATTGAAGATTTCGTATAAATTACACGTTAATATAAATACTATTATTAAATTTAACATTTTACCACATTAATAAAAATATTATGTGAATATCTAAAATGTTCTATGTAATATGTTAGGAGGTTATAAATATTATATGAATAGGTAAATATCACGTTAATCTTATAGTATCACGTGATATGTTGCAAATATTATGTGGATATGTAATATATTATCACGCTGCAACTATTAATACTTGCAACTATTAATACTATGTTATCTGGTTAAAAAGTGTTTTGGTGAATAGTAACATCGGATGAACATTTTAATGAAAAAACAATTTATGAGTAATAATATGCTGTAATTAATATACTTGAGAAGGATAACTAAGGTAAGAAAAAAGTTTTCTCTTTCGTTAGTTTCTTAATTTTTTAAACTTCAATGTCACTTACTTAATTTTTCGATCTTTTATGTATTTTCACTAAATTTACTCTAAATTTAAAAGCAAACAAGAGTTTCACTCCGAACTCTGAAGAGAAAAAAAAATATCAAAATCTAGAGTAAATTTATAAAGTGAGAGTTTCATCAAATGTATTTCTTCTTTTTCACAAAAGAAATTTTGATTTTGCCAAATTCTAAAACTAAATCACAAAAGTTAAAATAAATTAATTAAGTTTTTTCTTTTTCCTTTTTTTTTTGTCGTCGAACTCTTTTTCTGTTTAACTTTAAGCCCATTGAAACTTTTTTTCTTTTTTTCTTTTTTCATTTTGTGTTATTTGTTTACTTCAGCTGGGGTTTTTCTTTCTTTTTTTTTTCTCATTTTCCAAGCGTTTCTCTCTTCTTCCCCAATTCCAAAGAATAACAACGATGTGGTTGGAGATCATCTGTGGTCTCGTCATCTACAAACTCGTCCGTCGTTTTTTCTCCGAAGACGAGTTTTCCGACGTAGAAACCTCCGATTCCACCGCTCTCTTCTCCGTTGCTCACAGGTACAAATACAACCCTCTCTCTTTTCACCGATTTTTCTGATTCCCGATCTTCAATTCTCGATTCCTTGAACTCCATCGATTTCGTATCCCGAATTGATTTTTCTCTTTTCTTCTAAACTTCAGACTCGAGAAGCTTTATGGAGGAAAAGCTTATGTAGGTCTTCGAATTCCAGATGCAGACACTGCTTCTAGACAGGACATCGATGTTGTTCTCGTTACGAAAGGGTAAATTTCTCACTTGTTATCTCTGTTTTTTTTTCGAGGTGAGCGAACAATATGTGCTAGCTTGAAGAAAGAAATTTTATGTTGGTTTTAGAGAAGTTGTGGTGATCGGTGTCAAGAATCTATCTGGGTTTGTCACGGTAACGAGCGATGGAAGCTGGGTTTGTGAAGGTGGGAAGCATCATAGAACTGAGACTTACCCTGATCCAGTAAGTTTATCTTGTTTCGTTTGATAATCTTCTTAAATGTATTTGGCTTTACATGAATCTTATCCTTTGTGCAATGTTTAACACAATGGTTCCAGTTTGAACACCCAAGGCGTTTGTTGTTGTTGTTGTGGCTGATTTTGTAAACGTTTATGTTCTATAGATAGAAGAAATATATTTTGGAACTCTGCTATTATTGTCATGTGGATTGAAACTTTATGGTCATGACGTTGTAGAAAAATTTAGCAGCTGGTTACTTTTGGTGGTTTATTGGGATTTTCTGTTTATACGGATATACTTGGATATAGTAAATTAGAAGTGATTGAAGCGTTACACTATGAAATGAGTAAGTTCTCTTCATGTAAGGTTCTCTTCGGACAAAAGAATGTGGCTAAGTGCAGAGTGTGGTTGTCGCTTGAGTAGATTAAGAAATAGTTTAGGACTGCTGGTGAAAACAATTGCGTCTTGTTGATTATAAGAATGCGCTTGTTTCTCCTTTTTTTCTCCTGGATTGTACTTACACATTCCTAGGCAAGATATACCAATTGAATACAAGATGATATGGATGAGTTTCTTAAATCAACTATGTCCAGAGTTTGGCTTGACATACATCAATTGCAGTTATAGATCCATATCATGGGTGATCTCAAGACATCTTGGCAAAATGTATCAATTGATTTAAGAAACTTATCTATATGTTACATAGCTGACCTGCATCATCCATATATGCCACTTTGCTTTTAACTAATAGATGTGTGTTTTCTCAGCTGGCTGAGGTCAGGAAACAAGCTTCAGTTCTTTAATCATATCTTGAACATAGGGGTGTTACTTTACTAGAAGGAAAATTGTCTTGCAGAGTTATAATTCCCAATCCAAGTTTTCGGTATGTATTGTTTATCCTTGCTGCCTTCAGTAGTTTCATTTTCNAAAGTCACAGGAAAAACTCCCTACGAACTTTGGAAAGGTAGTCCACCTTCGTATAAATACTTGAAAGTGTGGGGGTGCCTAGCAAAGATTGCGGTACCACTTCCGAAAAAGGTCACAATCGGACCAAAAACGGTGGATTGTATCTTCATTTGGTATGCACACAATAGTAGTGCCTATCGGTTTCTGGTTCATAAATCCGATATAATGGGTATTCACGTCAATACAACCATGGAATCAAGAAATGCTTCCTTCTTTGAACACGTGTTTCCTTGCAAGGTTAAACAAAACCCAAAACGAACTCGTGAAGAAGGAGACGCGATCACCTCCTTTTCTGGCACATTGTTTGATGTTGCTGAAGATGCTGAAGATGAACCTAGACGTAGCAAAATAGCTCGTAAAGAAAAATCTTACGGTGACGATTTTTTAAGGGTCTTTCTTACAGAGAATGAACCTAGAACCTTTGCCGAAGCAATGTCTACACCAGACGCTCCTTCATGGAAGGAAGCTGTTAACGCTGAGTTCGACTATATTATGCAAAATCATACATATGAGATAACGGACTTACCGGCAGGGTTTAAACCTTTGGGGTGTAAATGGAAGGATACAGAACCCGCGGTTTTATAAGGATACAGTGATGCAAACTGGATTTCCGATTCTAAGAACTCAAAATCCACGAGTGGATATGTCTTTACACTTGGAGGTGGAGCGGTGTTCTGGAAATCTTCCAAACAAACTCTGTTAGCTAGATCGACCATGGAATCTGAGTTTATAGCGCTAGATAAAGCCGCAGAGGAAGCAGAGTGGCTTCGAAATTTTCTAGAAGATATTCCTATGTGGGAGAAACCAGTGCCAGCATTACGTGTACACTGTGATAGTCAATCAGCTATCGCTCGGGCATTGAATACTCTCTACAATGGTAAATTTCGTCATATTCGAAGACGACATAAAACCATTAGACATTTGATCTCAAGTGGTGTAATCACGATTGATTATATCAAATCGACTGACAATCTAGCGGATCCATTTACTAAAGGTTTGTCACGAGTTCAAGTAGAAAAATCATCAAGAGAAATGGGTTTAAAGCCTATGAATTAAGACGAAGTTTGATGGAAACCCCACCTAAGTGACTGGAGATCCCAAGATCTAGGTTCAAAGGGAAAACTAAATCAAACGTAATCTGTAGAAAGCACTGTGAGACTTGTATCTCTACCCAGTTCCCAGGATGATAAACAGTGCTATAAACCTGTATGTGATAAGGTTAAGCGTTAGCTTCTAATGATTCCATAACTTTGTTATAGTGGAGTATAACAGGATACTTCTGAATAAAAAGTTAATGTCATATCACCTAGTGAGTGTGAAATACGGCCGTTTCTAGGAGAATAAAAGTAAGGCTATATTCTCCAAGTTCACTCACGAATAACTATGCAAGTTTAAGGCCAAAATGAACACAATAGAGAACTTAGTTCTACGAGAAATGAAACTGTATTATATTTGTTGTCTCGGTTTACATCAAAATCCGGGTGGTTCAAGACATCATGTTCACCTTCTGGCCAAGTAAACCCAACATATATAAAAATGAGAAGTTCAAAGCTGAAAAATGCCACTTACTCAAACACAGTGAATTTTCGTTAAAACACTCGAAAAGTCCGTTTGTCTAGTCATTATAGTCTAGAAGAGTCTGTCTAGTCTTCATATGTTTATAGTCATTTCTATTCATGTGGGGGATTGTTGGATCCAATTTTTGGGCTAATGGGCCTCGAAAAATTTGGACAAAATTGTGAAGAGAAATGGGAGGAATTTGAAGAGGCAAAAATTGGTTTTGTCCCACATTGGAAATGTGAGAAAAATTCCTCTTGTATATATAGAGTTGAATGTGAGTCATGTTCAACATGGTGTGTATGGGAGAGACCGGACAGGCCTCGCGCACCGCCGCCGCCTAGCCGGGCACGGGCGCGGGCGCGGGCGCGGCTCGCGGCTCGTGGTTGTGCGGTTTTGCGGTTTTGCGGTTTTGTGGAATGGGCCTTCGGGGCCTAAGACAGTTATATTTTTTGGGCCAAATTTTGATCTTTGAGTTTTGAAGCCCAATCAAAAGATCCAGAATGTTTTTGTGGTCCTCTTCTCTGCCTATAAATAGAGAGTTCATCTCTTATACACCCCCCTTCGAACCTCGAAAAAAAAAAAACGCTCTTACAAATCATTTCATCAATCCCTCTTCTTTATATCGTAAGTCTCGAGTGTTTTTTCGTTGAACTTATAGTTCGCGGATTTCGTTTTGAGTGTTACAAAACGATCTCGTATCGGTTGTATCTTGGGATTCAAAAATCGCATAAAACCGTATCACTACGGGCGATTTATTGAGTTACGGAAAGAGATATTCTCGCCTCCGATATTCAGATTTCTTTACGAAGATCTGATTTTCTTTTTCTCATCTTCTCTCTCTTCCTTACCTGTTTTCTAATCAATTTTATTACCATAAAAATCTTTTCCGGTTTTGCGGTTCCTACAGGTTTCACAGGAACTACTGTGGACGAGCAGTTGGCTGCCGATGAGCTTCCTCTTTTGAACCAGAACTATAACGAAAATGGTGAAGATGGTGAAGATGATGGTTTCAATCTCCAGGATGATAATGGCGGTGTAGCATGGTGATGTGTTTCAACTCCATCTGCTTATATATGCTAAATAGATTATGCTTTTAACTACAACTCTTTTTGGTTTGATATGTTAACAATGTTTAACATTTCAAAATTTAGTTGGTATCTTTTGTAAGTAAGATCTACTCTTTTTGCAACAATATTTAATATCTAATGTAATTTTGTATGAATGTTTAATATCTAATGTAATTTTGTATGAATTTTATTTGTTTGTATATTGTAAACTTGTTGCGCAAGAATTCAAATTACGACGTCCATATTCGAATTGCGTAATATGTGGGATATTGACCATAAATTATGCTGGATAATCGGCAATTTTATTTTTATTTGCCACAATATATATAGTCACTGTAACAATTAAGTAACAAATAATTTAAAATAGTTTGAAGCAACTTGCAACAAAGCTTTAATAGCTATTCGTAGCTAAATTGTTATTAAATATCTGTGAGTTTTTCAAGCAAAGAGTAACGGGAAAATTTCAGTATCTTTTTGTCGGTAATAAGCCACAACAAATTTGCAGCTTTTTGTCGCAAATAGTTACGGTTAATTTTGTAGATAAATGTTGCTAGTTACTACGGAATATTTGAAGCTATTTGTAATAATTATGTTACATATAATCTGTGGCTAAATATAGCAAATTGGTACAGAAAGTTTTGTGGATATTTGTAGTGACTTACCTACTAAATGTTAGTGGCAAATTTGTAACAAATAGCCACTATACTTTTAGTTACTAAATTGTAGGTAATTTATTACAATTTTATTTGTAACAAATTAGATTCAAATTGTCACGAATATGTTTTGTATCCAATTTGTAGCAAATTTGCTTCGGATTATTACAACTCTTTATTTGCTACAATCACATAGTTAGTAAAAAAAAATTTGAAACAAATTTGTAGCAACTAGAAATTAGGTACATATATATTTACATAGTTACAAGAAATCTGTAGCTTCAATAATTCTTGTAGTGACATAAATTTAAGAGTAATTATAAGGCAGGGACTCCGAAATTTTAAAAATTAACCAACAAGAAAGTAGTTTATCTGCCTATTGTTTCAATGAAATTACACAATTAATCTCACCTTTTTTATTACAATCATTTTATTTCTTCAGTTTTCTGGGACAGTAAATGACGGAGAAAAAAGAAGAAAATAGAAGAAAAAAAGGAGCAAGAAGAAAAGAAAAAGATGGGTGGTGAAAGAGAAAAAAAATGGTGAAGATGCATGACATCAATGAAATTGGTAATGGTAATAGTGATATTGAACATTAACGTTGGCAGTTACAATCAGGGGTGGATCCATTGTGTAAGGTACGGGGGCACGTGCCCCCGTCTAAATATATATAATTTGTTTTATGTTAAAGACATTATGGGTTAATTAGTTCAGTTGCAATCAGTGCTCCAACATATTCTCACCCTCTCGGTTTCGATGCCCCAAAGTAAAAAATATTTTTCTTTGTTTATTTTATTTTTTAATTAATATTTATTTTTTGTGCCTCCAGTTAAATAATTTTCTACCTTCGCCACTGGTTACAATGACGGTGAATCATCTTGACGACGGTAGTGTAAAATGGTGATGACAGTGGTGTAGGATGGTGATGGCAGTTACAGTGACGATGGTGGTGATAGTGATAGTGGTAACGATGACGGTGTCGATGATGATGATAGACGATGACGATGGTATCTGGTGAGTGTGTAACAGTGGTGGTGGTTGTGATGGAAAATGGTGATATGGTGAGGATCACTGATTGGATGATAGTGGTGATGGAAGTGGCAATGGTGGTGGAGATGGTGGTGAAAAAATGATTGTGTTAATGATGATAACTTAAAATTATTTATTGTTATCGATATTATTATGTAGAATTTGTTATTTTAATTTTTATCATATTAATTTTATATTATTATTATTGAAGATTTCGTATAAATTACACGTTAATATAAATACTATTATTAAATTTAACATTTTACCACATTAATAAAAATATTATGTGAATATCTAAAATGTTCTATGTAATATGTTAGGAGGTTATAAATATTATATGAATAGGTAAATATCACGTTAATCTTATAGTATCACGTGATATGTTGCAAATATTATGTGGATATGTAATATATTATCACGCTGCAACTATTAATACTTGCAACTATTAATACTATGTTATCTGGTTAAAAAGTGTTTTGGTGAATAGTAACATCGGATGAACATTTTAATGAAAAAACAATTTATGAGTAATAATATGCTGTAATTAATATACTTGAGAAGGATAACTAAGGTAAGAAAAAAGTTTTCTCTTTCGTTAGTTTCTTAATTTTTTAAACTTCAATGTCACTTACTTAATTTTTCGATCTTTTATGTATTTTCACTAAATTTACTCTAAATTTAAAAGCAAACAAGAGTTTCACTCCGAACTCTGAAGAGAAAAAAAAATATCAAAATCTAGAGTAAATTTATAAAGTGAGAGTTTCATCAAATGTATTTCTTCTTTTTCACAAAAGAAATTTTGATTTTGCCAAATTCTAAAACTAAATCACAAAAGTTAAAATAAATTAATTAAGTTTTTTCTTTTTCCTTTTTTTTTTTTTGTCGTTTTTTTTTTTTTTTTTTTTTTTTTTTTTTTTTTTTTTTTTTTTTTTTTTTTTTTTTTTTTTTTTTTTTTTTTTTTTTTTTCTTCTGTTGTTTTTTTTTTTTTTTTTTTTTTCATTTTTTTTTTGTTTCTCTCTTCTTCCCCAATTCCAAAGAATAACAACGATGTGGTTGGAGATCATCTGTGGTCTCGTCATCTACAAACTCGTCCGTCGTTTTTTCTCCGAAGACGAGTTTTCCGACGTAGAAACCTCCGATTCCACCGCTCTCTTCTCCGTTGCTCACAGGTACAAATACAACCCTCTCTCTTTTCACCGATTTTTCTGATTCCCGATCTTCAATTCTCGATTCCTTGAACTCCATCGATTTCGTATCCCGAATTGATTTTTCTCTTTTCTTCTAAACTTCNGTAAGACCTCTGAATCTCTGTTAATACACTGTGATAATGAAAGTGCCATAAACATTGCTAAGAATCCGGTTCAACACTCTCGTACAAAACACATAGATATTAGACATCATTTCATTCGCGAACTGGTCGAGGAGAAACTCATTGAGGTTGATCATGTGAGCACTGATCATCAATTGGCTGATTTATTTACCAAACCATTGTACTTTAACAGATTCGTGAATTTGCGACAGTCCATTGGTGTCTTGGAAATCTAGTATGTTGTGTGGTTTGAGTTGGTCTGAGACAGGAACAGGCACAGAAACATGTACAAAAGAAAGAATGATTATGAGAGACTCAGAATCCTGTCTATACTTAGCTTGGTGAAAGAGGGTTGCCTGATATGCTATTCCAGACTCACCAGAACAGGTTAGATAAACAGAAAGCTGTGTTGACCATAAAACAAAGTGAGAAAATGTTTGTATTATAAAATGTTTGTATTATATGCCTGGATCACAATTTTTTTTTTTTTTTTTAAAAAGGGTGATGATAAGTGAAATGATCCACGTAAAGTCTACATAGATATGATGGCCACTATGTAGCTGAACCTGATGATCTTGACTTTTTGACGGATCAAATGAGGGTTCAACAGAGCAAAAGAAACATCTTTTTCAAAATTGTGTGGTTGATCAGTTGACTGTTTTGTCTCAAGGTTGAAAACTGTTGTGTCTGGAAGAAAGGCATGTCAGTGTGAAATCTAGTCACCAGGAGTAAGTTTGAGTGTTACTGTGAAAGTAAATGGGTATTAACATGTTCCTATTGTCTGTTCTGGATCAACTTGTAGATGTCTTCTGAAAATCACATACAACAGATCCAAGGTATGATGTCTATGTTTGGAATAGATATTGCGATGTGCTCATAGTGATCAATGTTGATGTGGGTCCCTTACATATCCGTATAGATTTTGAATCAAATGTCTGTGGTGTTAACTTAGTGGTGGACTGGTTGATATGCACAGTTATTAAACAGTGTGACAGAGATCATGTTTAAAATTTGGCTGATGAGTCTGTACGAGCATTGAGTGACAGGTTTCTGTGGTGGATCAAGCCCAAATCAAAGGAATAGGCCCATATCTAAAGAACGTTTTTTTTGGAGGGAGTTTAGTTAGGGTTTTACGGGGATAGAAGCCAAAAAGTTTTTCGGTTTCGCTCTAGATCTTTCTCTCTCCCTCAAACGATTCCTCTGTTTCGAAAAACAATTTATGTGATTTTCATCAGATCAAACGATGAATGCCCTACTCTCCGGTCTCTCTCGCTTTGTCGGAACAAGTTTGGTGTCGCCTCAGACCGAACAGAGAAGTTCGTCACCCTCGCGAGTGATGGATACACCAGAGGGATTCTCACCAGATTCGGCGATACAAACAGAGGTGCATGTTGAAGAAAATCCTTTGGCCATGGTGGTTTTCGAGGGTGTGGTTAATTCACAGAAGGAATCTTCAAGCTTGTCAAGGCAGATTCAGAAATCAGAAGTCCCATCTACTGAGATCCTACAGCAGGAGGAATCAGTGAATCAATTCGTGAATCCCAAGAAGAATCAGAAAGGGAAGAAGGAAAAAGATGAAGCGGCATCCTCTCGAAGGGTCTCAGGCCGTAAGAGAAGTGTAACTCACCCAAACGAAGAAGCATCTGCAGCAAACAAGGAAGGAAGGGGTGAATTTGGTCCACTTCGGAAAAAGACTAGATCTGAGAAAGGGAAGGGTCCGATTGATTTTGATCTACCCAAGTTTCTGTCGCTGGAAGCTAAAGACAGGTATGATTCGTTTTTCAATCGATCTCTTCTGGAAGAAAGGATAACCGAGTTCAGCAGTGAACACAGAGAGGTTGATTCTCTAATTGTAGATCTTGGTTTGGCTGGAACTGTAGTCAACTTTGAGCCCTTTGTCAAAGATGTCGTGATGAAATTTTGGGCACATCTCTCTCTCATAGATCCAGGAGAAGATGCTGCGGTAGTATGGGTTAGAGGAAGAGAACTTGAATTGTCAGTCTCTAGGATTAACTCCTGTTTCGGTCTTGATGATCTGGCGGACCGAGCAGAAGTGGCTGAGATGAAGGAGCTAACCGATGATGAACTTGCTGAGTTTCTGACCAATGGCAAGGTTAAAAAGTGGAAAGGGTTGCTGTTTTCACAGTTCGCTTCAGACAAGAGTTTGTTGTATCGTATTTTTTGCTTCAACTGGCTCGCGACAAACAACTTTGGGTATCCCAATCCGGCAAAAGCAAAGCTGGTTTATAAGGTTTGCAATCAGATTCCTTTTGATTTTGGAAAGATGGCTTTTGATCTGATCATCTATCAGAGCCGATTTGGGGCTACCAAGTTCTATTTGCCGTTTCCCAGCCTCATCTATCAAATCCTGTGTTCTCAAGTCACCAAAAAGATTGCTGCAACTGAAGAGGTTGAAGAGATCAAAGTGTACAAAAAGGCAATTGTTTCAGTAAAACATGAACCTGAGCAGTCGGTAAAATCTACCCGGACTCAACCCACCAGGACACGAAAGGTTCAGTCAGTCAAGCAGAACAAGCCTACACTACCTGGAAATAGGTCTAAGGCTTCGTCTCATAAGATGACAAGAATTTCTGCAGGGGATCGTCTAGTCCTGAATCCAGCGGTCAATGTCATTCAGCGACTACTGAAGTCTGGTAAGTACCGTTTCTATCTCATCTGCATCTCTTGTATATGATATTTTTGACGTGATTTTGTGCTCAAGCAGGGGGAGATGATGATGATGATGATGAGGTTGAGGATGTGACACCAACGGTGCAGGGTTGATGGGGGAGAAATTTAAAACTTTAAAACTCTTGGTGTTTCTCTTTTCTGTTTTTGGACACAACATTCCGTTTTATTGTTCTGTCTTGGTTGTTGTCATGATGTGATGAAGACTCTGTTCTATATGCATGTTCGTTTGTTCGTTTTGACTAGTCTTAACAAGTGTGTTGAACGACTGTGAGCATTAGCGTGCTTTGTATATGGTTGTCCTGTGTATTCTGTGTAAACAGGTAATCTCAGATGAAGTGCTCGAGCATCAAATCAAGTCAAAAAGGGTGTGATTGAAGATGCAGCTGAGATCACAAAGTCTACACTGGATGACAGGATGCTGCTAAACAGGATAAACAGAAAGGAGCCGGGTGAATTAAAAGGAAGATGCTGACATGGCATGGAGCAACATAAAAGGATAATTCGTATTTAGGCATATATACGAAGGAATAAGAAAAGGAAAGAACGACGTGGGGTGCAAGTCACGAGTTTTTCCTAGTTAGCTTTAGGAAACGAGTATATAAGGGGGGAAGGCATCATGTGTTAGGGTTAACACTTTTGAAACGCTTCTGATCATACGGCGCCTAGGCTTAAAGAAGTTCTTGTAAGCTAGAGAGGTCAGTGTTCTTTGTAATTCTAGATTCACGTGTTGTGAGATCTAGTTAAAGGTTTTTGGATTAAGCTTAGAATCGTTTGGGTCAATCTAGAGTTCTAGAGTTGAGTAACACCAAAGTTAGTGTAATCTTGTAAGGTTAACTAATCAGATTTATGTTGAAATAAAAGCATTCGTCTTGGTGCTGTCCAAGACACAGAAATATGTCGTTGTTAGTTTTTCCACACTTACAATTGGTATCAGAGCAGACAACTGCTAAAGATTGTTTGTTCTTTTAATCAGGTGTGATCTGGGAAGAAGTATGGAAAACATGCAACAGTTTGGATCAATGAAACCGCTGCTGCTTGAGAAAGAGAATTTTGGTTGGTGGAAGGTTCAGTTCAAAGCCCTGATCAAAGGGATAGATGAAGATGCTTGGACTATGGTAGAAGAAGGGTGGACGACACCAGTTGTTATTGATGCCGGAGGTGTGGTGTACCCCAAAGCTAAAAGAGAATGGACTAGTGAAGATAAAAACTTGTCAAAGTTCAACTCGAAGGCGCTGTCAGTGATCTGGACCTCACTCACCAGAGATCAGTTTCTGATGGTACAAGGATGTACCACTGCAAAGGAGGCTTGGGAAACCTTGGAGACATCGTATGAAAGGACAAGTACTGTTAAGAGAAGTCGAATTGATATGCTTGCTACACAATTTGAAAATCTCACTATGGGGGAAGATGAAACTGTCGAAGCATTCAGTGGTAAGCTGAAATCCATCGCAAATGAGGCAATCATCTTGGGAAAGGTGTACAAAGACAAAAAATTGGTGAAGAAATCTTTGAGATGTCTCCCGGACAGGTTTCAAGCACATCGATCAGCTCTGGAAGTGTCACAGAATTCAGATGAGATGAGATTTGAACATGTGGTGGGGCTAATGCAAGCATACGAACTTGATCGAAAAGCCAAAGCATCTGTGAAGGGCAAATGAATTGCATTTGTAGTGAAGGATTCAGACCAAACCAAGGATTTGGAAGACAAAGTGGCTCTGATCGTCAAGAAATTCGAGAAATGACAGAAGAAATTTGGTTCGAACTTCAACAACTTTGAGGGAGATCAGAAGGCTGATAAGGGTAATCGAAGAATAGATATTCAGTGTCATGAGTGTGAAGGCTTTGGGCACATCAGAGCTGAGTGTCCAATCATTAATAAACGCGAAAGTCTCAAGTGCACAGAGTGCAAAGGATCTGGACACACAAAATTTGATTGTGTTGGGGCAGGAAAGAAAAAAGAAAGGTCGTTTGTCAGCATTGAATCAGAATCTAAGGATGACAGTGACGAGGATAACATCAACCTGCAAAATTTTATTGCCTACCTGGGCATCATCAATGAAGACGCTGAAACAGATGTTGAGTCGGACAGAGAAATAGATGATGCAGAAATCCTGTATGATGAGAATAAACTTCTCTGTGAGACACTAATAAATTACAAGACGAAAAGAAGAGACTGGTTCAAGAAAAAGACGAAATGACAGAAATCTGTGAAACCCTGAGATTAGAACTTGTTGTAGAAAAGGTGAATAAACTAGAGTGTCTGGACTCAGTGAAATTTCTTATAGAAGAACTGGAGAAAGAAACCGAGAAACGCAGAGAGTTGAAGGACGCCTTGAGGAACAGTTAAAGAACATTAAGATGCTGAGTAAAGGTACAGAAGGTCTTGACAAGGTTCTGTCAATAGGAAGAACAGGCAAGGGCAGTTGGGGTCTCGGTTATCAGTTTGGAGAATCTTCAGGCAAACAGACAAGTTTTGTGAAAGGTACTGAGAAAAGTCGACAGATTAAAATAGAAGCTGGTCAGGAAAAGGAGTCTGATAGAATATTGAATATGGACGGCAACAGAAGAGGGAAGACATCTGCTTTGGGATTCCACAGTATCAGAAGGAATGAAGGAAACTGGTTTCCTCCAAGGTATCAATCATATGCTACTAAGCTCAGAAAAGTATATGACATGTCGGGATGTTATTACTGTGGAAAACCATGCCATATTCAAGCATTCTGTTACGATCGTATATAGACCAGAACCAGGGCTCAGCGACAGGAAAATTATCATGGACATCATCATCAACATAATCAAGTTTGGAGAAGAAAGGAGGATCTGTGCGGATATGTGGCATACACTACTGAAGGTGAAACTTCTGAAGCCAAGGCATGGTATTTTGATAGTGGCTGCTCCAGACACATGACTGGAAGTCAAGAAAATATCAATAGGATTGAAAAGGTGAGTTCTGGTTAAGTGACCTTTGGTGGTGGAGCTCACGGAAAAATCAAAGGCAAAGGTAACACATCAGGTACCATCACACCAAATTTAGTCAATGTGTACCTTGTGGAAGGTCTGAAAGCGAATCTGATCAGCATCAGCCAGTTGTGCGATGAAGGGCTTTCAGTCATTTTCACCAAAACGTATTGTAAAGCAGTTGACGGTCAAGGAGTAATCAGGATGACTGGAATCCGATCTGATAATAATTGCTACATGTGGAAACCAACCGAACGGTGTATGACAGCAATAAAGCCAAATGGCATGCAACTATGGCATCAGAAACTGGGGCACATGAATGTCAGAACAATGATTAAATTGGGAGAACAGGAAGTTGTTCGTGGAATGCCAAAGCTAGATGTCAACTCAGATTTTGTATGTGGACCATGTGCAAAAGGGAAGCAAGTTAAAGTACAACACAAAGGGATTCAGGAGATTCAATCTAAGCAACCGTTAGACATGATTCATATGGATCTGATGGGGCCAGTCCAAGTAGAGAGTATTGGTGGCAAAAAATATGTTTTTGTACTTGTGGATAATTTTACGAGGTACACGTGGGTCAGGTTTCTGAGAGAAAAGTCGGAAACATTCCAAACATTTAAGATTTTGGCGCTCCAGTTAATGAATGAGAAGAAAAACAGAATTAAGTACATCAGAAGTGATCATGGAGGAGAGTTTCAAAATGAAGTGTTTGATCGATTCTGTGCTGAACAAGGAATTGTACACCAATACTCAGCACCAAGAACACCACAACAGAATGGTGTGGTTGACCGAAAGAACCGAACACTGCAAGAAATGGCACGAGCCATGATGATAGGGAATCAAGTTGCTAAACACTTCTGGGCAGATGCTGTCAACACTGCATGTTATGTCATCAATCGAGTATACATCACAAAAGGCACATCCAAGTCGCCTTACGAATTGTGGAAGGGGAAACCACCAACTGTTAGTTACTTTCATGTGTTCGGATGCATTTGCTACATATTGAATGATAAAGATCATTTGGGTAAGTTTGATGCCAAGAGTGAGGATGGGATCTTCTTGGGATATTCTGGAACGAGTACAGCCTACAGAGTTTACAACAAGAAGGCTAGACAATTTCAAGAAGCAGTCAATGTAGTGTTTGATGATGCGTCGGGATAAGGATTGGTTTTTGACGTGACTGCAGCTGAAGTTGGTGACTCTGTTGTAAACGACATCACTATTGACAGAACCGATAATGATGATCAGGTTGAATCGGAGACAAATTCTGAGAGTGACGGGGCTGATACTTTCATCCAAAGGGAATCTCAAGTACTTGATTCAGTTCCGGTGGTATCCAAACTCCAGGCCAAGAAGCTAGTACCCAGCGATAGAGTGACTCGTGGAATGAAATATGATTACAAGAAAATGGCTAAGGGAAATTTTGCAATGATAGACCTTGCATGTTTTGTTGCAACATTCGAGCTAAGAGATCATAGGGAAGCACTGTCAAATGAGTTTTGGATCATTTCCATGCAAGAAGAGTTGGAACAATTTGAGAGAAGCCAAGTGTGGACACTTGTCCCTAGACCTAACAAGGGCAATGTCGTGGGTACCAAATGGATCTTCAAGAACAATATCGACGAGAATGGAGAAGTAGTCCGCAACAAGGCGCGTTTGGTAGCTCAAGGATACTCACAAGTGGAAGGAGTTGACTTTGAAGAGACGTTTGCCCCTGTTGCCAGACTTGAGTCCATCAGACTTCTGATCGGAATGGCCTGTCACATGGGTTTTAAGCTACATCAGATGGATGTAAAGAGTGCATTTCTCAATGGATTCTTACAGGAGGAAGTGTTTGTTGAACAACCTAAAGGTTTTGAAGATCCTGAACATCCTTACTATGTCTACAAGCTGAAAAAGGCCTTGTATGGGTTAAAGCAAGCCCCTCGGGCATGGTATGAAAGGCTGACAACATTTCTGATATCCAAGAAGTATCAAAGGGGCAGTGTAGACAAGACGCTGTTCATTCAGGAAAACCAAACCGGCTTGATGATTGTTCAGATCTACGTGGATGACATTGTGTTTGGAGGCACCAATCAGAGTTTGGTGGATGCGTTTGTGACTATGATGACGAGTGAATTTGAAGTGAGCATGGTAGGAGAGCTGTCATACTTTTTGGGGCTTCAAGTACAACAGTCTGAGGAGGGAATTACCATCTCACAGAGCACCTATGCCAGGAACCTGGTGTCACGGTTTGGACTAGAGATGTGCAAAACAGCAAGGACTCTCATGGGAACAAACACGAAGCTGTCTCGTGATGAACATGGGGAAGATGTGGATCCCAGATTATATCGTGGAATGATCGGAAGTCTGTTGTATCTTACAGCAAGTCGCCCAGATTTATGTTTGAGCGTGGATATCTGTGCAAGATATCAAGCAAGACCCAAAATGTCTCATCTACAGGCAGTTAAACGAATCATAAAATATGTCAAGGGCACTGCTGATATGGGGCTTTTTTATTCCAGGGATACCAACATAAACTTGGGAGGATATTGTGATGCTGATTGGACTGGATGTCTTGATGATCGGCAAAGTACAAGTGGTGGATTTTTCTTTCTTGGAAACAACTTGATCTCATGGCATAGTAAGAAACAGAAAAGTGTGTCATTATCTACTGTTGAAGTAAAGTATATTGCACTGGGAAGCTGTTGCACTCAACTCTTGTGGATGAAACAGATGATGGCTGACTATGGTAAGACCTCTGAATCTCTGTTAATACACTGTGATAATGAAAGTGCCATAAACATTGCTAAGAATCCGGTTCAACACTCTCGTACAAAACACATAGATATTAGACATCATTTCATTCGCGAACTGGTCGAGGAGAAACTCATTGAGGTTGATCATGTGAGCACTGATCATCAATTGGCTGATTTATTTACCAAACCATTGTACTTTAACAGATTCGTGAATTTGCGACAGTCCATTGGTGTCTTGGAAATCTAGTATGTTGTGTGGTTTGAGTTGGTCTGAGACAGGAACAGGCACAGAAACATGTACAAAAGAAAGAATGATTATGAGAGACTCAGAATCCTGTCTATACTTAGCTTGGTGAAAGAGGGTTGCCTGATATGCTATTCCAGACTCACCAGAACAGGTTAGATAAACAGAAAGCTGTGTTGACCATAAAACAAAGTGAGAAAATGTTTGTATTATAAAATGTTTGTATTATATGCCTGGATCACAATTTTTTTTTTTTTTTTTAAAAAGGGTGATGATAAGTGAAATGATCCACGTAAAGTCTACATAGATATGATGGCCACTATGTAGCTGAACCTGATGATCTTGACTTTTTGACGGATCAAATGAGGGTTCAACAGAGCAAAAGAAACATCTTTTTCAAAATTGTGTGGTTGATCAGTTGACTGTTTTGTCTCAAGGTTGAAAACTGTTGTGTCTGGAAGAAAGGCATGTCAGTGTGAAATCTAGTCACCAGGAGTAAGTTTGAGTGTTACTGTGAAAGTAAATGGGTATTAACATGTTCCTATTGTCTGTTCTGGATCAACTTGTAGATGTCTTCTGAAAATCACATACAACAGATCCAAGGTATGATGTCTATGTTTGGAATAGATATTGCGATGTGCTCATAGTGATCAATGTTGATGTGGGTCCCTTACATATCCGTATAGATTTTGAATCAAATGTCTGTGGTGTTAACTTAGTGGTGGACTGGTTGATATGCACAGTTATTAAACAGTGTGACAGAGATCATGTTTAAAATTTGGCTGATGAGTCTGTACGAGCATTGAGTGACAGGTTTCTGTGGTGGATCAAGCCCAAATCAAAGGAATAGGCCCATATCTAAAGAACGTTTTTTTTGGAGGGAGTTTAGTTAGGGTTTTACGGGGATAGAAGCCAAAAAGTTTTTCGGTTTCGCTCTAGATCTTTCTCTCTCCCTCAAACGATTCCTCTGTTTCGAAAAACAATTTATGTGATTTTCATCAGATCAAACGATGAATGCCCTACTCTCCGGTCTCTCTCGCTTTGTCGGAACAAGTTTGGTGTCGCCTCAGACCGAACAGAGAAGTTCGTCACCCTCGCGAGTGATGGATACACCAGAGGGATTCTCACCAGATTCGGCGATACAAACAGAGGTGCATGTTGAAGAAAATCCTTTGGCCATGGTGGTTTTCGAGGGTGTGGTTAATTCACAGAAGGAATCTTCAAGCTTGTCAAGGCAGATTCAGAAATCAGAAGTCCCATCTACTGAGATCCTACAGCAGGAGGAATCAGTGAATCAATTCGTGAATCCCAAGAAGAATCAGAAAGGGAAGAAGGAAAAAGATGAAGCGGCATCCTCTCGAAGGGTCTCAGGCCGTAAGAGAAGTGTAACTCACCCAAACGAAGAAGCATCTGCAGCAAACAAGGAAGGAAGGGGTGAATTTGGTCCACTTCGGAAAAAGACTAGATCTGAGAAAGGGAAGGGTCCGATTGATTTTGATCTACCCAAGTTTCTGTCGCTGGAAGCTAAAGACAGGTATGATTCGTTTTTCAATCGATCTCTTCTGGAAGAAAGGATAACCGAGTTCAGCAGTGAACACAGAGAGGTTGATTCTCTAATTGTAGATCTTGGTTTGGCTGGAACTGTAGTCAACTTTGAGCCCTTTGTCAAAGATGTCGTGATGAAATTTTGGGCACATCTCTCTCTCATAGATCCAGGAGAAGATGCTGCGGTAGTATGGGTTAGAGGAAGAGAACTTGAATTGTCAGTCTCTAGGATTAACTCCTGTTTCGGTCTTGATGATCTGGCGGACCGAGCAGAAGTGGCTGAGATGAAGGAGCTAACCGATGATGAACTTGCTGAGTTTCTGACCAATGGCAAGGTTAAAAAGTGGAAAGGGTTGCTGTTTTCACAGTTCGCTTCAGACAAGAGTTTGTTGTATCGTATTTTTTGCTTCAACTGGCTCGCGACAAACAACTTTGGGTATCCCAATCCGGCAAAAGCAAAGCTGGTTTATAAGGTTTGCAATCAGATTCCTTTTGATTTTGGAAAGATGGCTTTTGATCTGATCATCTATCAGAGCCGATTTGGGGCTACCAAGTTCTATTTGCCGTTTCCCAGCCTCATCTATCAAATCCTGTGTTCTCAAGTCACCAAAAAGATTGCTGCAACTGAAGAGGTTGAAGAGATCAAAGTGTACAAAAAGGCAATTGTTTCAGTAAAACATGAACCTGAGCAGTCGGTAAAATCTACCCGGACTCAACCCACCAGGACACGAAAGGTTCAGTCAGTCAAGCAGAACAAGCCTACACTACCTGGAAATAGGTCTAAGGCTTCGTCTCATAAGATGACAAGAATTTCTGCAGGGGATCGTCTAGTCCTGAATCCAGCGGTCAATGTCATTCAGCGACTACTGAAGTCTGCTTCTCTTGTATATGATATTTTTGACGTGATTTTGTGCTCAAGCAGGGGGAGATGATGATGATGATGATGAGGTTGAGGATGTGACACCAACGGTGCAGGGTTGATGGGGGAGAAATTTAAAACTTTAAAACTCTTGGTGTTTCTCTTTTCTGTTTTTGGACACAACATTCCGTTTTATTGTTCTGTCTTGGTTGTTGTCATGATGTGATGAAGACTCTGTTCTATATGCATGTTCGTTTGTTCGTTTTGACTAGTCTTAACAAGTGTGTTGAACGACTGTGAGCATTAGCGTGCTTTGTATATGGTTGTCCTGTGTATTCTGTGTAAACAGGTAATCTCAGATGAAGTGCTCGAGCATCAAATCAAGTCAAAAAGGGTGTGATTGAAGATGCAGCTGAGATCACAAAGTCTACACTGGATGACAGGATGCTGCTAAACAGGATAAACAGAAAGGAGCCGGGTGAATTAAAAGGAAGATGCTGACATGGCATGGAGCAACATAAAAGGATAATTCGTATTTAGGCATATATACGAAGGAATAAGAAAAGGAAAGAACGACGTGGGGTGCAAGTCACGAGTTTTTCCTAGTTAGCTTTAGGAAACGAGTATATAAGGGGGGAAGGCATCATGTGTTAGGGTTAACACTTTTGAAACGCTTCTGATCATACGGCGCCTAGGCTTAAAGAAGTTCTTGTAAGCTAGAGAGGTCAGTGTTCTTTGTAATTCTAGATTCACGTGTTGTGAGATCTAGTTAAAGGTTTTTGGATTAAGCTTAGAATCGTTTGGGTCAATCTAGAGTTCTAGAGTTGAGTAACACCAAAGTTAGTGTAATCTTGTAAGGTTAACTAATCAGATTTTAGTTGAAATAAAAGCATTCGTCTTGGTGCTGTCCAAGACACAGAAATCTGTCGTTGTTAGTTTTTCCACGCTTACACCATTTTGTCTTCTCTCATTCAGAATCTGTCTCAAGTTCAGAGTATCGGCTTCCAAAATTTCTTTAGGCTTAAATGATGGTGCATTGATAAAACAGGTCTGAGAGGATGAATTGATATGTGGATTCAAATTCATGCTTTAGTTGCTTGGTTTTGGTACACCGTGTAACATCCCAACCGCCCCTATCGACGAGTCACCCATCCCTCCGTCGAGTTTGTGGGTCTTGCCCCTGTCCGACGGTCAGTGCATTATTTTTCTCGGTGGCCCGACCGACTGATTTACTTGTCCCTGCAAACACCACATGACATTTTCCCGTGTTTTGACCTCACTCACACGGTTTCGCAAAGTACTTCACGGAAGGTCACCCATCCTAGTCATACTCCAGCATAAGCATGCTTAACTCTGGAGTTCTCTTAGGGTAAGTGACCGGAAAAGGTAAGTGCACTTTGATGACATAGATAGCAAAATCAATCCATTTAAACTTATTCAAATGGGCCGGGTTCGGATCGTTACAATTCTCCCCCACTAAACGGGAATTCGTCCCCGAATTCTCATCCCGCCAGTGTGAACCCTAACCCCCAAACCCCAAGACAGTCTCATAGGACAGAACCATTTTGACTTCCCTTGGCTCTTATACCACTTGTAACACCCCGACCGCACCTACCGGCGAGTCATCCATCCCTCCGTCGGGCTCGTGGGCCCTGCCCCTGTCCGACGGTCGGTGCATTATTTTTTTCGGTGGCCCGACCGACTGATTTACTTGTCCCTGCAATCACCACATGACATTTTCCCGTGTTTTGACCTCACTCACACGGTTTCGCAGAGGACTTCCCGGAAGGTCACACCCATCCTAGTCCTACTCCACCATAAGCACGCTTAACTCTGGAGTTCTCTTAAGGTAAGTGAACTTTGATGACATAGGTAGCCAAATCAATCCATTTAAACTTATTCAAATGGGCCAGGCTCGGATCATTACACACCGTACACCGAAGAATGAGAAGGCATTGATCGAGATTCTAAATATGATGGAAAATGAGTTAAAAGTTCTGAGAGCTACGGAATCTCCGGTGGAGGAGATATTTCTCTTTGGAAGTATAAGGAGGATGTATTGAAGCCAAATTTTAATGCAAAAAGTACATGGAATCATGTACCTGAAGCATCTCCAAGAGTTGATTAGTGTAAGTATATCTGGTTTACCCCATTCAATGCCCAAATACTCTTTCTTCTCTTGCCTTGCGATTCACAATCGGCTCTCCACAGGCCAACACATGCTTGCATGGAATACTGGAGTTAATGCGTCATGGGTTCTTTTCCATGATCCTAGAGAATCAAAGGATCACTTATTTTTCTACTAGAGTATGGACAAATCTCGCTAAGGGCTTTCTCAAAGCTAGTTTCTCGACAGACTGGTCAGCCCTACTTCAACTAATCTCTGACACTTCTCATGGTCGACATCTTACCTTCCTCACTAGGTATGTGTTTCAAGCAACTATACATAGTATTTGGAGGGAGCGGAATGCGAGGAGACACTGTGCTACCCCATCTACTCCAACTACTATTGTGAAGCTCATCGACAAACAAGTGTGAAATCAACTACTATCAATCAGAGCCTTGGGAGACCATAAGTACGAGGAGAGCCTCCAATTATGGTTTGGCTAAAGGAACTAGTTTTTCTATATAAAACTCTGACGATTGTTTGATTTTCACTCTCGACAAAATTTCAGAAAACTGAGCTTCATGAAGCACTTGTTGTAAAAAGTATTTTTTGGTTTTAATAAATTGGATATTCAATTAAAAAAAAAATTGATGGAGCAAAAATTTGTCTAAGGTGAGAATGAAAGGAAAGAGACGAAGTTTATGGATTATGCTCTTTATTTTCCAATATCTTCTTTCAAGAGTTCGTTTACATTTATCTTTTAAAGACTTTATGGAAAAAGTGATTGAAGGAGCTCATCTCCTTTTCCGTAATTACTGTTTCTCTTTAGTAGGTAAAACACTTTTGCAATTTGCTCATTTTCTGTAGTTATGTCTCTCTGGTTTGCAGGTAAAGCACTTATGAATTTTGTCTTCTTCTATTGTTGTTGACTTGTTACTTACATTCCCCCTCAAACTTGGAGTGGGTGAGTCAGACACGCCGAGTTTGGACCTGAGCGCAATAAAGGATCGTCGCGGTAATGATTTGGTGAAGATGTCCGCAAGCTGGAGTGCGTCTGGAATGTGTTGCGTCTCAATGAGGCCGAGAGCAACTTGTTCCCGTATGTAAAGATAGTCCATATCGAAGTGCTTCGATCGGTTATGAAAACCTGGATTACCTGAAAGGTACACAGCAGAAAGGTTGTCACATTGTATTACTGTTGGTTGATGTTGCGAGATCCCAATGTCTCGAAGTAGAGAAGAAATCCATGTAATCTCTCGAGCTGTAGACGTTAAAGCTCTGTATTCAGCTTCCGTTGATGAGCTTGAGACCGTCGGTTGCTTTTTTGCTGACCAAGATATCAGATTTGATCCTAACATTGTACAAAAACCAGTGGTGGAGCGTCGAGCTTCCTTGCATACAGCCTAGTCAATGTCACAAAAAGCAAAGAGAAGGAGATTCGTGTTTTTTTTAATCAAAAGACCCATCTTTATAGTCCCTTGTACTTATCGTAGGATTCATTTCAGCAAACCAAAATCAGCGTATTGGATGTCCAGCCTTGTGATTGTCAGATATTGTAACTTTCCAGCAAGACTTCGAAAATATGTGGGTTCCGGGAATGGCTCTGAGTTGAGATTATCTAAGTGTTGTGGCATAGGAGTTGGCATGGGATTGCAATCTGTCATTCCGGCTTGATCAAGAATATCTGATGCATAGGCTGCTTGATGGAGAAAGAGATTAGTTGTGTGAGATTCAATCTGAATTCCCAGAAAGTAATGTGGTGGACCAAGATCTTTCATGGAAACACGGTTGTTGAGGGATTTGAGAAGTGCATCAAGAAAAATCTGATCACTGCCTGTAAGAAGAATATCGTCGACATATAGAAGTAGGACTAGAGTTTTTCCTTCTTGATGATATACATACAAGGATGGATCTGATTTACTGCAGACAAACCCAAAGTCAAGAAGAAAATTGCTGAAAGTGTCAAACCACGGCCGTGGAGCTTGTTTCAAGCCATAGAGAGCTTTGGTGAGGCGACAAACGTGAGATGGCTTTTCAGGATCAGCAAAGCCAGCAGGTTGGAACATAAACGCTGGTTCTTGCAAATCTCCATGTAAAAAAGCGTTAGAGATATCCAATTGCTTCAGAGGCCAGTCATTTGCTGTTGTGACATCATGAATCAGCCGTATTGTTGCTGTTCTAACAATAGGACTGAACGTCTCTAGATAGTCGACTCCTTCTTTCTGATCAAACCCTTTGGCGACAAGTCGTGCTTTGAGCTTGTCCACTGTTCCATCAGCTTTCAGTTTCGTCTTGAATACCCACTTTGAGTTCAAGATGTTCATGTCTTCAGTTGGTGGAACGAGTGAACATGTGTTGAGCATGTGAATTCTTCCCATTTCATCGAGCACATCTTGGTTCCAGCCAGGATGTTTCATTGCTGAGACAATAGTTTTTGGCTCATCAGTAGTGAATTTAGAAGCAGCGAGTACGTACCGAGGATTTGGTTTTTGAATTCTAGCTTTTGATCTCGTTGTCATTGAATGAGAGTTGGTTGTTGAAGTCGGATGGTCATCTCGACTTGTTGGAGCAACTTCTGTTGCTGTAGTTGTTGTTGCTACTTGAGCTGACTCCGCAGTTAACTCATCTCCTTATATGTCAGGAATGATCGGCTCAGTAGTTGTTGTGGGGATAATCTCTTGCACCAGTTGTTCTGCAGGAGTAAAGACAGGTTTAGGGAGATATTTAGGTACTGGAGGAGCATGAGGTATTGTAGATGTGGGCTCACTACATTTCCAAGCTTTGAGCAGAGGTGTCTGATACGTTGGGATCAATGATTTGTACTTCTCTCTGAAATGAAAATGACATGTCGAGAGATATACACCTTTCCGGTTGGTGGATATAGACATCGACATCCCTTGTATTGGTTGTTGTAACCGAGAAAGATACATTGAAGGGATCTAGGATCAAATTTGTGATGAGCCAATGGTCTTAGGCACGGGTAGCAAGCTGAAGCAAACACACAAAGAGCCGAATAATATGGTTTGCAGTGAAACAGAGTCTCATAGGGGCTGTTGTTGTTCATAACAGATGAAGGTAAGAGATTTCCCAGAAAGTTCGCTGTGAAGAAAGCCTCAACCCAAAAATTCAGCGGTGTATGGCTATGAAACATCATAGACAGTCCAAGCTCAATAAGGTGTATGTGCTTCCTCTCAGCTGTGCCGTTTTGTTGAGGAGTGTAGGGCACGAGATTCGGTGGCTGATCCCATTCTATGAGAAGTGTTCTTTTAATTCGTTGCTTGTAAATTCTCCACCTCCATCCCTCTGAAACACCTTTATTTTTGCATTTAATTGATTCTCTACCAGTTTTTAAAGCGCAATGAACACCGAAAAGAACTCAGATTTAGCACGAAGAGGATAAAACCAAGAGAATCAAGAGAAGTCATCCACAAAGACTGCATAATATTTGAACCCTTGATTAGATTCAACTGGTGAAGGCCCCCAAAGATCACAGTGTATTCGATCTAGGGGCTGTACAACATGAGAATCAGACGAAAAAACGATAATCTAGAGTTTTTCCCCATCTGGCAAGGCTCACAAACAATGGAGGTGCTGCTCTTATTCACTTTTATTTCTTTGCTTGTTTGACGTTGTTGAAGAATCCTTTTGTTTGAATAACCAAGTCGATGATGCCAAGTCTCCTCACTAGCTGCACATTGACGGTTAGAATAGAGAGCTACAAACTATGGGTTCTCTAACACATAGAGTCCATTACTGTGTGGTCCCTTGGACACCACTTTCTGAGTGTATAAATCAATAATGCAGACCTTGTTAGCATCAAAATAAACACCACATGGATAATCATTGCATAAATAGACACCGAGAAAAGTGATTATGTATAGCAGGGCACACTAAGACTTCATTTAAGGGGATAATACCTTTTTGAGGAGGAGATTTTGGTGGATCCAACATGTGTTATAGGGAGATAAGCTATCTCCAACCATGACAGTGTCATTGCCATCATAAGGAGTTGCAGACTGCAGAGTGTTTGTTGATGGGGTAACATGAGCAGAAGCTCCTGAGTCTGGGTACCGCTCCTTCCCACTATCATCAGAGACACGGAGAGAAGAGAAGGCTTGAGAAGGAACTTCACTCTGATAGTTATTGTCAAATCTGTTGTAGCATTTGATTGCAGTATGACCAACACGGCCGCAGATTTGACAAACAGGTCTCTCTCCTGAGGTTTGTGTAGAGGATTGGAGCTGAGAGAAACCTCTTCCACGTGTTGAGTAGCCTCCTCTGCCTCGGTTTTGTCCAAAAGGGCCTCTACCTTTCTGGCTGGGAACATATTGAGGAGCTCTAGAATCAGATCTTTCAGTATTGAAAGCAAGGTGAGGAGCGACAGAATCTGCGTCTTCATAGGATCTTAGTTTGGTGTCAAAGCCTTCCACATCTGAGACGACATCATTAAAGGTTGGAGGAGGGAGTTTACTTAATGAGCTTTGAATGACCGTAGTGATGGAGTCATATTCCCTTCCCAGACCATTGAGAAAGCCAAAAATCTTCATGGACTCATGTTCCGTAATTATGTCTCTCTGGTTTGCAGGTAAAACACTTTTGAATTTTGTCTTCTTCTATTGTTGTTGACTTGTTACTCACATAAGGGAAGTCACAGGTAACTTTCAAGGGATCCATGAAAATGGTTGATAGTACAAGCAGACTAGTTGAAAAGATATCAAAAAGTTGGTGGCGTTAAGGACAATTGGTTATCAAAATCCTATGCAAAAAAAAAGAACAACAATTAATTATTTCTCATAATGTTATTAACCTTTGCAGTATGCTAATGTTCCTGCTTTCAGCTTTCCATTATCAATAATTGCAGTCGTGAGCTCTGTTTCTTTATAGTCTGACAGCTCGTATATTATCTTTAGTATCTCATTCTTTTTAGCAAGTATTATCACGATCTTAGACAAAAACAATAACTTAGACCCAAAAAAAAAGAAGACAGAAACAATAACAATTATGGCTTTGAACTTTTGTTCCTAAGACACTCAATTTAACAAAAGTGTCGTGGAAAGCCTCGGTTATCATCTAAAAAAAAAGAGAAAGAAAACCTGCAACGACCTTCACAAATGCTACAAATAGGCCGTGACACACCATTGTTAGGAAGTATATGGTATTTGGATCCCATGCGTCCTGGTTTTGTATAGTATAAATTTCCAAGTACACAGTCAACATGGAAAGTCATCCCACACTTATTACAAGTGTAATACCATACACTTAGATCTGTCTTCGCCTCACAAATATCACACCATCGGTCACCGCTCACATTTCCACCTCCATGGCTCTTTAGTTGAGATGTTGTATAAGGGATGTGAATGCAGTTCGTGGTAATATGGTTCAGATAGAGAAACACACCGCACATCAAATCTTGAATTTCAGCCATAGCTACGTTGTAGTTGATATGTTTCATTACACTTGTATTAGAAACCGTTTGAGCATTGGTCACAAGCTGAACATCTAAACTCATCTCCTTCATTAAAAACAACCTACAAAGCAAGTTTGTGGTCTACACCAGACTGATCATTCCATGGCCAAGGTAAGTTTCTCTACTTCGATTTTATGGGTTTCTTTCAGCTCAAACTGGTTTAACTCCACTTAAATCAAACCGATCAAACAAGTTTTAAAAGGATCTTACCCGATTTTAACAATCAAAACTTGATTTTTTTTCTCCTCCTCTCCTCTCTTTCACGTGATCTTGTTCTTGGAAGAAAATTTTCACAAAACCTAATTTCATCAATTCTTAACGGAATTGAACGATTTTTGAGTGCATTTCACTCGGATTTTTGTGCTCTCTCTGTTTCTAACACTCACACACTCGATCTGCCAAGGTATGCGTCTCTATTTGCACAAACGCTGATGGCAGCATCTCTTGGACACAACCGTCAAGAGGTGCAAAGCAGCAACAACCGCGAGGTGGTCGAAATACTTCGTCATCAGAACCTAGAGACGAAGGCAAAGTCGCGGCCTCAATCGTTTATGTTAAGAAGAAAAAGATGAACATGATGAAGAAGAAAGGGAATGAATCACTTCACCTTGGCCTCGATCTGATCTCTCACAGATGACCGTATCAAAGGTGCAAAAATAAATCTGATACAAGCTCTGGCAGTCTGGAGAACCTTGGACCAATGTCAGTGGTATGTTTTATAATGGATTGCTCAATGTGGAGATGGTGCCTTAACGTTTTTATGCTCCAAGACTTTGTGCAATATGGGCATCCTGGAGGCTGTGCAAGAAATGTTGGAAAATTTGGTGTTTGTATATATTATATTCAAGCTATATCCTCTTTATCCAGAGGTAGTTCGACAGTTCCTTGCCTATATTGAGCTTTATTTTAAAGATGCTGCTTATCCTACAACAAGTGAATGGACTCTTTCATACTTTTCCAGTGGTATCTCTATGAGATATATATCCAGAAGGTATGTGATCTCTATGGATTTAACAGGGATAAAGAGAGTTGCAGGTTTCCAGACGACTTTCTGTAGATTTTTGAGTTGTGACCTGTGATTGGTACATGACCTTTTAGTCGCGTGATGCCAAGCTAACCATGATTAGGAACCCTGTGGTTCGAGTGGTAGCTAAGATCTTGGGTAACATCCTGTTCGCTAAGGAGAAAGCTGGAGCTTTGCGGAAAGATGAGTTGATGATGCTACATTTTGGACTTCTTCCTTTTGCCCGAGACATCTATGGTAGTGTGCCACCACTCGATCTTAGCACCAATCTTAGAGTTAAGTTTGCTTAGGTTCTTGTAGGAAAAAAGTTTAAAGGCCTAACAACGAATAAATCCAGGAAATAGGCTATTGGGAATCTTCTTACTCCAATTTTCAGATTCCACCAGAGAGACTTCTTTTCCATAGAACGTGTTAACGATCTTGAGTTTCTTGCGAAGCTCCCAATAGAAAGTCAAGTCTATTGTGCCTCATCAAGAAATTCAAGCTGGTCAACACGTTATGTGGAAGACAAGTCTATCTGGTGGAATCTGAAAATTGGAGTGAGAAGACTCCCAATAGCATTCTTCATGGATTTGATTAACTCATCCTTCCGCAAAGCTTTTTCTTCTTCCTTAGCGAATACAATGTTGCCCAAGATCTTAGCTACCACTCGAACCACATAGTTTCTAATCATGGTTAGCTTGGCATCACGCGACTCGAAAGGTTATGTACAAATCACATACCATAACTCAAAAATCTGTTGAAAGTCGTCTAGAAACCTGCAGATCTCCTTATCCCTGTTAAATCCATTGAGATCACACAACTCCGGGATAAATATCTCATAGAGGATACCATTGGAAAAGTAGGAAACAGTCCATTTACTTGTTGTAGGATAAGCATCATCTTTGAAATAGAGCTCAACGGAGGCGAGAAACTGTCGAACTAACTCTGGATAGAGATGATGTCTTGAATAAAATATGTCCGAACCCCAAATTTTCCAATATTTCTTGCACATCCTCTTTGATGCCCATCTTGCTCAAAGTCCTGGAGCATACAAACTTAGTAGGCCCCATCTCCACATTGATCAAACCATCATAAAACACACAACTTTTGATACAGAGGTTTAACCCTGTAAAAGGTACAAAATCAAAATCTCCGTATCAAGCTATATAGACTCCAAAAACTTGTTTATAAAAACTTGATACAAAGGTTTTAACCCTATAAAAGCTATCGCAAGTGCACAACAAATGTTGTAGTATTTAGGGATCAAATCCACAAATTTCAAGAGTCACACTACGATTCTTTAGATTAAAAATTAAGCTAAGACAAATATATGATTTGTTGTTTGCAATGTAAAACAAAAATAGCATATAAAAATGATGTAAAATCAATTAAACAAAACGCTAGGCCAAGGACAATTCAGAGATCATGAACATACAATTATTAAGCAACCAGATAAGCACAGTCTTATACTCATATATGAATGTTTAACCAATCCACTGCCGTGGTATCAATTACTTTATCTAGCACCCTAAGATTATAAATTGTCGTTTGAACAGATTGTCTTATCATCAGATTTCGTTGGCTAAGGACAATCCGCTCACCTATGTTCTATCAAGCAATTTATAACACTTTTGATGAATATATTAAAACCTAAATTAGAGACTAAGTGATCAATCCAGTCTAAGACCATCTCCAATGTACAAACTCTATTTTCTCCTCCAAAATAGCGTAACTCCAAAATGGAGTTGAATTTTGCTCCAATGTATAACTCCATTTTTTACTCCAAAAAAGAATATTCTAAATAGCATTAATACCTTTTAATTCTAAAATTTACAAATTAACTCCATGTATTTTTTTTCTTACAAAACTTCTATAAATTATAAATTAAATATTAATTAAATAAAAGAAAGTTACTTTTTGATATAAAAAAAAGAAAGTTACATAATATCATAAGAACATAGAATTTTTTATTTAAACATATTAGTTTAATTACAGCATTTCTAATAATGCATTTTAAGTTTTATTTTATTCTATAATCTTTTTAA
>JAHZTW010000001.1:119085564-119126556 GCA_020283515.1 Alliaria petiolata
TTTTTTTTTTTTTTAATCTTAATGAAACAAAGCAGAAACAGAAAGCTAATAAAACAGAAACAAGGAATCGTAAAGGATAGGGGTATGAAAAACCAAAGGTAGAACCTTTGGCTCTGATACCAGATGATGTAAGACTCGGATGGTGAGTCTTAAGGCAGGCGGAAGATGGGATCTAGAGGCTGGCTTTCACGCTCTCTCTTCTAGATCAATGGATGGTGATGGTAGAACAAAGGCTTGAATCCACAAGTCTTTGAGCCGAACGGTGTCAAACAAGCTGGCTTTCACGCTCTCTCTTGTTAGACGGTTTAAGGGGGAAGTGATGGTGGATCGAATAGCACCACAGAGGGATGGAAATTCTCTGATACTGCACAAACACTTGGCCTTGGTGAATCACACACGCAAGAGAACAAGCACGATTCTAAGCAAGCGGCGGCCGCTAGGTTTAGAAGAAAGTTCGTCTCTTTATTGATAATCAAAAGGTAACCAAAAATACAACGCTGCATGGGAGCTTTATAAACAGCTCGTCAGATAGCCCTAAGGCCGAAAACATAAAACAAAACGACAATACATGAAAAGCTAAAAGAAACAAAACGCAAAAAGGCAAAATTACATGAAAATGGAAAGTTCTCTTAAACTAAAAAGAAAATAATAAAAAACTAAGCCTATTTTGCGTGGCCTTCTTCTGGGGCTCGAACCTTGGTCTCTTGGATGGGCTAAGAACCGCTGAGACAAGTCAGATTAGTTGTACAAATTGTATAAATTGAGTATACCTGGTTTTGGCGCGCGATGGCTGGAAATGCTTTATTGGCGGTCATGTCCGGTCCTTGGCCGTTCCATGCTGGCTTCTTGATGATTCCATCTTCTTGATGTCCAGTGAAGTCGAGATGATAGAAGTCTTCAAGTGTCTTCCCGTGGTTAGCTCCCAAAACGTCTTCTTGCTCCATTTGCTCTCTCTCGGCTTCAAGACTTGTATCTGCGGCATCTTGAGGCTCAGGTGTGATCTCCGTGAGATTCTTGTTGTCCTGGACTCCATTTCCTGCCAAATAATCATACATACCTTGGTGTGTACGAGGCTGGTCGTCTTTGAGGCTCAGCTTTGCGAATTCCTCCAATATGTCCATTTCGGGTGCGTTGGAGCTATCTTTGAGGTCAGCTTGTGGTGGTGGATTTTTGAACGTATCTCCCAGCTCCATTGTGCTAAGGAGGGTCTCCACAGCTACATTGAATCCTTCTCTAAGTCTCCTGGTCTTGGACCGTGTCATTGGTGAGGATTTGACCGTCGGTATAAGCTCGTTGGTCTCGGCTAGGTTGATGTCCTCATCACTTAGACTCCACTAATCTTTAAATCCTAATACTTTCAATTTTAACCCAAGTTTGGCAACGGCGCCATTTGATAAACAGGATTTTAACCGGTTTGATAATCAAAACCTAAAGGTCTTTTTGCAGTTGTAGTACTTTAGGTGTCAAACCAACCTTGGGGTGAAAGCTACTAAGATTACAAAAGTTATATGAAGCTAAGCAAAATTCGAGTTAAATGGGTGAAGAATTCTAAATTAATTACTTGCGGTTTGTAAATAGACACGAAAACTATTTTACAATCCCTACAGAAGGATAATAAAAGTACTAGATGACTCTAGAATAATAAAACAACAAATCTAGTAATTTAATAAAATACAAATCTAAATCCGGATTTATTATACAGATTTGATGGTGAGTAGCAAGATAATAAGAAAAACTATTTCTAAAATTCAAACAATTACCAAATCAACAACAGGTAATAATACAAGACTCTAAGCAATTCCTAAAAATAATAGAATGATAAAAACACAATTTTACAAATTTATAAAACTATATTGCATAATTAAATTATTTAATGGAAATTTAATCAAGATAAACAAACATAAAACTAAAGGAAAATGGTTTTTTGGTTGTAAATTATTAAAAACAGATTCTAGGTTGGGAATCATGCTTAGGGAAGTTGAAGATTCGAACTTGGGGTTTAAAAACATAAATTCTTACTCTTTTAGTTATTTCTCTAAACCTTAAGAAACCAAATTAGATTTATCCATGATGTGTGGCATAAATCCTTTCTTCACCCTTTCCTCCTAACCCATGATGTTTGGTGGAAAGAAAAGGTGAAGAACATTAAGAATGGATCTTAAAAAAAATGGTTTAACTAGCTCCCTAAGCATCCATGATGTGTGGGAAAGGATGAGCTAGTCTCTTGGATTTGGTTTTAAGGGATTTCCTAAGTCTTGTTAGGATAAGGAAATCCCTAGATTAAAGAGATCTCGTTAGAGAGTCTCTAGACCTTAAAACCCCCAAATCCAAGAAGAGAATTAAAATGAAGTACATGATGAAAACAAACCAAGTTTTTAGTCTCCAACTTCCTTAATCATCCCAACCTTAAATCTTAGGCGGTTTACTCACAAATCATGTTCTTATCTCCTTTAAACTTAAGTTTAGAGTTAAGGAACATGACCAATGAGGTTTTTAAGAAAGATTGAAATTTAATTAAATACTTGTGGAAGATAATAAAATACAAGGATTTTCAAAAGATCTAAATAAAAACTAAGAAGAAGGATTTGACTTTAGAATAATTTAAACACTTGCTATCTATAAAATAAGAGTTCTTAACAAAAGATTTAAACAAGAATTAAGAAGAAAGACTTAACTTTAGAATATGTTAAATACGAAATCTATATAATAAAAATACAAGTTTTAAAGAACTAAAATAAGAAGAACTATAAAACTCAAGAACAAGGGAAAGCTTATAAGAACACTTAAGAAGACTTTGAAAGAGAGAATATAAATACTTGATTGTTTACTTGATGAAAAACTGAATGAAATTTACAAACACATAAACACTCCTTATATAGAGTTTTAAATATGGCTCTTGGCCTTAAAAGAGGGGTTAAGGGGCAAGAGACAAGGGGCAAGAGACAAGGGGCAAGAGACAAGGGACCTATCTAATCCCACTTACTTAAAGCATAAAAACTTTTATGACTCAGCTTCCTTTTTGGTCCGCGTGGTTGGGTCGATCGGTCACTCGATCGTGTCATCAGATCGGGTCACTTGGTCGATTGTCTAGTCGATCACTCTTTGATCGACTCATTTTGCAAGATCGTCCAGTCGATCACACCTTGATCGAGTCATTTCGCTCGATCTTCCTCTCGATCTTGATTGAATCGACTGGCCTTAGTCGATCTACCAGTCGATCTCGGCTCCTTTTCTTTTGTCCGAGTTTTCTTTTTGATTCCTGCCAACTCTTATGTTCTTCTTTCATCTTCTTGTTAATGCTCAACATCCATCACAGCTCCAAGTACTCAAAACAGCCTGAAAAAGATGCAAATATGCAAGAAACATGCAAATGCTAATGCAAAGTTCTCTAGGACTTAAAATGGTACAAATGATGCAAAATAGTCTATTATGAATGATGTATGCATAAAAAACCTATTCTAAATGTAAGCTAAATATGCGAAATATATGAGTATATCATGAATATGCGATGAAAACTAAAGTGAAAGTGCAAGAATGAAGTCCTAACTAGCATGAAATGTGTGCTAAAAACATGAATTTACAGAGATATCAGTACCTCCACCTCTCTTGTAAATATTTCTCTTACCTTTTCATTTTGTGTTTTATGTCATGTTGATTGAGGTCTCCTCTAGACTTTTATTACACAAGGGACTGTGTAATTTAAGTTTGGGGGAGGGGTTGAGAAATTTGACATTGTGTTTTGTGAGTCTTATTTTTCTTTTATGTATTTTGAGTCTCATGCATTCATTTAAGGCATAGAAAAACCAAAAAAATTGAAAATTTTGAAAATTTTCAAAAAAAGATAGTCATTTAGATGTTGCATTTGCATTTTAGGATTGAGTCTAGTTGCATTGCATTCATATGCATTGGGAGCAATGATGAGCTAATACTTGTAGAATGCCAACTCATGTGATCAATTCAATGCCCTAGTTAGTAGTTTTTTGTTGCTTTTGAGCAAATCTTGAAAGTAAGGAAGAACCATGCTTGGACCACTTCACTAGCCACTAGATTTTGGTCGAAATAGGGCCTTGAAATTGATAGACAACTCTACTCACTTGAACCTAAATTTGACAATTAAATATCATGCCTTGCATTGAAAGTGAATTCATGGATAATAGACATACATGAGCTTTCTTACTCACTCTACCACTCTCTTGCTAGCTCAAGTAGTACCCCCACCTTACCTTACCTCCTTAAAACCCAATTGTTCTAGTGATAATGATTGTGAGGCCTATTTTTTTTTGATTAAACTTAGCATAAAGTGTTAGGTTCGAGACGACAAGTTTAGACTCTCATGTAGATTCTAGCTCTCACATATCGAGGCTAGTTTTAGGTTTAGGAATTGGGGTATGGGTCGCGGTGCTGCTTGGTGGTGTGGCTTGGATTATATGCTTGCATGTTAGCATAATGAGTTGTGAAAGGGAGTAAAAAGAAAGGGAATGAAAGAGGCTTGGAAGGAGAATAAGGGAAGCATAGATTAGAATGGTGGATCTTGTGATTGAAAAGAAAAAGTGTAGCTCTAAGTGTAAAAGGAATTGGGTAGCCTTAGTAAGAGAAAAAGAGAAATCAAAAGAGGCTAAGAAGCCAAAGAAAGAGAAAAAGGCTACCTAAGTGTAAAAAGAAGAGCTAGGTTGTTAAAAGATCACACCATTCGCTATGAGTTAAAGGTTGAAGAAGTTTCCCCTAAGTGCTATAAGAAGAAGAAGTGGTTTATGAGATTCATGGGTTTAGCAAGGCACAAAAGGCCTTGGGAAAAGGGTAGCTTTAGAGGGTTGAGTGAGCTTTAAAGAAGATGAATGAGAGGGGTATAGGACCATTGATAGCATTATGGGTAGATGAGAGTCTAGTCTTGTATGCATCACTTGTCTTTTACCTTTAGCATTATGCATAAAGTTTAATCCTTTTTGAGTGAAACCCTTATGCGAATTTGAAGCCTTATGAATTGAGATAATTTTTATCTCAAAACCTAGTCGCTTAGCCAAATGAATTCGCTTGCATTGCATTGTCATGATCCACGGTTTGCACTTAATGAATGTTAAAGAGTTGGCTTGATAGGAAGGTTTATCTAGATCGAAATCTTAGTGCATTTGATTGTTGAGATGGGCATGGCTAACTCTTTTGGAGTAGGATGAATTCAAATGCACCTTAGAATTAAGAACTAGGACATTGAGTTGATTGTATTTGTTGGCATTTTTTGGATGATGAGCTCCCACCTTCAAATCTCTCTCTTGGATTTGTCATGCTTGTTTGCTTGAGGGCAAGCAAAATGCAAGTTTGGGGGAGTTGATATACTCATAAATTAGCATATTTTAGCACTCATTTTAGATAGCTTTGCATTCATTTATGCATTCATTTAGCTACTTTTAGTCCAAATTGCATCCATATTAGAGTTTAGCAAGTTTTAGCTTAGGATGTTGCATATTGTGCATATTGAGTCTTAATTAGGTACTTTGGAGGCTTGGAGGACCTCTTTGGAGAGTTGGGTGACAAGGAGAAAGAAGAGAAGGGAGCCAAACATGAAGCAGACAAATTTTAGAAGTGTATCGACCTTGGTGTCGACCTACCAAGGTCGATATAGCTCGGCAGGGAAGAAGTAGTGCGCGTATCGGACGATTGTGTCGAGCTACTAAGCTAAGGTCGATACACATCTCATCCGAAGTCTGAAGGACGGCGTATCGGGCATCTGTGTCGAGCTACTAAGCTCGACACACTCCTTGAGGGAACTTTTAGCAGCGTATCGACCTAGCAAGCTCGATACGCTGCCCGATTTTCAGACTTAAACCGGGTCAATACCCGATTTGTTCCGGGTTGACCCGGGTCGTCCACTGTTCACTATAAATAGGAAAATACCTAATTTTTCTTAAGTATCTTTAATCTCTTGTTCTTGCTTAGAAAACTTTCCCTTTTGGGTTTCTAAGTGATTTTGTAAGACATTTCTTAAAGTTTATGCAATCTAGTACTTATCTTTTTTAATCTTTCATCTTCTATCTCTCTAATCATGTTTATCTCTATCTCTTTCATAGGATTTTAGGGATTAACCATGATTAGTGAGAAGTTTCATTAGGATCTAGGGATGGGTTAGATCTAGGGTGTTTTAAGGGTTAATCTTGATGCCTAGGGTTAGATCTTCCCATTTCCCTCCTTGTTTAGTGTTCTAAGAGCATCTCCAATGGTTACCCTCATTTGTTTTTCTCAAAATGATGTAACACTAAAATGAGTTTGTGTTTTACTCCAATAGTTACCCTCATTTTTTCCCTCAAAAAGAATATTCCACATATATTCTTTTCTTACTTTATTATTAATTGCTTAAAACATCCTTTAACTTTTCAAAGTTTACAAATTCTATAAACTTATTTTATTTTTAATAATAGTTCAACCAAATTATGATTTAATTTAAATTAAACATTTATTATTTAATAAAATTACATAAAATTACAAAATTAATCCAATGCAGAATTTGGCTTAAACATTATTGTTACTATATTTCTCCCACAAATGATCAATTAAGGCATTCCTAAGTAAGAAATGAGCTTCTTTATCTTTGATTCGTCTAAATCGAGCTAAAAATTCTTGAAATCGAGTATTTTCATCTACTACTATTTCAACTACCGGAGGTGGAGCTTCTCTTCCAACTTCAATTGGTGCCTCGAGATCACGTTCATCTTCGATTATCATGTTGTGCAAAATTATACACGTAGTCATTATGTCATGAATCACATTTTTTTTCCAAAAGCGAGCAGGTCCTTTCACAATTGCAAAACGCGATTGGAGAACACCAAAAGCACGTTCCACATCTTTTCTACACGCTTCTTGTTGCATAGCAAAATATTTTTTTTTTGGACCGATTGGCTCTTGAATAGTTTGCACTATGGTAGACCATTTTGGATATATACCATCAGCCAAATAGTAGCCCATATTATATTATTTTCCTTGAATGATATAATAAGCTGAAGGAGCAAGATCGGAGAAAAGGTGGGAAGACTCCAACACATTGATATCATTATTGGTGCCTGGCATACCAAAAATAAGCATGCCGTATCCAAAGATCATAATCTGCCACTGCTTCAAGAATAATAGTTGGTGATCCACTCCGACCTGCATATTGTCCAGCCCAAGCTGTAGGATAATTTTCCACTTCCAATGCATGCAATCTAAGCTACCAAGCATTCCTGGAAAGCCGCGTTTCTCACCAATGTAAAGAAGCCTGGAAATGTCACTTGCTGTTGGCGATCGTAAATATTGCTCTGAAAATATAGCAACTATAGCTCGACAAAATCTTTTCATGCTTTCGATTGCCTTTGATTCGCCTATCTTCACGTACTCGTCTGTGGCATCAGCTGGCAGACCATATGCTAGCATCCGAAACACGGCTGTTACTTTCTGAAGAGATGATAATCCAAGCCTACCAGTTGTGTCACTTCGTTATTGAAAGTAGTTGTCATGACTTTCAACTGCTTCAATAATACGGAGGAATAGAGAACGAGACATGCAATATCTATAAAACATAGAGTTCTAGTGGTATTTATAGAAGACTATAAAATATAAAATATTTTTGATGATAATTGAGAATTTTGGAACTATGTCATTGTATTTTTATTGTATTGTCAAATCTGGTGATAGTACTTTGAGAACGTGAGAATCTTGGAACCACTTTATTATTGTATTGTCAAATTGGTCATAATACTTTGAGAACGTGAGAATCTTGGAACCACTTTATCATTGTATTGTCAAATTGGTCATAATATTTTAAGAAGTGTGCGAATCTTTGAACCACTTTGTCATTGTTTGTCAAATATGTCATAATGTATTGAGAAGTGTGAGAATCTTTGAATCACTTGGCCATTGTGTTATCACATCCACTCATAAATTTAGAGTGATATACCTCTATAAATAGCATCATGGATTTTTATTTTCAATCACAACACTTAATCATTCCACAAATTTTATACTCATTAACATTGTTTTCTTAGGTTATTTAACAAAAATGCCACTTCGTACTTAAGGATATAGTCATGAAGAAGATAAACTTATATGCCAAGTTTATATGGAAATTTCCCAAGATCCAATCACAGGTATGTATCAAACATCCGATCAATTTTGGTCTCGTGTGGTAGAAGCATACGAGAATGGGAAAGAAGCAACTTGGAGTGAACGTTCGAAAAGATCAATCCAAGCTAGAGTTCAAGCTATTGAGAAAGCAACAAAAAAATTTCATGCATGCATCAAACAATGTGAAAACAGACGTCCAAGCGGTGCTTCAAGTGATGATATTGTGAGTATCAATATCTGAATTTTTTTTTTCCATTGTCATTATATTTTTTTTAATAATTAAAATGATATGTAGTTCAATCAAGCAAAAGTAATGCTAATGGAAGATCCAAAATATAAATCAGGTTGGAAATTTGATCATGTGTGGAATATTATCAAGAATTTTGAGAAGTTTAAAGATGATGACACCCCTACTAGAAAAGTGAGAAATCCATGTGGTTTTGGATATACATCTTTAGAGTTAGAAAATCCTACTCCAGATTCTGTTACACAAGCATCTCCAGGTTTGTCTTCATTTTCTCTAAACTTAGATGACGACGAAGACATTATTGGCAGATCTTCATCTCAACGACCAATTGGGGTGAAAAATCCAAATTGAAAAGAAAAACTGATGATCAAACATCATTGGTAATCAACACTTTAGAAGAAGGAAACATACAACTTCTGGAGCAACTAAAGAAGACAAGTGCACAAAGACAACACCATTTGGATATTCAAAGTAAGAATTATGCCTTGAAAGAACTCAAGGAAGAAAATAAATTTTTATTTCGGGATTTGAATTCCATACAAGATTCAAAAATCCGTGCATATGTTGAGGCGGAACAAACACGAATTTTACAAAAAAGAGTTGAACAACAACAAGATCAACAAGCTTCTCCGGCATCTTCATTTGGACAATTTTTTAATGATCTTGGTGGATCTGGAAAAGGTTTACCAGATTATTAAAAATGATTATATGTTGTGTTATTTTAAATAAAATTTAAGTTGTTTTTATGCTATGTTAAATGTGTATGTGTGTGTGTGTTTAAGAAAAAAAAATTATATTAGTTCCTATGTATTTCGTTTTATTGATGTTATTGTATTTTCTTTTTATTAATATTATTTTTGTTTTTTTTAATTTTTGTAAAAAAAAATATTATTTAACTATTTATAGTTTATAATTTTGTTTAAGTAATAAAATAAAACCCTAAAAAATTATTAAAAAGTTAAATATAAATAATTAACTTTGTTTAGGTATAAAATAATAACATATGAAAGTTTAGGTGCCAATTTTTAAATAAATAAAGTGGAACAGAAAAATGAGTTTGTGAATAGTGTTCCCTCAAATTTGAGGGGATACTGTTCATAAACTTATTTTTTCCCTCAAATTGAAGTACCATTGGAGAAGGTTTTCCCTCATTTTTTGATGTTTTTCCTCAAAATGAGGGACCATTGGAGATGGTCTAAATGCTAAAACTAGGCCTTAGGGAATTTCACACCCACAAGGTGTTTGATGAAATTCCCCAACCAACTAAACAAGGGATTTACATTCCTACCTCATGGAAGTGATTGTCTAGAGTGCTTGTTAGCTTCCTTTTCACTAATAAAAGTTAGTTCTTGATTATGATGATTAATGAAGGGATTAGTGTCATGAAAGTGGATTAGTCTAGCGATTGAGTTCTAAGCCTAGGGATTAGCTTATATTGTGATTGTTTGGCATCAAAGATTGATTCTTGGAACACCTAAGATTGATAACCCCATCCTTGGATTCATTTTAGTCTTTTGATAATCTTGATTAGTAGTTAATTAGCTTGATTTGGTTTGTTTGATCAATTAGGTTGTTAGTTAAATCCAAAAACTTATTTGCTAGCTTAGATTAAGAAGTTGTATGCATTCCTAGTGTCTTAACCATATCCATATGGATTGATCCTCAAGTACCTACAATGACATGAGTGGGTTTGAGTAATTGTTAAGCCTCACCAAGAAACCGCTTATCAGCAACTAATCAATTCCCCGGCAACGACGCCAAAATTTGATATGCTCAAATTTACCTTAGAGCTACTCTCTCAAATTAAGAGATCAATTGCAGTATTAAGGGATCGAATCCACAGAGAATTAGATTGTCACACAACAGATTTACAAGTTCGAATTAAGCTAAGAAGAAAGAAAGTAAAAGACAACGAGCAATTTAAAAACGGTGTAAATTCAGGAGAGAAAACGCTAAGCTATGGCAAATTCACAGGTATGAATCTAAATCTCTTTGCAAATCCTATCAATACAGACAAGCATTAATAACAGGTTCGATTGTTCACAAAATCCCTAAACCAAATCTCTTTGCGAGTTGATATTTTTCTCATCTAACATTAGTTCTGGCAATCAATAATACTCGCGCATCTATTAATCAACCTAAGATCAGATTCTAGGTCGCGAAGCTAGAATAAGCATTAAACACAAATCCAGATGAAGTACAATCAGATTAATCCATACAGTAATTCAATTCTAACAACTTATCGTCAACCCTTGGATAACCCAAAACCTAACTAAAATAAAACTTGTCTTTAGAATATAAGATATATCTCCTTTTTCGTCCACTTGTGTATACAAATGTGTAATTGTTCCCGGATTAGCATAGTTCAGTACGTAAAAGTACATCAGAAGTAACTTGAATGAATTCTTCTCTGTTCCATGGGCTGTTGAAATTGCCAACTCTCTTGCTTTCCAACACTCAATATGAAGCTGTTACCCTATGCTCCCTTAGGATTGCCGGAGGTAAATCTTTTGCATACACATCATCCTCATATGTATACATAGGAACATTCTCCCTATGTATATCTCATCATCCTCATACCTCAAATCAACATCGTGGATGTTATATGGTACACATGCCATCCGTTGCCTTTTCTTCAATGACTCCCATCCGTTGTCACGTTTACTTAAACGTTTTCCTGAACTTGGCAAACAAGGTGGATCCTTCAAATCCTCTTCACCGAAAGGAAGATTCACAGGTATCTTTGGCATACGAGGTAGCTTATCCCCCGACTTTTGTATAGGTGGAGTTGATTCCTTTCAGCAGGAGTTTCAAATTCAGGGTCACCGACGGTTTGACCACTCATATTTCTATACCTTGACGATGACTGTAGTGGTTCCTCAGCAAAATCACCATCCCCAAACACAGGGGAATGTCCATTCAACATATTCTTGCAAACTGGAACATTTGAATACTCAACCTCGAAAGGTGGATCTTTCAAATCCTCTTCACCGAAAGGCACATTCAGAGGCATCTTTGGCATACAAGGTGGCTTCTTTGCCGACTTTTGTATCGATGGAGTCGATTCCTCTTCAGGCGGAGTTTCGAAAAAAAATTCAGGGCCAGCGCCTGTTTGACCACTTATATTTCTATACCTTGACGATGAATGAGGTGGTTCCTCAGCAAAATCTTCATCCCCAAAAACAGGGGACTGTCCATTCAACATATTCTTGCAAACTGGAACATTTGAATTATCAATCCCCTCTTTCTGTGATGTCTCGGAAACTTCACCAGCTCCACCTGCCGAATCATCTTCTTCATCGTCTCCATCCACCTCTGACAACCCGTCATTTAAACTTAGCTCATGCCAGAAGTCCCAATCGTAATCATCATCATCTTCGTCTTCATTACCATCCTCCACTCCGTCTTCAGAATCATCATCATCGTCGTCTTCCTCGTCATCTTCTCCATTCCCGGCTTTCGAATCATCTGTACTTCCATCTTTACTTTTGTCGGAACCTTTTTCCCGTCTTCATCCCACTTCAAACTCCTCCACGTGCTTCCTTAATACCTCATCTTCAATATCCCAGCCTGATTCACATCCACTCCCACTACTGTTTCTCTCCTCCATTTTCTTCAATGAGAACATAACTCGATCTTCCCCTCCTTATTTCAGCAGTTACCCCTTTCTTTGCATTCAAAATTACCAGATCATCTCCGACAATCTCTCGGAAGGTGACAAACATGTTAACATATTTATCCCCTTTATGCAACTATCTCCACTGGTGCTGTCCCGTTCCCATAGAGCTCAGCTAGCGCATCCTCTGCCCAGTAACATAGTTCAGCCGACACTACGCGGGTATCTAAACCATACTCTCCCGCAATTTTTTCCCTTATCCAGTCAATCCCTACAATATTACGCAAATTTATTGACCTACCCA
This sequence comes from Alliaria petiolata, assembly GCA_020283515.1. Classification (NCBI taxonomy): domain Eukaryota; kingdom Viridiplantae; phylum Streptophyta; class Magnoliopsida; order Brassicales; family Brassicaceae; genus Alliaria; species Alliaria petiolata. The sequence continues at coordinate 119,097,820 of JAHZTW010000001.1, forward strand.
TCCTAGATTTGTCAATCTTGAAATCACAAACACCATTAGAGTACATAATCCACCGGCCTGCCATCACGACAATATTCCCATCCACTTCACCTGTCGGATTCAATAATTAGTGAACATTACCAGCAAGACCAGGTGTACAAGTAGGTGGATAATTGATATACTCATATATTTCATACATTTAGCTTGCATTTAGGACATAATTGCATTCATATTGCATTCATACTTAGAGAAATTGTCACTTTTGTCTCATTTTAGCTCATAGGACACTTTGCATTAGCATTTGCATATTTCTTGCATTCTTGCATCATATTCAGGTTTTTTTGGATACACTGGAGCTATGGAGGGTGCGTGGATATGCTAAGGATCGAAAAGGAGCCTATGGATACTTTAAGAGCTCGGCCATGAAGCAAGGGAACGAAGATCGAGGTGGAGATCGAGCTAGGCAGGTCGACCTAGACGAGATCGACCAGAAGATCGAGACACTCAGGTCGTTTCAAGGAAGGAGATCGAGGTCAAGATCGACCAAGATGATCGAACGAGAGTACGGACACGGAAACTATGTTTTCAAAAGCCAAAGTTTTAATCTTGAACCTCCTTAAGTGTGATCCTCAACCTTGAATCCATCTTTTAGCCTTTGAAAACTTAAGCCTTCATTTCTTAGTTCTAAAGTTTGAGTCTTTTGTGTTACCTTCAAGAGCAACAAGTCCAAGATTGAAAGGGTCCGGAATCCTTTGCTACGGTACATACTGCAGCTCCTTGCTAACACCATCTCGGGGAAGACCTCAGACTCAACCGTGGAGGGGAGCGAGCTAAGCTTTCTCTTCCAAGGCTTAAAAGAGATTTTGTGGGACGAGGGTTGGCTCGCGGGTAATGAGGAAGACACTGTGGATGACAACTTCGGCGAAGACGTCAACTACGGATGCATCCTAGCTGCCTCGTTGGTAAAATACAAGAGGGTGGTCCGTAGAGCAATGTCATGCTCTATCACCCTAGGAGGATTCCTAACTCCTCTCTTTGAGAAGGCGGGAGTAGACCTTACATTTTTCAGGCATGCACGGTGAGAGCCTACATGGACCACAACTACATGCTTGCAATGGACTTCTTCGGACCCCCACCCGCCCCCAAAACATTTGCTTACTACTTCAAGAATAAGCAAAATGAAGGGAAAACTTACATACTCCCAAGTCCGAACGGTGTGTTAATAGACTGCCTTGAAGGACTCGAGTTCTTGCCACCGGATGAGGCGTGCTACATGGCATTTGGAAGCACGGCTACGATTCCAATCTCCATAGACTCCTCCTCACCAACCTCCTCTTCCTCTTCGTTGCACTAAGGTACCAAAGCACCAACCATTGTAAATACCACACAATTTTATTTTCTTTTGTTTGCCTTGTCATTTTGGTCTCCTCTTGGACTTGGGTGACACCGAGACGTTGTCATTCAAGTTTGGGGGGGGGGGGGGGATTGTGTGCTTTGACATGTTTTCATTTGGATCTTGTTTTTTGTTTGCATCCTTGAGTCTTCATGCATCCATCTAAGTGCATAGAAAAATACAAAAAAATCAGAAAAATTTTCAAAAATTTCAAAAAAAAAATTCATGTAGCTTGCATTTGCATCGTAGAATATTTTAGGATTGAGTCTAGAATTTTTATCATTTAGGATTGCATTCATATGCATTAGGAGCAATGATGAGCCTATCCTTGTATATTGTTAAACTTTTGTGATCAATTCAATACCCTAGTTAGTAGTTCTTTGATGCTTGTGAATAAATTTGAAAGTAAGGAAGAACCATGCTTGGACCACCTCATTTGTCACTAGTTTTGGTCGAAATAGGTTTTGAAATTGATAGCCAACTCTACTCACTTAAACCAAATTTTGACATTTAATTATCATGCTTGCATTGAAAGTAAATTCATGGATTTAAAATACTTGAGCTTTCTTATCCACTTTGTCACCCTTTTGCTAGCTCAAGTAGCACCCCTACCATAACCAACCTCGTTTGAAGCCAATTGTTCTTGTGTGATTACTTGTGAGGCCTTTATTTCGATTGAACTTAGCATAAAGTGTTAGGTTTAGGACGACAAGTCGAGGCTTTCATGTAGACTCTAGCCTCGCATTTTGGGGCTAGCTTTAGGCTTAGGATTAGGGGGGTTGTTGGCCGTGGTACCATTTGATGCTTTGTGGAAAAGTTTGGAAAGAAAGAGGTGATGAATAAGGGCTTGGTGAAAATAAGGGGAAACATGGTTTGAAATGGAGAGTCTTGTGTTTAAAAAGGAATACCTCAAGGTTAAAAATGCTAGGTGGTCTTAAGAAAAAGAAATGTGAATCAAAAGAGCCGAAAAGGGCCAAATTAGAAAAAAGAAGGCTACCTAGAGATAAGAAGAAGAGCTAAGTTAAAGAGAAAAGACTACTCCATTCGCCGAGAAATAGGTTGAAGAAGTTCCCCTTAGAGTTTTAAAAGGAGAAGTGGGTTTGAAATTCAAAAGGTTAGCAAGGCACAAAGAGCCTTGGGAAAAAGGGTAGATTCTAGAGGGTTGAGTCAGCTAAAAAATGAATGAGAGGGGTATAGGATCATTGGTAGCATTTCGGGTAGATGAAAGTCTATTCTTGTATGCATCACTTGTTTCTTACCTTTAGCATTATGCATATAGTTCAATCTTTTTGAGTGTTACCCTTACTTAAAAGCAAAACCGGATGAATTGAGATCACAATTATCTCAAAACCCAGTCCCTTAAACAAATGAATTTACTTGCCTTGCAATGTCATGATTCACGGTTTCATACTTAATGAATGTTAAAGAGTTGGTTTGATAGGGAGGCTTGTTTAGATTGAATTCTTAGTGCACTTGAATGTTGAGATGGGCATGGCTAACTCTTTTGGAGTAGGATAGATTCACATGCATCTTAGAATTAAGAACTAGGATATTGAGTTGATCATTATTGTTGGCAATCTTGGATATTGAGCTCCCACTTTAAACCTCTCTTCCTAGCTTGAACTTTGTTTGCTTGAGGGCAAGCAAAAGGCAAGTTTGGGGGAGTTGATATACTCATATATTTCATACATTTAGCTTGCATTTAGGACATAATTGCATTCATATTGCATTCACACTTAGAGAAATTGTAACTTTTGTCTCATTTTAGGTCCTAGGACACTTTGCATTAGCATTTGCATATTTTTTGCATTCTTGCATCATATTTAGGTTGTTTTGGATACACTAGAGCTATGGAGGGTGCGTGGATATGCTAAGGATCAAAAAGGAGCCTATGGATACTTGAAGAACTCGGCCATGAAGCAAAGGAACCGAGATCGAGGTGGAGATCGAGCTAGGCAGGTCGATCTAGACGAGACCAGAAGATCGAGACACTCGGGTTGTTTCAAGGAAGGAGATCGAGGTCAAGATCGACCAAGATGATCGAACGAGAGTACGGACACGGAAACTAAGCCCGGGAAGAACGAGGGCCAGATCGAGCTCCCGACTCGTTCGTCTGAAGATCGACCAGAGGATCGATAGAAGCACTTGATCTACCCGACCGAATCGACCCAACGATCGAGCAAAAGAGGACGTTCCAGGCGCAAGATCGAGTGAGAGATCGACGACTGAGGTCGATCTCTAACCTTATCCGGACAGCTCAAATTTTGGAGTTTAGTGAGGGGACTATTTCCCTTTTGGTATAAAAGGTTCTTGTCCTATTTTTGGCAAAGGATCCGAGTTTTTACGATTTGTCTCCTTCGTCTTTGAGCCTTAGCTGCCATTGTTAATTTTTAAGCTTTTCTTGTTTATGTAAAAATTTAATCTTGTTTTTAATCTTAAGTACTTCTATTAATCTCTCTCGCTTAGTCGCCTAATCATGTTTATCCTTTCTTCCTTTACGTTTTCATATGCTTTAATCATGTGTAGTGAGTAATCCACCAAGGGTTTAAGGTTTGGGTGATTAGGGAGTTTTAAAAGGTTAAAGCTTTGGTTTTTCTTGTTCTTCATCTAATCTCTTCTTGGATTTTGGGGTTTTAAAGCCTAGAGACTCTTGAGAAAGATCTCTCTGATCTTGGAGATTTTCTTGTCTGAAAAAGATTTAGGAGATCCCTTAAACCCAAATCCAAGAGGCTAGCTCATCCTTTCCCAAACGCCATGGATGCTTAAGGAGCTAGCTAGGCCGGTTTTGAGATTTATGCCTCAAGTTCTTCTCCCTTTCTTTCCACCACGAACAATGGGTTAGGAGGAGAGGTTGAGGAAAGGATTTACACCACAAACCATGGGTAAATCTAGCTTAATTTCTCAAGGCCTAGAGATAGCACTTCAAAGTGTAGATCTATGTTTTCAAAACCCAAAGTTTTAATCTTGAACCTCCTTAAGCGTGATCCTCAACCTTGAATCCATCTTTTAGTCTTTGAAAACTTAAGTCTTCATTTCTTAGTTCTAAAGTTTGAGTCTTTTATCTTAACTTCTTAAAAATCATCTTTTTATCTTATTGCTTTCATTAGGGTGTCTAAATTCATAAAGTCTTGTTCTTGCTAGCTTAGGTATTTTAGAAATTCCCCAGAGTCTCATTTAGTAGTCTGGTAATCGTTTTAAGGTCATTAGATTTTATTTAATAGTTTTTAAAATTCATCTTTGGTTTCTAGAAATTGCCTAGTTCGTCCGGTTTTATCTTTTGGTTTTCTAAAATTAGTAGATCGGTAGTTTAGTTGCTTATAGTCATCTAGTAGTTGTTTAACCCTTCAGTAGGGATTTTAAAATTTTTTTCGTAGTCATTTAGTCGTCCCAAATAGTTTTTAGGATTTTATTCCCCAAATTATCCGGTTTTCACTTAGCTTTACCTTGAGCTCTTGTATTCTTGGTAGCTTTCAAACACCCATTTTGGATTGATTCCTGAAGTATTACAACAACAAAAACTATGCTTTAAGTTTGATAAAAGCAGCTAAAAAGCTAGTTATCAGTAATGCTTACCTTCGGTCTCTTCATCGAACTCCGATTTCTTCCTTTTTTCCTTTCTTCTCGGGATTCATCGAGCTCAAATCGTCGAGAAAACAACAAGGGTTTTCGTACGAGAAACACCAACTTTTTGTGGGCTTTTACCGGACAGGTGCTGATATCTGAGTAATTACCTATGATTTTTTTGATTTTCCTACTTAATCTATTATTAATTAGCAGTTCTTTGCCACCAATTTTCATTTCATCTCTCTCACAATTTTGGGCCTACATATCTTGCGATTTATATGGGTTTCTCTCTATTATCATTTCCAAAGCGGGTACTTTTGGGCCCAATAACCGCCCACTCGATAGGGTACTTCTTCAATTTCTTCATTCGAGCGAGTATACTCTCACTATCTCCCGTTACCCACGCGCGCGGAACATTGGGAAACGATTATACACTCGCGCGTCCGCCTGACCCCACTCAAATACACACACTTTCCTCTCTCTGTCTCTCTCTAAGACCGAGCCTCTTTCTCTCTATCTCACTCCAACACTCAGGGATAAACTGTCCAGAATCTCTCTCTCACTTTCCTCTCACCCAGTTTTCTAATTAAAAGTTAAGTGTACCCATCTGACGAATTAATAGTCAAAAAGTACCCTATTTGCCAAGATACCCAAAAAACTAACAATGGCGGCTCAGAGCTTAAAGAAGAAAGACAAAACGTAATAAAAGATAAGATGGTCCCAAAAATAGGGTTGAAAACGATTTATATGAAAAGAGAAATGGTCCCCTCACAAACGGACAAAACATGAGCTGTCCGGATAAGGTCTGGGATCGAGCTGAGTCGTCGATCCTGTGGTCGATCAAGGACTGAGATCGGTTTGCTTCGCTCGATCTTCGGGTCGATTCAACTCTGCGATCGATCCCCTTATTCGATCTTCTGGTCGATCTCTCCTAGATCGACCCTTGACTCCAATCTTTAGGTCGATATGTTCTGCATGTGTCTCCACATCCGTACATCCGCACGACTAAGCTTGATCGATCTTGACCTCGATCTCGACCTTGAATCGGTCTGAGCTCCTCGATCTTCTGGTCGACCTCTCCTAGATCGACCTGCCTTGCTCGAACTCCTCCTTGATCTCAGTGAACAATCTCTTGTCCGAGCTTCTCCGAGTGTTCCCAAGCTCTCCCTTGAATCTCACAATATCCCAACACTCTCCATGGCTCCAAGTACTCAAAACAACATGATAATGATGCAAACATGCAAAGAACCATGCAAATGCTAATGCAAAGTGCTCTAGGACCTAAAAGGAGATAAATGATACAAACCAGACAATTATGAATGCAATATACATGAAAATCTATCCTAAATGTATGCTGGATATGCGAAATATATGAGTATATCAACTCCCCCAAACATCCCTTTTGCTTGCCCTCAAGCAAACTAAAGTCAAGGTAGGAGAAGAAGTTTGAAAGTGGGTGCTCAAATCCAAAAGTGCTTCTAAAATGAATCAACTCAATGGTCCTAGTTCTCAATTCTAAGATGCAGTACACAAACTCTAATCCAAAGAACTTAGCCATATTCATCACATGTTGAATCTCAAATCAAAACTTGTCTAATCCAAACAATCCAAGAAATATAAGCTTTAACATTGATTAAACATTTCAAACCGTGAATCACACTTGTGCAAGTAAAGACCGAATACATTTGGCTAGGGACAAGGTTATGAGATAAAAATGATCTCATTCAAGCGGGTACTCCAAGCAATGGTTTATCTCAAAGAGGATTGAATCTATGCATAATGCTAAAGGTAAAAGGCAATCAATGCATACATGGCTAGATTATCATCTACCCAAACATACTAACAATGAACCTAATTCCCCTCTCATTGACTTTTTTTTACAGCTCACTCACCCTCTAGAAATATCCAAATCAACAAGGCAACAACAAACCCACAAAAATTCATCAATCAAATTTTTCCAAGGGATTCTTCTCCAACCTTACAACAAGCGAGTGATATAGTCTTTCTTCTAGCTCTTTTTACACTTTAATGGGTTAGCTCTCTCTCTTTTTCTCATTTTTTTTAATTGGCCTTTTGGCTCTTTTTCTTATTTATACATATTTATTATTATTATTTTTTATAAGAGAGCTAACCCTTTTCTTTTAAAACGTTTGAGCTTATTTTCAATGCAAACAAGACTAACCACTTCAAACTATGTATTCCCTTTTAATTTCAAACTCCCAAACACCATTCTTTCTTCAAACCCGAAACAAGGTAAGCATTTTCAACAACATCCGTGAATTCCCACCCCAAATCAAGACTAAAAGTAGCTTCAAAATGCAAAGCTAGCATCATATGAGAGCCTAAATGTAACATCCCGACCGCCCCTACCAGCGAGGCCCCACACCTCTCACGGGCTATGGGCCCCCCGCCCCTGTCCGACGGTCGATGCGTTATTTTTCTCTATGGCCCGACCGACTGGTTTACTTGTCCCTGCAATCACCACGCGACCTTTTCCCGAGTTTTAGCCTCACTCACACGGTTCCGCAGAGGACTTCCCGGAAGGTCACCCATCCTAGTCCTACTCCAGCATAAGGACACTTAACTCTAGAGTTCTCTTAGGGTAATTGACCGGAAAAGGTAAGTGCACTTTGATGACATAGGTAGCCAAATCAATCCATTTAAACTTATTCAAATGGGCCAGACCCGGGTCGTTACAATTCTCCCCCACTTAACAGGAATTCATCACCGAATTCTGATCCCGCCAGTGTGAACCCTAACCCCCAAACCTCAAGACAGTCTCCTGGAACAAAACCAGTTTGACATCCCTTGGCTCTGATACCACTTGTAACACCCCGACCGCCCCTACCAGCGAGGCCCCACTCCTCTCACGGGCTGTGGGACCCCCGCCCCTGTCTGATGGTCGGTGCGTTATTTTTCTCTATGTCCCCACCGACTGATTTACTTGTCCCTGCAATCACCACGTGACCTTTTCCTGTTGTTTAGCCTCACTCACACGGTTCCGCAGATGACTTCCCGGAAGGTCACCCATCCTAGTCCTACTCCAGCATAAGCACGGTTAACTCTAGAGTTCTCTTAGGGTAAGTGACCGGAAAAGGTAAGTGCACTTTGATGACATAGGTAACCAAATCAATCCATTTAAATTTATTCAAATGGGCCAGACCTGGGTCGTTACACTAAACATGTCACCCTAAATCTAATACTTTATCCCAAGTTCAATCAAAAATAAGGCCTCACAATTTGCAATCACACAAGAATTTTGGCTTGAAATAAGGTAAGGGTTAAGGTGTGGAATTCTATTTAGGCTTACAAGAGAGTGGTGAAGGGAATAAGAAAGCTTAAATATGTATATATGATCCATGTATTCTTTCTCAAATGCACAAGTATGATAATTCAAATTCAGGTTAAGGTTTCGCTTGATAGGGAAGGATTCAATTCATGTTTGTTTCAACTTAAGGCAAGAAAATAAAAACCAATGATCTAAATATGGTTAGAGCTTACTTTCAAAGTTTGTATAAAGCATCAAAGAACTACTAACTAGGGTCTTGAACCAATTCATGAGCTAAACACTTTACAAGAAATTAACACCATTGCCCCCGATGCATATGAATGCAATGACCTAAATGATAAAAATCTAAACTCAATCCTAAAATATTCTACAAATGTAAATGCAACTACATGAATTTTTTTGTGAAATTTTTCAAATTTTTCTGTTTTTTGTGTTTTTCTATGCAAATAATGATGCATGAAGACTTAAATATGAAAATGAAAAATAAGATCAAAATAAAACATGTCAAAGCACACATTCTCCCCCAAACTTCGTCTCGGTGTCAAACAAGCTCAAGAGAAGACCAAAATCCAAGAAAAAGAAAAAAGCAAGAATATTTACAAGGTTGAAAAGTGCATGGTACCTTGGAGCTAGGTGTGACCGGAGCTTGATGTCACTACACCCTTCTCCTTGCTAGAGGATGGACGTTCTTGAAGGGAAAGACGGTGGTCTTGCTCAGCCGGCTCTTGAATCATAACACCTCCGGTCGAGTGTCTAGCTTGCATCGGCCTTATCTCCATCATGAATTGAGCCTCATCACTTGAGCTCTCCTCTGAAGTGCTGTCTCTTTAGACCTCCTTGACCTTCTTCATCAGCTTCCTAATCATCTGCCTTGCCATTTGTTCACCTTTTTCTGGATTTCCACCACTGAGGCAAGAAACTTCTCGGCCTTAGTTCGCGGCTCATAGTCGAGCTTGGGGAGAGTGAAGGTGGCTGGCATCAGATGGAGGAGAGTCTGTGGGCGAGTCTATGGGAGCTGGAGCTGCAGCTATGTTCCCAAGAGGCTCATAGAAATCCTCATCCGTTGGCAAGAACTCAATGTTGCCAATGCTACTATCAATGTCTCGCCGAGGTTAGTGAGAATGCATGTCTTCTTGGCATTGCTGTTGTCGGTGAACAAGTAGGCGAAACGACAAGGGGCTGGAGTAGGTCCTAGAGAACCCGTGACCACCATGTACGCTTGATCCATGTATGGTCTCTCCGGACAAGCTTCAAACTCATCTAGTGATACCCTGGCTTGCTCGAACAAGGGTGTAAGGAAACCTCCAATGAAGGCTGAGGTTGCCTTGGCTCTCAATGCCTTCGCCTTGTACTTCATGAGGGAGTTTGCCAAGATGCATCCGTGGTTGATGTTGTCCCCAAGGTCGTCTTCCATGGGCTCTTCTTCATTTGCCGGATCTTCACTCTCGGCATCATTTTTTGCACACGATCTTCTTGAGCCCTTGGAATAGGAAACAAAGCTCATTCTTGGTCACCGTGGGCGTGGTGGATCTTCCCGAGAAGGTGTTTGCAAGCAGCTTGAGCGTGTACCTCAGCAGGGGATTCCTAACCTTCTTGATCCATGTCGTGTTGCTTTTGTAATCTCCATTGCTTATCAAGTCCCAAAGCGCACTCGCCAATTTGAATTGAGGGAATACGGTGAGTGTGGCTTTGGCATAGAGGTTGTAAGCTTGACACACCTCAGGGATGGAGATGCCGTAGGCTGTCTTCCTTATCTTGAAGGTCATGCGACCGGTTGATGGTGAAGGAAGACTTGGATCTTCATAAGAGAAGTCCAAGGTTGAGAGGAAGTGAAGCGTAGCCTCTGGATACGTGGGATGATCCATGTTTGCCAAGCATGAAAGCCCCATGTCTCGAAGCAAGTTGTCAAAATCCCCCAACAGCCCGGCCTTATAAGAAGTCCCTGCTTGCAAATTTTGTAGGTTCAAACCGCAACCTCTCTAGCCGTTTTCTTGCTTTCCTCTCCTCTTTACTCCACTTGACCTCCTCGACAACTTGTTGTTCACCCTCTTACTGAGCTAGGTCCCTCGATCTCTTCCTTGGTACCATGGTTCCTGAAAATAGATGCTTGACAAAAGAATGAGAAGAGAACGACGGCAAGGAGGAAATCAAGGCAAAGAAAAAGATTTAAGACTTGAAAATCCTATGCAATGTTTCCAAATTTATAGGGAATATTCTAAAATATATCTTTAAAACTAGGGAAAAACTTTTCTATTTTGGCAAAAATCCAGAATTTTTCCTCAAACTTAGATAAATTCTAAAATAAAAAACTTTCCCTAACAATTCATATTAACCCATTCCTAAAAACTAGGAATTTTGATGCAACCTCAAAATGAAATTCAGCTTCGATTACCTTTCAAATTGGAATGCAAGGGGATGAATATGAATGCACTTTCTCTTGCTAAAAAACCGAACACACTCTCTCTCTTTTCTTTTTGGTGAAGATAGGTTTTGAAAACAAGTGAGAGAGAGATGTGGGAGCAAGGTTTTATAAAGAAAATTGACACATGCATGCAAGTTGCCTTGGAAATTGTGGTCAAAGCTCGTCCCTCATGGTCAAGGGTTCAACCTTTACCAAAATTCAAATTTAAACAGGGAGGGAAGGAAAAAGAGAGGAAATTTTGAAAACTTACCTCGGCATGAGATCGAGTCAACTCGGTCGATCTTGACCTCGATCTCATGCCCAATCCTTCAGAGATCGATCATCGTAGTCGATCTTTGAATCGATTCAATATTAATCGACACGAAGATCGATCTCTCTGCTAGATTTCATGTTTCCACACATTTGAGGCTGTGCCCTTCAGATCAAGCTCCTGGGTCGATCGTGCGACCGTTCCAGTTTAGATCGAGGCGAGTGATCGATCCAGAGATCGATTTCTTTTCTTCGATCGAGTGAACTTGCTCGATCCACACCCCGTTTGAACCACGTTCGATCTAATGGGTGGGTCATCCTCTCAAAATCGAGTTGTTCACTCGATTGTTTGGTCGATCTGAATTAGATCGATCAAAACTACTCAATTTAATAGCTCGATCTAGTAAAGATCGAGCTACTTCTGGTCGATCTATGCCTTGATCGTCAGCTTACTCTTCCCCTTTTAAAGCCCCTTAGCACTTCGAAGGATGCATTTTGGCTCTCCAATTCTTTGTACCTATGAACATAAACATAAAAAGCATAAAATTGAACAAATAAAAATATATACAAGGATAGACATGGGATTGCCTCCCAAGTGCGCTTTTCTTTAACGTCGTTTAGCTCGACTTTCCTTACTCCCTTTTATCTTGGGGTTGAGATGGATGGGGTGGCTGGAGACATGGTGGAGCTTGACCCTTGTTGAATCTCAACAGTGTAGACAGCGCTCATCATCTCCATTACCCTTTTTTCGTCCCTTTCCATCAAACCAGCGGAAAGTAAAATCCGAGCCCGTGCAAATGGTTTTGACCTTCCTTTGCATTTGACTTAGCACAGTATGGAGCCATCCTTGAGCTCCAATGGATGCAAGCTCAAGGTGCTCTTAGGCTGATCTCTACCCTTGCTAGGCATCCTCTTGGAATTCTCATAGAGAACCTTAAAAGGGCTCGCTTTCTTTCCTTTTTCCTTTGGTGTCATCTCCTCGGAACCTTCTTCTTCGCAGCTGAATAGGGCTAGCAAAGATCAATCGAGAAAACGACTAAGTGTGGAGGATTGATTTCCAAACCAGGACAGATACGCACAAACCATGCACGGACTGAGCCAAAATGGCTCGACGCACAAACCGTGCACGGACCGCGCTAAAACGGCTCGGCGCACGAACGGTGCACGGATCGAGCCAAAATGGCTCGGCGCACAAACCGTGCACGGACCGAGCCAAAGAGGCTCGGCGCAAAAACCGGTCCCGGGCGGAACCAAAATAGCTCGTTGCACGAATCGTGCACGGACCGAGCCAAAGCGGCTCGGTGCACGAACCGTGCACGAGGCGAGCCGAAACGGATCGGTACAAGACTCATGTACAAACCGAGCTCAAACAGCGATCCGCTCGGTGCACAAACTGTGCAGATTCCGAGCCAAACCTAATAATGATCGAATTATGTATGAGTCGAACTGAAGTGCATAATCTGTGCATGTTCCGAACCGTACCGGGCCATTCATGAACCGAATCGACGTCTTCTCTTGACGATCCGAGCCGCAAGTCCACGCAACGGTCCAAGCCCGAGACAAGAAACGGGGCAAAGGTCAAGACAAAGCACGAGATGAATTGTTACACAAATGGGCCGAGCCCAAGCCCACGAGGAAGTCCGGAGAGATATTCGCCCTAGAAGACGAAGCCTCGTCGAAGGGAACGCCGAAAAGAGAGGATAGAAAGAAATCTATCTTAAGATTTCCCGAGATCCTCGTTTAGATTCTAGATCGAGATGTATAAATAGACTGGAGGATTTATGTGTAAAGGTTCCGCATTTTACCTTGAATAAAATTTCCGTCTTCGGATCTACGAGTCGTGTTTAACTTAGAATCTTTTTGTCCTCTTTTGTTTTTATCAACAGATAATTCGTTGTGCGAAATCCAGCACGCACAATTTGGCGCTAGAAGGAGGGGGATTGAAGAATTCTTACACCGAGATTCGACGCAGTCCAAATCCGAAGAGATGACCACCGGAAGAACCGACGCCGATAACACCACCGCAGCAGAGAACGTCACTAACGGAACCGGAGTGAATCCTCCCGTAGGAGACGGAGCGCCCAACACTTCTCAGCAAACACTGGCACAAGCCGAGACGACCTCCGCATCCTTGGCCGACAAAAAAGACATGATGACGGCGCTGGCAAATAAGACGACGAAGCAAGGCAACACTCTCGAGAACCTTACGACGGAGCGTCGAGCCCAAAGTCGGCGAATCGGGAGCCTGACCCCCATGATGAATCCATGCGCCAGGGTTAGGAGGCTCGGCCTCAACCTGACGTCGCTCCACTTCGCAACTCCAGGGATGAACAAAAGCCGAGCAGGAGGCTCGAGAACTTTCCAATCGCAGCACACCTCCGGAGAACGGACTCCCGCAGCCACGAGGCCCAACATCACCGAACCCCCGTGGCTGGTCCGAAGAGGAGTCGGCGAACGAGGAAACCAACAGGTTGATGGAACCCTAGGCGAACCCACCGACGGCTCGGCGGTCACTACGGAAGCCAGAGAGGAGCGAGAAGACGCGTCAACATCGCAACATGACGAAACCATCGCCGGGGCACGACAAGCTGAAACTCCGGGAGACGGCCTCGGCTCGGAGCAAGATCAAGACTTGGCCGAAGAAAGGTAAATTTACCGAACCTAATTCGGCGAGCCAAGGCAACGCCCTTGACGAAATCCGAGCCGACTTGGCCCGAGCAAACGCAGAGGTGAGGGCTATTCGATCGCAAGTACACAAGGCGACGAGCGCAGCGTCCGAAATCGACCTGATGCTGGAGGAAGCCCAGATGACGCCGTTCACACCGCGTATTACCGAGGCGAGAGTGTCAGACCCCGGGAAAGTTTGCCTGCCAACTTACGAGGCAACGACGGATCCGAACGAACATATCAGGGCGTTTCGCACGGCGATGGCACGATCCAATCTAAGAGAAAGCGGGCGAGATGCGGGATACTTCCTTTTGTTCGTCGAGAATCTCTGAGGACCGGCCCTCGAATGGTTCTCTAGACTCGAGCGCAATTCGATCGACAATTTCAAAGACCTCTGCACCGAGTTCATGAAGCAGTACTCCATGTTAATGAACCGGGACGTATCTGACGCCGATCTCTGGACGTTATCTCAAGGACCGACCGAACCATTAAGGACTTTCATTGGGCGCTTCAAAGCAGTAATGTCAAAAGTAGGTGACGTGAGCGACAAAGGAGCACTCGAAGCATTAAAGAAATCCCTGTGGTATAAATCGGAGTTCAGAAAAGAGATTTGGCGCAACAAACCCCAAACCATCCAAGACGCCATGCAACGGACGTCAGATTTCATACTCGAGGAGGAATTCCGAATCCTGGACAAACTCTCCGGACCAACGAAATCGGCAAACAAGAATCAAGTGGTGCCGAGCCAGCCGAACCACGCAAGAAATCGCCCGAACAGCACCTATGTTCACCAGGAAGGACCAAACTTCAGCGGGGCGCACAACTACAAGATCAGCACCGAGCAAGGAGCTGGGCGAGGCCGAGGAAGAACGAACGGAAACACATGGACTAGGAACTCGAGTTCGTACGACGAGAAGGCCTACTGCGAAATCCATAAGACATACGGACATCTGACAGCCAACTGCCGAAGTTTGGGAGACAAACTTAGGGCGAAATTCCTAGCCGGGGAGCTCGGCAATTCAGTCAGTCTAAAGGATCTCGAGCACGAGAAGCTCGCCGATGCTGAGCAGGAAGAACAACCCAAGCCGGAAGCCTGACCGGGTGGTCCGCCGAAGCGAGGAAGAAGAAACAATAGCGCCTCAGAGTCTGGTGAGCCTCGCCAAAGAATAAACATGATTATGGGAGGATCAGAATACTGCAGAGAGACGGTATCCGCGATTGAAGCCTTTCAACGAAAAGCCGAAGCTAGCATCAATTGGTTCGCGCCGAGCAGAAATCCCAATGATGTCATCACGTTCGAAGAAAGAGAAACAACGGGCATAGACAGACCGCACAACGATCCCCTGGTTATCGAACTCATAGTGTGGGACCACAAAGTAGCCCGAGTCCTGATCAATACCGGGAGCTCGGTGGACTTCATTTTTCATGAAACTCTGGCGAAAATGGGAATCGATATGTACGAAATAATACCGATCCTGAGTTCGTTGACCGGATTTTCTAGAGAAATGACTATGACGATCGGAACGATCAGACTACCAGTCCTGGCAGAAGATGTGACTAAGATCGTCAACTTCTCAGTAACCGAAGGTACCCCGGTGTACAACATCATCATGGAAACGTCATGGATTAACTCGATGAGAGCCGTAGTCTCGACTTACCATCTCTGTTTTAAATTCGCCAAAGCCAACGGGATCCAAACGATTTGGGGAAATCAGAAGGAGTCGCGAATATGCTTCATGACTAAGCACAAACTGAAAAATCCCAAAACCGAGGCGAAAGGAGAGATCGTTCATAAAAAAGTGAAAACCAATCGAGAAACAAAGATCGGCACCAAAAAACTCTTATAGCAACTACAGAAAGCCGAGCAGGCCGGAGACAACCAGCCGCGGTGCGTCCCAGTGATGTCCGTATGCTTAGTCGACAAGAATCCGGAGAAGTGCGTAGAAGTGGGAGCTAAGCTGGACGACTCGATCAAGACCGAGCTGATTAACATTTTGAAGAAGAATATCAACACTTTTTCTTGGACCGCGGAAGACATGCCCGAGATCGACATCAACGTGATGTGCCACAAGCTCAATGTGGATCCAACTTTCAAACCAATAAAGCAGAAGAGAAGGAAACTCGGACGCGAGCGAGCTAAAGCAGTTAATGACGAAGTGGACAGATTGCTTAAAGTCGGATCCATCACTGAGGCGAAATATCCAGACTGGCTTGCGAATCCGGTAGTCGTAAAAAAGAAAAACAGAAAGTGGTGCATATGCGTCGATTTTACCGATCTGAACAAAGCATGTTCGAAGGATAGTTTCCCTCTCCCTCACATTGATCGTCTCGTCGAGGCAACCGCAAGAAACAAGCTCATCTCATTTATGGACGCTTTTTCTAGGTATAATCAGATCCTGATGAACCCCGACGACCAAGAAAAAACAGCGTTCATAACCGACCGAGACATTTACTGTTACAAAGTGATGCCATTCAGACTAAAAAACGCCGGAGCCATGTATCAGCGATTGGTTAATAAAATGTTCGCTGACCAACTGGAGAAGACGATGGAAGTATATATCGAGATATGCTGGTAAAATCGCTGGAAGTAAGCGATCACATCACCCATCTGACGGAGTGTTTCGAACAGCTGAACCGCCACAACATGAAGCTCAACCCGGCGAAGTGCAAATTCGCGGTAACATCAGAGGAATTCCTCGGATACCTGGTGACGAGCCGAGGTATCGAAGCAAACCCAAAGCAGATTAATGCGCTAATCCAGATGGCCTCCCCAAGAAACAAACGAGAAGTACAACGACTAACGGGATGCGTCGCTGCCTTAAATCGGTTCATCTCAAGATCGACCGAGAAGTGTCTAGCCTTCTACGACACACTCCGAGGCAACAAAAAGTTTGAATGGACAGAAAGGTGGGAAGCAGCTTTCCAAGAGCTAAAACTGTACCTAGTTACACCAACCGTGCTCGCAAAGCCAGTGGAAGGAGAGCCCCTGTACTTATACATCGCCGTTTCAACTATCGTGGTCAGCGGGGTACTTGTCCGAGAAGAACGAGGAGAGCAGAGTCCGATCTTCTATGTGAGGCAGACACTGGCGGATGCAGAAACAAGATACCCGCAAATGGAGAAGCTGGCGCTCGCTAAGGTAATGTCCGCACGGATGCTCAGACCATATTTCCAATCGCATTCCATCGTGATCTTGACATCTTTCCCGCTGCGAGCTATACTACACAGCCCAAGTAAATCCGGAAGACTAGCGAAATGGGCGATTGAACTCAGCGAATACGATATCGAATATCGGAGCAAGACCTACGCCAAGTCCCAAGTCCTCGCTGACTTCCTGATAGAGCTTCCAATCGAAGAAACCGACGAACTGATTCAGGACTCCAATTGGATACTTCACGTAGATGGCTCGTCATCAAGGAATCGCAATTTGCCTGACATATCCGACCGGCGAAAATCTTGGAGCAATCTTTTAGGCTAGCCTTCCACGCTTCGAAAAACGAGGCCGAATACGAAGTTTTGATCGCAAGACTCAAACTAGCACATGGAATCAAGGTTCAAAAAATTCTGGCTTTTTGCGACTCTCAGCTCGTCGCCAACCAGTTAAACGGGGAATACACGACAAGATACGATAGAATGGAAGCATACGTAGGCAAGATATTTAAAGAGTTCGAGCTGTCACGAATTCCCCGAGGCGAAAACGCTCAAGTTGATGCATTGGCGGCCCTCGCCTCGTCAACCGATCCCGGCCTCAAACGAGTAATCCCGGTCGAATTCATCGAACAGCCAAGCATTGAATGTTTCGAGACTGTCAACATGATCGAGCCAGCCGAAGATCCTGAGGAGCCCGGCGACGAAATAGAGACGGTCGTGACCAAGCATGACCAGCGGAACGAGTACGGATGTGACCATGAGTGGATGGGAGCAATTTGAACTTACATAATGGATGGAGAGGTCCCCGAAGACAAGTGGGCAGCTCGCAAGCTTAAGGCTCAGGCTGCTCGATATATCTTACTCGACAGAGAAGTCTTCAAATGGCGATTCTCGGGACCATTGATGACTTGCGTCGAAGAGAAGGAAGCTCACAGAGTAATGGAGGAAGTTCACGAAGGATCATGCGGCAATCATAGTGGCGAAAAATCCTTAGCAATAAAGATAAAATATCACGGGTATTACTGGTCGACCATGGTGAAAGACTGCGAATTTGTTTTCGCGAAAATGCGAAAAATGTCAACGCCACGCCCCGATGATTCATCAGCCGACCGAGCTGCTCTCCTCAATCTCGTCTCCTTACCCATTCATGTGATGGTCAATGGACATCGTGGACCCGCTGCATCATTCCAAGCAGAAGAGATTCCTGCTAGTTCGACGGATTACTTCTCAAAGTGGGTCGAGCCAGATTCCTTCGCCATTATCAAAGACGTCCAGGTCGAGAACTTTGTCTAGAAGAACATCATATGCCGGCGATTTTTGGCTCTCTCTCTTGCGATTCTCAAGCAATTTTCGTCATTACAAGTGCCTCTTGCGCGATTTCTTGTGCTCATATTGATTCTAAACCAAGTTTTTCATCTTTTGCTCTAATGGTGGAAAATTTGGGGATTTTTGAATTAGGATGTTCGAATTGATTGTTTATGACTTGGGCATTGCTTGATTAATTTTCAGAAATTTAACACTTAAGGTTCATGGTGCAAAAATTAAAATTACTCTCTTGAACCTTGTTAGATTTTGGGGCTTTCACTTGCATTAACTTGCATTAACCATTCTTATGGATAGCCAATTGATAGCACTCGAAATTAGGCAACTCAAACTTTTGCAAAATTTTGTATTTGCCAAATTTTTGTTAAGTGTTGATTTTTGTGGAAATTCAAAAATGTGGCATTGATTCTTGCTTATGTCTTGCTTGATGCATTGTTTGAAAATTGGTTGCTAATCCCCTCTCCAAGCTTTGCTTGTCTTATAGGTACAATGGGAAGGACTAAAGGAGATGAAGCAAACCAAGGGGCAAGCTCGCAAGCAAGAGCATCCAAGAGCCAAGGGAAGAAGAAAGCGGTTGAGGAAGAAGAGGTTGGAAGTGAAGAGGAACAGTTGGTGCCTGAGGCAAATAAAAAGACTACAAAGAGAGCTTTAAAGGGGTCATCCAAGACCACAAAAGAAACCGCAGAGAAGAAGCTCACACCGCCGAGCTTCTCAAAGCCTTCATGGCTATGCTCTTAAAGAGCACAAAGTATCTGCATGAGCAGATCCTTCGACCTTTGGGGATCTTTGAGGACTTCCAAACCCTATTCTTCAACATGGGCTTGGTGAAGTTTGTCACCATGGCCTATCCCGCTTACAAGCTCGCGACATGCGAGTTCCTCTCCTCCCTCACCGCGCACTTCTACTATGACGGAGAGGATTCACCTCCGCAACATGGCCATGGGTTCATCAAGTTCAAGATCCATAGGACCATCTACACAATGTCCTTCCGCCAGTTGAATGAGATCTTTGGTTTCAAGGAGGGTGAAATGAGAACAAAGATGCTCACAGCGGTTGAGTATGAGTTGAAGGGCTTGTGGGAGACGATTTCGGTTGGAAAGTTTAAACCGGGAGGAAGCACGGGAAGTCAAATAAGGCATCCAGCATTGAGGTATGCTCACAAGGCTCTTGCTCACACCTTCTATGCAAGAAAGGAAACCGGAAAAGTGAGTCAAGAGGAGCTCGAGTTGTTGGATGTGGGTCTTTCCAAGTTTATCGTCTTTCACACAAGGGGAGGCACGCGAGTTCGCGGGGATAGGACAGGAACGTGAATGGTTAGCTTGTTCGTTAGGCAACTCCTCTCTTACCAAGATTGGGTAGTCACGATGAAGGGCAAGGATCCCGAGCTCAGCATTGGCAGGATTATAACCCCGATTCTTGAAACTTGTGGGCATCGGCTGGGAACGGATGGCCTTGGCCCCGAATGGATGGACATCTTCTACCTTGGATGAGCAGTGTTCCTCTCGGGTAGTCGAGGCCACAGATTTGCATACAAGTTTGTTGTGGACTTGAAGACCGAGGCCAAGATTTGCCTTCCCAACTCGCAAGTAACCTCGTTCCAAGACATCTCCCACATTGACTTTATTCCCCCATACGAGGACCTCTATAATCCTGCTGTTAATCCGCCTCTTCAATCCATTGGCAAGAAGGGGACATTCGACTTTGACTCCAACCGAATTCTTGAAGAAGAAGAAAAAGTGGAAGAAGAGCAAGAAGCTCTGAGCCCGATTTATGGTAGTGAGAGGTACTACTTCAACTCTTGCATTGACACGATGCCAAGCTCGACCTTGAGAGAAGCTCACCTTCACATTAGCCTACTCAAAAGGTGGAACAAGCACCAAGACCGAGCCATTAAGAAACTAGGTGAAACTGTGAAAGGTTTAAAGAAGACGGTTAAGGGGCTTAATGCAATCATCAAAGGTTCATCCTCTTCAAGAGCTAGAAATGAGGATGAAAATGTGGAAGAGGCTGAGGGAGAGAACGAAATGGACATTGATAGGCGCCATTCTTTTCATGTGCAACAAAAAGGAGCTGTCCATGAGGATCCACCTCTCTCTTCTTCTCACGAGGCGCACCCAAGGAAAAGGAAGTCAAGCCGGTCACCAGCCCAATCATCGAGCAATCAATCGCTCTCTTTAGGATCCTCCTCCTCTTCACAGTTTTGAGGTACCTCCACCTCCCTTGTATATATGTCTTAATGTTTTTTTTTATTTTGTTTTTTTTATGTCATGTTGATTGAGGTCTCCTCTATACTTTTATTACACAAAGGACTATGTAATTTAAGTTTGGGGGAGAGGTTGAGAGATTTGACGTGTGTTTTATGAGTCTTATTTTTCTTTTATGTATTTTGAGTCTCATGCATTTAATTTAAGGCATAGAAAAAACCAAAAAAAATTGAAAAATTTGAAAATGTCCAAAAAAGATTGTCATTTAGATGTTGCATTTGCATTTTAGGATTGAGTCTAGTTGCATTTCATGTAGGATTTGCATTCATATGCATTGGGAGCAATGATGAGCTTATTCTTGTAGAGTGCCAACTCATGTAATCAATTCAATGCCCTAGTTAGTAGTTCTTTGATGCATTTGAACAAGTCTTGAAAGTAAGGAAGAACCTTGTTTGGATCACTTCACTTGTCACCTAGAACTTGGACGAAATAGGGTCTTGAATTTGATAACCAACTCTACTCACTTGAACCGAATTTTGACATCTAATTATCATGCCTTGCATTGAAAGTGAATTCATGGATAATATACATATTTGAGCTTTCTTACTCACTTTGCCACTCTCTTGCTAGCTCAAGTAGTACTCCCACCTTACCTTACCTCCTTAAAAGCCAAATGTTCTAGTGATATTGATTGTGAGGCCTTATTTTGATTGAACTTAGCATAATGTGTTACGTTTGAGACGACAAGTTTAGGCTCTCATGTAGATTCTAGCTCTTGCATTTTGGGCTAGTTATAGGCTTAGGATTTGGGGTATGGGTCATGGAGTTGCTTAGTGCTTTGATTTTGGAATTATATGCTTGCATTTGGCATGATGAGTTGTGGAAAGGAGTAGAAAGAGAAGGATAAAAGGCTTGTAAGGAAATAAGGGAAGCATACTTTGAAATGGTGGATCTTGTGTGATTAAAGAATATAGCTCTAAGTTTGAAAAGTTTAGGTAGCCCTAAGAAAAGAAAAAGAAAAGAATCAAAAGAGCCAAAAGGCCAAAGAAAAGAAAAGGCTACCTAGGAATAGAAAGAAGAGCTAAGTCTGTAAAAGATCACACCATTCGCTATGAGATAAAGGTTGAAGAAGATTCCCCTTAGAGCTTTAAAAGAAAATAGATTCATGGGTTTAGCAAGGCACACAGAGCCTTGGGAGAAAAGAGTAGCTTTAGAGGGTTGAGTGAGCTTAAAAAGAAATAATGAGAGGGGTTTAGGACCATTGATAGCATTATGGGTAGATGAAAGTCTAGTCTTGTATGCATCACTTATCTTTTACCTTTAGCATTATGCATGAAGTTCAATCCTCTTTGAGTGAAAACCCTTATGCGAATTGGAAGCCCACTGAATTGAGATCATTCTTATCTCAAAGCCTAGTCCCTTAGCCAAATGAATTCACTTGCATTGCATTGTCATGATTCACGTTTTGCAATTTAATGAATGTTAAAAAGTTGGTTGGATAGGGAGACTTATCTAGATTGAGTTCTTTGTGCATTTGCTTGTTGTGATGAGCATGGCTAACTCTTTTGGAGTATGATGAATTAAAGTGCATCTTAGAATTAAGAACTAGGACATTGAGTTGATTATGTTTGTTGGCATTCTTGGATATTGAGCTCCCACTTTCAAACCTCTCTCTTAGATTTGTCATATTTGTTTGCTTGGGGAAAAGCAAAAGACAAGTTTAGAGGAGTTGATATAATCATAATTTAGCATAATTTAGCATTCATTTTAAATATCTTTGCATGTTCTTTTGCATTCATTTAGCCACTTTTAGTACCATTTGCATCCATATTAGAGTTTAGTGAGTTTTAACTTAGGTTGTTGCATATTTGTACATATTGAGTCCTTATTAGGTGTCCTGGAGGCTTCTAAAACTATCCTTTTCTCCCAAGGCTATTTGTGCCTTTCTAAACCCATGAATCTCTTCTTCCTTTAAAGCTCTAAGGGGAATCTTCTTCAACCTTTATCTCATAGCGAACGGTGTGATCTACTACAAACTTAGCTCTTCCTTTTATTCATAGGTAGCCCTTTTCTTTTCTTTGGCCTTTTGGCTCTTTTGATTTTTTTTTTTTTCTCTTCTTAAGGCTACCTATAACTTTTCAAACTTAGAGCTATACAATTAATCACACAAGATCCACCATTTCAAACTATGTTTCCCTGATTATCTTTCAAGCCTCTTATTACCCTTTTCCTTCTACACCTTTCCACAACTCATCATGCTAAATGCAAGCATATAATTCCAAAATCAAAGCACCAAGCAATACCACGACCCATACCCCAAATCATAAGCCTATAGCTAGCCCCAAAACGCAAGAGCTAGAATCTACATGAGAGCTTAAACTTGTCGTCTCAAACCTAACACTTTATGCTAAGTTCAATCAAAATAAGGCCTCACAATCAATTTCACTAGAACATTTGGCTTCAAAAGAGGTAGGGTAAGGTAGGGGTACTACTTGAGCTAGCAAGAGGGTGGCAAAGTGAGTAAGAAAGCCCAAGTATATGTATTATCCATGAATTCACTTTCATTGCAAGGCATGATAATTAGATGTCAAAATTCGGTTCAAGTGAGTAGAGTTGGTTATCAAATTCAAGACCCTATTTCGACTAAGTTCTAGGTGACAAGTGAAGTGATCCAAACATGGTTCTTCCTTACTTTCAAGACTAGTTCAAATGCATCAAAGAACTCTAACTATGGCATTGAATTGATTACATGAGTTGGCACTCTACAAAGATAAGCTCATCATTACTCCCAATGCAAATGAATGCAACCCTATATGAAATGCAACTAGACTCAATCCTAAAATGCAAATGCAACATCTAAATGACTTTCTTTTTTGGAAATATTCAAATTTTTCAATTTTTTTTGTTTGTTTGGTTTTTCTATGCCTTAAGTGTATGCATGAGACTCAAAATGCATGAAAGAAAAATAAGACTCACAAAACACATGTCAAATCTTTCAACCTCTCCCCCAAACTTAAATTACACAGTTGAAACAAGAGTTTTTATCTCTTGAAACAATTTCTCAATTGCTCATATCATTGCAATAATTGAATATCAATTCATCTTGGGAGTTTGATGAAAAAGGAATACAAAGTTTGGTCTAAGCTAAGCCAAATTCGAAATTAAATGATAACGGACAATTAAAATCAAACTACTAGCTAAAGGAAACACTACAAGACTAAGAATATGACTTAAAACCTTAATTAACACTAATCAAGCACTAATTAAGCGATTAACTACTAAGCAAGATTACCAAATTACTAAAAACGAAACCAAGGGATGGAATCATTGATTTGGACAATCAAGTGGACAACCTTGCAATCATTTAAGCAACTAATCAAGCCATCTCTATGCCTAGAACATTTAATAAAGACTAATCCATGATGTGTGACACTAATCCCTTTCCTAATCACCCTAATGAACTAATGATGTTTTAGCATTAAAATGATTAGAAAGCATTAATCACAAGTCTAAATGGCATGATAAACACCCTAGGCAACTATTATCTTAGGCTAGGAATGTAAATCTCTTAGAAAGGTGGTTCAACAATTTCATCAAACACTTGGTGGGTGTATGAAATGCTTATGATCCAAATAGCAAAAGATTAGCTATTTAGCATTAAAAACTCCTTAATAAGAAGAGAGATGAAAGAATCTGTCCTAGATTGCAAGATTGAACCATTAGAAAACCCTAAATCTAACCCATCCCCAAGTTCCTAAGAAACTACTCACTAATCATGGTTAAGCACATCAAATCAAAGATAAGTGATAAGCTAAACATGATTAGAGAAATAATAAAAAGAAATCTAAGAGAGATATTGCATTAAACTTAAAGATCCAAGCAAAATACAAGTTTTCTCCCAAAGAGGCAAAAGTTTAAGCTAAGAACATAAGAGAATAAAAGTTGAGATAAAAATTAGGTCTAAAGAGTATTTATAGGGGGACCCATAAAAGTGACAAGAAAGGATTTGTCTGTGTTCGGATCGATCAGGCTCGTCGATCCAACTGGTCGATCCGAACACCTGGATGTTTCGATCGAGGTAGCTCGTCGATCCTCTTGCTCGATCCCGACCCCTGCTTTCTTGGCTTCTTCTTCTTGGCGTCTTGGTTCGGATCGACCTGGCTCGTGGATCCAACAGGTCGATCCGAACCCCTGGAAATATGGTTCGAGCTGCTCGTCGATCCATGTCGTCGATCCCAAGCCCTGGATGAGTGGTTCGAGCAGCTCGTCGATCCAGTGCGAGAAATCTTCTTCTTCATCTTCTTGGTGACTACTTGCCCCTCCAAGTGCTATGCCATCCTTCTCCAACTCCATTTATGCCTCCATAGCATCCATATCACCTAACCAAGAGTCCAAATGCAACAAAATATGCAAAGAATATGCAAAGACACCTAGAACTCTAAATGATCAAAATACAATACAATGATGCTTAATTAGGTTCCTATATGATAAGAAACTTACACTAAATGGAGAGAAATATGATGCAAAATATAGACATATCAACTCCCCCAAACTTGCCTTTTGCTTGTCCCCAAGCAAATGAAACACAAGACAAGGAGNAAATGATCAAAATGCAATACAATGATGCTTAATTAGGTTCCTATATGATAAGAAACTTACACTAAATGGAGAGAAATATGATGCAAAATATAGACATATCAACTCCCCCAAACTTGCCTTTTGCTTGTCCCCAAGCAAATGAAACACAAGACAAGGAGAGAGGTTTGAAGGTGGGGACTCAAATCCAAAGGTGATAAGCAAATGAATCAATTCAATGGTCCTAGTTCTTAATTCTAGGATGCTCTTAATGGAAACTCTACTCCAAAAGGTCTAGCCATACCCATACTCATTCAAGTGAACCCAAGCCTCAATCTACACAACCATTCATTTTCACCAACTCTTTAACATTCATTAAGTAGTAACCATGGATCATGAATCATGCAATGCTAGCGAACTTGTTTGGTTTTGGGTAAGGTTTTGAGATGAAAATGATCTCAACTTCATGGGGTTCCAATGCTATGGGATCTCTCAATGAACAAGTGAACTTTGGCAAAATGCTAAGAGTAAAAAGCAACCTATGCATACAAGGACAAACTTCCATCTACCCTTTGTAACACAAATGTCTTCACTCTCATTTTCTTTTAAGCCACTCACCAAGTCCAACCTAGGCTACCCATTACAAGGCAATTCGCCAAACCCACAAGAAGATCAAACACTTTTTCTTTTCTTTTAAACACTTAGGGAAAACATCTTCTACAACCACAAGTGTTGGCACACTTTCACTTCAAGCTCTTTTCTTTTACACTTTGCTATCCTCTTCCTTTTCTTAACTTAGCCATATATATATTTTTTCTTTTTCTTGGCTCCTTTACTTTTCATTTCTAGAGGACTTTCTTTTAAACACATGTGTGAGAGCATAATACACATTGCCAACACTTGTCTCAAAATTTTCGTTTTCCCCTTCTCACCACCTCAACTTTGCCAAACTCATTTCTTTCATACTCATTGTCAAGCTAAAATCCCCACCCAAGAAGCCTAACCTATCACCTAGCTCATTGTCTCGAGCTAGCTACATGGAAGCCTATCCTTGTCGCTCTAAACTCAACACTTTTTGCTAAGTTCACAAGATGAAAAAGGCCTAATGCACTCAATAAGGTAGAGGTCTCAAAGAAAGCTTGGTTAGGATGCTTGATCTTAACCGCTCTAAAGATGAGAGTCAACTATTTGGGTTAACAAGAGTGGCAAAAGGAGAGAAGATAACCCAAATATGTATATGGTATCCACAAGTTCTCTAACAATGCATGACCATGATAATTGTTCATTCAAATTAAGTTCAAGTTCCAGAGAGTTGGTTTCTATTCAAAGCTTGCTTCAATTTATATTTGAGTTTCAGATGGTGAGGTCCAAGTAGGGTTCAACTTTAACTTTCAAAATTTGCACTTCAAGTATCGAAGAACTACTAACTAGGGCCTTGAACTAATTCATGAGCTAAACACCTTACAAGGAAAAATCTATTATTTTCCCCTATGCAAGAATGCAATCCTATATGAAAGTTAGACTCAATCCTACTTATGTGACAAATGCAAATGCAACTACATGCTATTCTTTTTTTGAAATTTTCAAAAAATTTCCAATTTTTTTTGTTTTTTTTTTATATGCCATAGATGAATGCATGAGACTCAAAAATGCATGAAAAAGGAAAATAAGATCACAAAACACAAAGTCAAATAAACCATACTCCCCCAAACTTAAATTACACAGTCCCTTGTGTAATCCAAGCTTGGAGAAGATTTCAAAATGCAAAATAAAAAATCTAAATGGTATTTACAATGGTTTGGAGTTGTACCTTGATCAAAAGCGAATGGAGGAGGAGGAGTAGGACTCCATGGAGTATGATGGGTTGCTTGATTGAGGAGTAGGAGATCTCATAGCCCTCCATACTCAACCTAAGACTATTCAAAACTCAAAGAAGCATGATTATCGAATAAAAACAAGAATATATACAAGGATAACATGGGAATGCCTCCCAAGAGCGCTTGTTTAACGTCACTAAGCTTGACTTTTCAAACCTTTTACACATTGGGAAGGTCATGGAGTGGATATGAAGTTCCTCCTCCCTTCTCGATGAACATGGTGTTTGCTCCAATGTTTAACACCTTCTTCTTCTTCTTAGACCTCCTTCTTGCCCTCTTTGGTGGCTCAGCTATATGTTCCACCACATTGATTCCATCAAACATAGCAAGAAGACTCACACCATCAAAGCTTGACCCATCATACTCATTGTGGTCCAAGGTATCATTATCCTTCAGCATCACACAAGTGAATCCCATCAACTGCTCCTTTGTATATGGTGGTTTTTCATCAATTTCCATAGTAGCACATGTGATTGTGCCACAAAAACCCAAGGTAGAAGGCTTCATAGGATAGAAGACCTTATCATTCACACTCTTGAGAATCACCCACTTGTTTGTGAAATCAATGCTTGCACCAGCTGTATTGAGGAAGGGAGTACCTAGGAGAAGAGGTTGTCTTGTTGCTTGAACCATGTCCATGACTATGAAGTCAGTTGGGACTAGACACTCACCAATCTTCAATGGATAATCTTCAACAAGGCCTATAGGTTGTCTTGAGGAAGCATCAACAAAGGTAATATGTGAGGGATACTTCTTTAGGTTTGTAATCCCAAGGCTCTCAAACATTTCAAGGGACATCACATTGACACTTGATCCCGAATCACACAAAGCTTCATCAATCTTTAAATTCACAAGAGAGCAAGAAATCAAAAATTTTCCGGGATTACCAAGCTTTAGAATAGTCTTAGGCTCATCCCTCGTTGTGCTTGGTGGATCAAGGCTTTCCATTAGCTCTTCTACCTTCTCCCTATTAGCTAGCAAGTCTTTGATGAACCTTATTTGACCCTTGACTTGAGACAAACTCTCCCCCTTGGGCAAAGGTGCACCAACTTTCTCCATACTTCCTCTAAAGCTTGAGAGCATTTTCTTTTGTGCCTTAGTCAAAATCCGCTCAGGATATGGGAGTGGTGGCCACAAGCTCCTCCTTCACTCTTCTTAGCCACTTCTCTTACATCCTCTTCAACTCTTGCCTTTGTAGAAGTTTTGGGTTCATCAAACACTTCTTTACCCATTTCTGTACCAACAACCATGGAGTCATTTTCAATGACCACCTCCCCATCTTGAAATTCAATGTCCTAATTGAATGTAGATGTATCATAAGTAGCTTCAAATTGTTGCTCAAACTCTAGCACAACAAGCTCATACTCATCTTCATCAATAGTGGAGATATCATTGCAATACTCTTTTGGGTTAGCTTCGGGCTTACCGGGTAGAGTGCCTTGAGAGTTGGAGCTAGAAGCCTTGCCTTTGTTCTCAAGTTGTCTGAACTTGTGTTGAAGACCTCATATTTTAGTGGCTTGACCTTGAAGTATTTGTTGAAGCATTAGTGGAATGTTGTCTTGGGGAGGACCTTGTGAAGTTTTAGTAAAACCTGGTGGAGCATTGTACTTTGGACCACCATAGTTGCCTTGGTTTCCTCCTTGGTAGTTAGACCTTGGTGCATAACCCTTTTGTTGATTGTTGTAAGGTACTAAATGTGTGATTTGAGTGGCTTGAGGAGGGTAGACATGGTCTTCGGGGTTGGCTACATTAGTACTTCTATAAGAGAGGTTGTTATTCCCGTTATAGTTGTTGTTGTAGTTGTTGTTGTAGACTCCTTGGCCACCCACGAAATTGACCTCTTCTTCACACTCTTGAGACCCAACTTGATCATCACAATTTTCTTGATTCTCACCAACAAAATGTACATGCCTTTGATTGGAGGATATGAGCTTGTCCATCTTGTCATGTAGAGACTTCATTTCTTTCTTGTGAGATTCATATTCACCTCCCCTTGGAGCTCTATCATAGTCTTCATTGTAATTACCATCACTCAAGGCAAGATT
>JAHZTW010000001.1:119128657-119153723 GCA_020283515.1 Alliaria petiolata
TGCAAGAAATATGCAAATGCTAATGCAACATGTCCTAAAACCTAAAATGGGACGAAAACTACAATAACTCTAAGTATGAGTGCAAAAGTGCATGAAAACCTATCCTAAATGAGTGCTAAAACATGCTAATTTATGTGTATATCAACTCCCCCAAACTTGCCTTTTGCTTGTCCTCAAGCAAAAAAGACAAACTAGGAGAAGAAGTTTGAAAATGGGGGTTAAATTCCAAAAGTGTTTTTCAAATGAATCAACTCAATTGTCCTTGTTCTTAATCCTAGGATGCAGTATACAAACTCTTACTCCAAAGAACTTAGATATATTCATCACATATTGGATTTCAAATCAAGACTTGTCTATTCCAAACAATCCAAGAATCCTAACCTTTAACATTTATTAAGGCTCAGACCGTGAATCACACTTATGCAATTGAAACCGAATACATTTGGCTAAGGGACAAGGTTATGAGATAAAAATGATCTCATTCAAGTGGGCACTCCAAGCATTGATTTATCTCAAAAAGGATTAAACTTATGCATAATGCTAAAGGTAAAAGGCAATGTATGCATACATGACTAGACTCTCATCTACCCATATATACTAACAATGAACCTAATTCCCCTCTCATTCATTTTTTTTAGCTCACTCACCCTCTAGAGATACCCAAAAATCAAGCAAAAAACGCTAAGTACAAACCCACAAGAACTTCATCAATCACATTCACCTTAGGGAAACTTCTTCAACCCTTCTTATAGCTAGTGGTATGGCCATACAAATATTAGCTCTTCTCTTTTCATTGGATAGCTCTCTTCTTATATATATATTTTTTTATGCATTTGGCCTCTTGGCTCTTTTCTTTTCATTTTACAAGATAGCTATCATCTTTTCTTTTTAACTTGAGCTTTTACACAAAACAATTCAAGACCAACTACTTAAAACTATGTATTCCCTTTCTTTCAAATTTCCTAATACCAACTTTTTCTCAAATCCGAATTAAGATTTCGGTTTTCAGTGACAACACCAATGAACCCAACCCAAATCAATCCTAGAACTAGCTTTAAGATGCAAAGCTAGAATTATATGGGAGCCTAAACATGTCGCCCTAAACCTAACACTTTATGCCAAGTTCAATCAAAAATTTAAGGCCTCACAATATCATACACGAAATTTGGCTTGAAAGGAGGGTAAGGGTTAAGGTGTGGAGTTCTATTTAGGCTTACAAGAGAGTGGTGAAAGGAATAAGAAAGCCTAAATATGTATATGTATCCATGTATCCTTTTTCAAATGCACAAGTATGATAATTAAAAGTTCATGTTAAGGTTCCAATTTATAGGATAGGATTCAATTCATGCTTGTTTCAACTTCAAGCCAAGAAAATCAAGACAAATGATCCAAATATGGTTAGAACTTAATTTCATAGTTTGCATAAAGCATCAAATGACTACTAACTAGGACCTTGAACCAATTCATGAGCTTAAAACACTTTACAAGGAATTTTTGTATCATTGCCCCCTATGCATATGAATGATGCAATCTATATGATAAAAAATCTAGACTCAATCCTACAATATTTGACAATGCAAATGCAAGCTATATGAATTTTTGTTTTTTTTCGAAACTTTTGAAACTTTTATGAGTTTTTTTTTCTTTTTGTATTTATATGTATGCATGAAGACTCAAATATGCCAAAGGAAAATAGGAGCACAAAACACAAAATTAAATCTCTCAACCTCTCCCCCAAACTTAAATTACACAGTCTCTTGTGTAATAAAAATTCAAGGGAGACCATCAATCAAAAATAAAAATAAAAATCCAAAAATGCATGATATTTACAAGGTTTTGGAATGGTGTACCTTGGAGCTTGTGGTGGTTAGGGCTGAGATTAAGCAGCTGGGTCATTGTTTGGGATCTCCATTTCCCTTGTTCCTGCTCACACACACTCAAAAGGATAATCTAGAACAAAAATAAATAGCATATACATAAGGATAGACATGGGATTGCCTCCCAAGTGCGCTTTGTTTAAAGTCTCTTAGCTTGACTTTCCTTACTCTTCCTTTTAGGCTGGCTTAAGGGTGATGTGGGTGGCTGAGGAGGTGGCTGGGTGTTCTCCTTGAGGCATGTCCACAGTGTAGATAGTAGATAGCATCTCTTGCACCCTTTCTTCATCCTCCTCTAAACCGGGTGAAAGAAAGACTTTGGCGTTTACAAACGGTTTGGAGCGGCATGTTTTCTCAACCTTATACTCTATAGAGTCATCTTTGAGTCTCAATGGGTGAAGACTCAAAGTGTTAGTAGGCTGAGCAAGGGTCTTGACCACGTGCTTCTTCTTCTTTGGCCTCTTCCTTACCTTCCTTGCCTTCCTTGGCAATTTCACCAAAATCTCATCCAATTTGGGCTCATCAAACAAAACTTGAGTTGTGGAGATAGAAGCAACTCCTTTACCATCCTCTAATTCTTTGATCTTGGAGGCTAATGTCTCAAGTTTGGATTTAGAGTCCTCTTGTATACTACCCATGTTGACATGGATATCATCCAACTCCTTATCCATTTGCATTGCGCCATCCTCTTGACCATGTAAGAGTTGTTGGAGCATACTTTGAATGGTCTCTTGAGAAAGAGAACTAGGGCCTTGTCCGTGTTGCACAGAACGTGGGTCTTTCACCATGAAATTGGCTCTCTCATGGTGTTGCTCATGAGCCAAATCAACTCCTCCTTGTTTCGCTTGTATGAGTTTCTCCAAGCGCTCCAATTTATCTTGCAAGTCCTTCCATGTGGAGTCTTCACATGATCTCTCTAGAGGTGTTGCAACATGCCCTTCAGAGTAGCTTTCACTAGTCTTGGCCAAGTTCTCAACAAGTAGCTCTCCTTCTTCCATTGTGAGGTTTGCAAAGCGCCCTTTGCTAGCCACATCCAATGTCCATTTGTGATCCTTAGCAACTCCACAATAGAAAATGCTAAGGATTGCTTCTTTCTTGAACCCATGATGTGGACAATCTCGAGTGCACCCTCTAAGCCTCTCCCATGCTTCATGAAAGGTCTCATGTATGCCTTGCTTGAAGCTCATGATGTCCCTCCTCACTTGGACTGTTTTTTGTGTTGGATAGAACCTTTGAAGGAAGACTCTTTGACAATCATCCCAAGATTTGACCAAATGAGATGGTAGAGCTCTCTGCCATTGATGCGCTTTTTCTCAAAGTGAGAACGGAAATAGAATGAGCTTGATGCTATCTTTGGGCACACCTCCAATGCTAAACGTGGTGCACAACCTTTCAAAAGACTCCACATGATCATAAGGATTTTCCATTCCATTCCCAAAGAACTTAGAGCATTGAATTAACCTCACAAGACTTGGCTTGATCTCATAGGCTGTGGCTTCTATTGGAGGAGGATGGATTCCAAATCTCAACTCATGATAATGAGGAGCATCAAAGCTCCCAATTGTTGGCTTGTTCCCTTGAGCTTGGGGAGAGATAGGTACACTTTCTTGAGGTAGTGGAGTTGGGAGAATGCTTCTTTGGTTGTTCTTCTCCAAAACCTCAAGTGATCTTGTCTTTCCATGTCTCTTCTCTTTAGTTTGGTACCTTTGAAAACATAAGAGAATCAAGGAACACAAGTTAGTAGCAAAAAATAAGAAAAAATTCATCATCTTGAAAAGAGATGAGAAAACAAGGTAAAATAAAAACTTAGTCTCAAATAGATTCAAAATCCTAATGGTTAATGCTACACCCCAATGGCAACGGCGCCAATTGATAACTAGCTTTTTAAGGGCTTTAATCAATCCTAAAGCTTAGCATTGTCATTGTAATACTTTAGGTATCAATCCAAAGGGGTAGAGATTAAAAACATTAGGAATGCATGAAACTATCTAATCTAAGTCATTTTCGGGTAAAATGAGGGAAACAAACTATAAAAACTACTTGCTGCAACTAAATGACTACGAAAACTATTTTAAAATCCCGACTAGGATGTTAACTAACTAGCAGAAGACTTCTAAGAATTTAAATGAGACAACTACTAGTTTTATAAAATCGAAAGCTAAAACCGGACAAAACGGGAAATTGCTGAAATCCTAAGATGAATTTTTAAAACTATTAAATAAAATCTAACGACCTTAAAACGATTACTAAGCTACTAAATGAGACTCCAGGCAATTTCTAAAATACTAAAATCATCAAGAACACTACTTTATGAATTATGAGACTCTAATGCAAGCAATAAGAAGGCTAAATTCGAAATGCAAGAATTAAAAGGGCAAGGATTTAAAGATGGGGTAATTGAATAAGAGGATTAATATGGCTAACTTGATGTTCATACTCCAACAATTCTCATTTTTAGATATAGGAATCTCATTTAGACTTTTCCATCTTAGGTGGTACTAATCTCATTTGCAAACCTAGATTTTCCCAACTTAGGTGGTACTAATCTAGTGTTAATCCTCCACCCAATGCCTAATTCTCATTAGCAAGGGGAAGAATTGCAAAGGTGAGAACCTAATCCTAAATGAATCAATAAACCCTTTAGACAACCAATATCTTGGTGTAAAAAGGTAAATCTATTCATTAAGTGGGTTGGGCATTTCATCAAACACCTTGTGAGTGAGAAATGCCCTTGTGTTTAGATTGCATGGTTTATGAAAATCTAACACTAGAACCACTAAATGAGAAAGGATTTTATGAAATTAAGTCCTAAACACCAAGCTTTCCACTTAAATCTCCCTAATTTATCCCATCTTCAAATCCAAGAAAGACTACTCTTTATTCATGTTCAAACCCCTCTTAATCATAAGAGAAGAGGTGTTAAACATGATTAAGGTAAACAAGAAGGAATATTAAAGCTTAAAACGAAATACTTAATTAAAAATCAAAGATTTTACAAAATGAAAGCTTAAAAATGGATAAAGTGTTTCAATGGTGATCCACAAAACCCAAAAATGGGGAAGGAGGCTAAGAATTTCGTGGATACCCCAGAAAATTAGGTAAAATATGTTTATATAGGACCACACAAATGGTCTCCTCACTAAAAGACAAAGTGTGAGTTGGCAAAGCAAAAGAAGGGAAAAACAGATGGACGGATCGAGCTGGCTGGTCGATCTGTGGCTCGATCCAGGGTGAATCGACTGGACTTGGTCGATCTTCGGCTCGATCCAAGGCTGAATCGACTGAGCTGGTCGATCTGTGACTCGATCCAAGGCTGAAACGACTTGGACGGTCGATCTAAGGCTCGATCTCCGCCTCATTTCTTTTGGCCGAGCTCCTTCTTGACTCCAATCAATTCCTTAGCTCTTCTTGTCCATGCTCATTATCCAAACTACCTCCATGCACACCAAATGACCTGAAAATGATGCAAATATGCAAGAAATATGCAAATGCTAATGCAACATGTCCTAAAACCTAAAATGGACGAAAACTACAATAACTCTAAGTATGAGTGCAAAAGTGCATGAAAACCTATCCTAAATGAGTGCTAAAACATGCTAATTTATGTGTATATCAATCCTCCATTGGCAAACCATGGAACTTGTCTTGTTGAACCATGGAGATGAAGGCTGGCTTCACTTCAAAGGTGTTGTTGTGAACTGGTGGAGGTTGAATACCATATCTATTTTGATGAATATTTGGAGCATCACCAGCCCCAATTGTCCTCCCTTGTCTAGGCGCATGCAAGGGGTTTCCATTGCCCCTTTGTGCTTGCGCCATGTTTGGTGGTGCAACACCTTGAGGAGCTTGATCCCTTTGTTGCTCTTCTATTCTCAACCTCTCTAACCTTTCAGCTTCCCTTCTTGCAATCCTAGCAACCCTTTCCAACTCATCAATCTCTTGAAAGCCTTGGAAGTTGTTGTCCCCTTGTGATCTCAAATGCATTCAAGTTCAACTGAAATCTAGAAAAAGAAATGGTCAATAGACACAAAAGAAGAACTTAGTCTCAAACTAAACTTAAATCCTAGTGATCAAACAATCCCAATATGCTAACGACTCAGCAATCGCAGACAAAGCTAAGGAGCCAGAACTAGCTATGGGAGATAAATGCAGATTCGTCCCACTTTTCCCGACAATAAAGAAAAAAACGGCTGAGCCACCTTATGATACTCCGGAACGCTGCGGGTTCGGAAGGCTAAAGAAAGAAGAAGATCCAGGCGCATTTACCTTCCCGTGCTCGATCACGGGAATTAACTTCGAAGATTGTCTATGCGACACATGAGCTAATGTCAATGTCATGTCCAGAACAATCGCTGAAAGGTTAGGAATAACAACCTATTTACCCTCACCTATGCAGTTAGTATTCGGAGATTCATCCAGGAAAAGAGCAGATGGCATAGTCTACAACGTCCAACTTCTTGTCGGGTATAACATAGTACCTACAGACTTACACGTGCTCGATATGGGGGAAGACAAAGACAAGCTCTTGATATTTGGAAGGCCCTTCTTGGCCACGGTGGGAGCAAGGATCGACCACGTAAGCAACTTCGTTGTCTTCCTACATATAAGCCAGAAGAGATACTATCCGAAGGAGCTAAACACTTCACCACCAGAAAGAAAGAGCCAAACGACTAAAAAGGAGAAAAAGGGTATGATATCAAGAATAGGCCAGCTCCACTCGAGACCCTTCTCTAGAACCGAGATCCTGATTCATCCCGAGCTGGAAGAGCTGATTGAAGAAGAAATGGCCAAGACGGTCGAGAAAACCAAGCAGGTGATCCTAGAAGCCAAAATTCTTAGGAATGGAAACGGAGGCACACTGCTAATACGGAAACAAGGAGATGCTTTAGGAGAGACAACTCTGGAAGCACTTTCCTCAACCGCCTAAGCTTCAAACGGAGTCGAGCTAAATGACTTAAACAAAAGCGCTTGGTGAGAGGCAACCCATCCGATACGTGTTTTCAATTTTGTTTCTTTCATTTCTAACAACTATTTTTTGCAAGTTTTCTGTACTTGGGCATATGAAGAAAAAAAAAAAAAAAAACCAAGAAAAACTCAAAAATATGCGGAGGAGCCTCAGAAGGAGGATGGCCGCACAAGCACCGGCCCGGGCCGTGGCCACGCGATGGGCCACGACCGCGAGGAGGGGAGACGCCTGGTCGCAGCCGCGACGGGCCATGGCGCGGCCAGCGGTCGTCTTAGCGACCAACCCAGAAAACTGACGTTTTCCTCTCGAACCGAACTTCCCGCGTTTTGGTACAATCCCACACCGAAAATCTTCCCCGTTCGTGACCAACACGCAAGGTAAGTTCTCTTGTTTTGAAGTTTTTAAAAATTAAAAGTTCTTTTGTTATAAAAACACCTTTTTAAAAGCAAAAGGAGAAATTTTAGTATCAAACTCTCTTTTCTTCTTCTCTTCCAAAAGATTTGGAGATTTTTGAGGGATTCTAGATTTTTCAAATCCGAACTGTTTTTAAAAATTCTTTTGCCTAACCTCATCTATTTTCAAAGAAGATTCAACTTTTAAAGTTACATTCATCCTCATCTACAAGGTATGGCCTCTAATTTCAAAAATCCCTAGAGAACTCAATATTGAGATCTCTCTTGCTTGACTAGATAATTGTCTAGGATGCTTGAATAACGATAGAGAACCTTGGATTGATGATTTAGGTTGCCTAGATTTTGATTTTTGCAATCCAATTTCGAAAAGTTGAAATCTTTGCAAAATTGAAATTAGAACATGCTCTAAAAACGAATTTTGGTAATATTATTGGACAATTTGCTTAGTTTGAACTTGACTCATGCTAGGTATTACTTAAGAACCGAAATTTGATGAGGATATGTTGACAAAATCGATTTATTGAAAAATCTTTGGTTTGGAAATCCAAAAATCCGAAAATAGAGTATGAGTACCAGATTGATCTAGAGATAAATGCATTAACTCGATTATTATTAGTCTTGGAAACTCTTGATATATGTCTTATATATCATTGCACTTGAGAATCCTTGTGACACATCAAA
The DNA here is from genome assembly GCA_020283515.1 of Alliaria petiolata. NCBI lineage: Eukaryota > Viridiplantae > Streptophyta > Magnoliopsida > Brassicales > Brassicaceae > Alliaria > Alliaria petiolata. Next base: position 119,136,592 of record JAHZTW010000001.1, read on the forward strand.
TTCACATGTTTGGTCGAGTTTTTGTTTTGTTTTGCAAAGTACAATGAGCTATGACCGAAACTTCGAAGTACGTTCGAAGAATAGAGAGCAACTAAGCTCTTTGAGGAGTTCTTCGCTTCAGCAAGAACACTAGACAGCACTAGGAAACCCGAGTCTAGGCACCACTCTCGGGCGATATGTGGAGGAACAATGAAGAAGGTTCTGTGGTTTGCGGATAGCAAACACAAGCCGCGAAGATTCACCTCCACCCCAAGAGCCAACTAGAGAGCTGAACCCTTCTCCTCCTAAGCGCAAGATCCAAAACTTTGGAGCACCAATGGACCCAAACATTGATTATTTGAAGGAGATGAAGAAGGTCGAGATAAGAACAACCTTGAAGATCGATTACTCCGCTTTAGACGCTTTGGGCATCACCGAGGATGTCACATGGTACTTGGACGAGCTAAGGCTCAGGACCTTTATGGAGATTGATCAACCCACTTACAAGGAGCTCGCGCAAGAGTTCTTATCTTCAGTTCAGTTAACCTACCAGAGAGGACTGAAGTCACATCCGAAGGACGGTACTCTCTATTTCACCATTGGCTCTAGGGATTATGAGCTGAGCATCCCTAGACTTTGCGAGATATTTGGTTTTGACTTGAGGAGCGAGACAAGCATCGAAGAAGAATGGAGTGCTGATTTTTGGGGACTTATGGGCCGAGGCATTTACGACAAGGGAAGGCATCCGTCAGCTTTTCTTTCACACCCGGCCGTGCGTTTTGTGCACCGCCTCATAGCACACCGACTTTACTCTCGCAGCAACCAGTCATGCATTCTCATTCCAGAGCTCGTCCTACTTCAGTCCGCATTTAAAGACGAGCCACTTTTAGCATGCCTTGGATGCGTCCTAGCAGAGATACTCATGCGAGTGAAGCACGATGTCATTGCACCTAGATGCGAGACTGCCTTCACGACTTACGGAGGCATCATTACAACGATCATGGGGGCCGCAGGAGTAGACACCAGCATAGAGGCGCCCCTAGAAGAGGCTTGATTCGACTTGTCAGGCGCAGCCATGGATCCAGACAGGTTCGGATACCGATATCGACTAGGGAAGGGAGACAACCGCACGGTCTATCTACCGACTCCCACAGTCCCGCGCCTTTCAGAGGTTTCCAAAAAGTGGATCCCGAAGCATGAGGAGTTCCGTACCGAGTTCTCACGCATGCCGCTCACCATTGGAGGGTATGTAGCCGCTAAGGCTAGGAGAGTATGCTCCCCGGTCACCGCACTTCAGGAGCAGCTGGCACGCCTGAACGAGATGCTTGAGAGGATGGCGCGACAGCTTCGAGAGAGAGGACACAGAGATGGCAACCTTTAGACCCTGAGTTGAGATGCCTTGAAGACTTCGCGTCTCGACCGAAACTATTTCTGCTTACGAGCCTGGTTCCATCTATTCCACCCCTATCCTTTACTTATGCTTTATTTTTCATTTCTTTGTTGTCATTTCCGACCTATCACCACTATTTCACACTGGGGACAGTGTGATTTAAGTCTGAAGGGGGGGGGGGGGGTTCGTACTAATGACTTTGCTTTGTTTTGGTTTTATTTGAGTTTTTTTTTTAAGAACTAAGAATGATGTATCTCGATATATATGATATTGGTTTAGGAACTATGATGCAAAACCAAGGATGATATTCGACTAGTGTGCTTCTACGCTATTTCTAGTAACAGATCTTTCAAGCTTTAGTACTAGACTAGGCGGTAGCTAGAAAGCCGGCAATGCGAAATCATGGAGAATGCCGATCTATAGAGATTTCAGGGGACAAAATATACTAGCTCTATCTTTATTGGACTTTAACCTGACTTCTAATATCATTGTCAACAGATTTAAGAATTCAACCAAAAAATAAGAAAAAATTCATCATCTTGAAAAGAGATGAGAAAACAAGGTAAAATAAAAACTTAGGCTCAAATAGATTCAAAATCCTAATGGTTAATGCTACACCCCAATGGCAACTGCGCCAATTGATAGTATGATTTTTTAGGTTCAAACACTCAATTCCTAAAATTCAACTACTCTTGTCATTGTAGTATTTTAGGTATCAATCCAAAGGGGTAGAGATTAAAAGCATTAGGAATGCATGAAACTATCTAATCTAAGCCAAATTCGGGTTAATTGGGGAAACAATTCTATAAAAACTATTCGCAATAACTAAATGACTACGAAAACTATTTTAAAATCCCTGCTGAGGGGTTAACTAACTAGCTGACGATTTCTAGGGGTTTAAATAACACAGTTACTAATTTTATAAAATAAAAATCTAAAGACAGGTAAACTAGACAATTTCTAGTTTCCTAGGATGAATTTTAAAAACTAGTAATTTAATTCTAACGACTTCTAACTCATGACCAGGCTATAAAACAAGACTCTAGGCAATTTCTAAAATACTAAAATCATCAAGAACACTACTTTATGAATTATGAGACTCTAATGCAAGCAATAAGAAAGATAAATTCGAAATGCAAGAATTAAAAGCAAGGATTTAAAGATGGGGTAATTGAATAAGAGGATTAATATGGCTAACTTGATGTTCATACTCCAACAATTCTCATTTTTAGATATAGGAATCTCATTTAGACTTTTCCATCTTAGGTGGTACTAATCTCATTTGCAAACCTAGATTTTCCCAACTTAGGTGGTACTAATCTAGTGTTAATCCTCAACCCAATGCCTAATTATCATTAGTAAAGGGGAAGAATTGCAAAGATGAAGAACCTAATCCTAAATGAATCAATAAACCCTTTAGACAACCATTATCTTGGTGCAAAAAGGTAAATCTTTTCATTTAGTTGGTTGGGGCATTTCATCAAACACCTTGAGGGTGAGAAATGCCCTTGTGTTTAGATTGCATGATTTATGCAAATCTAACACTAGAAACACTAAATGAGAAAAGGATTTTATGAAATTAAGTACTAAACACCAAGCTTTCCACTTAAATCTCCCTAATTTATCCCATCTTCAAATCCAAGAAAGACTACTCTTTATTCATGTTCAAACCCCTCTTAATCATAAGAGAAGAGGTGTTAAACATGATTAAGGTAAACAAGAAGGAATATTAAAGCTTAAAACGAAATACTTAATTAAAAATCAAAGATTTTACAAAATGAAAGCTTAAAAATGGATAAAGTGTTTCAATGGTGATCCACAAAACCCAAAAATGGGGAAGGAGGCTAAGAATTTCGTGGATACCCCAGAAAATTAGGTAAAATATGTTTATATAGGACCACACAAATGGTCTCCTCACTAAAAGACAAAGTGTGAGTTGGCAAAGCAAAAGAAGGGAAAAACAGATGGACGGATCGAGCTGGCTGGTCGATCTGTGGCTCGATCCAGGGTGAATCGACTGGACTTGGTCGATCTTCGGCTCGATCCAAGGCTGAATCGACTGAGCTGGTCGATCTGTGACTCGATCCAAGGCTGAAACGACTTGGACGGTCGATCTAAGGCTCGATCTCCGCCTCATTTCTTTTGGCCGAGCTCCTTCTTGACTCCAATCAATTCCTTAGCTCTTCTTGTCCATGCTCATTATCCAAACTACCTCCATGCACACCAAATGACCTGAAAATGATGCAAATATGCAAGAAATATGCAAATGCTAATGCAACATGTCCTAAAACCTAAAATGGACGAAAACTACAATAACTCTAAGTATGAGTGCAAAAGTGCATGAAAACCTATCCTAAATGAGTGCTAAAACATGCTAATTTATGTGTATATCAATCCTCCATTGGCAAACCATGGAACTTGTCTTGTTGAACCATGGAGATGAAGGCTGGCTTCACTTCAAAGGTGTTGTTGTGAACTGGTGGAGGTTGAATACCATATCTATTTTGATGAATATTTGGAGCATCACCAGCCCCAATTGTCCTCCCTTGTCTAGGCGCATGCAAGGGGTTTCCATTGCCCCTTTGTGCTTGCGCCATGTTTGGTGGTGCAACACCTTGAGGAGCTTGATCCCTTTGTTGCTCTTCTATTCTCAACCTCTCTAACCTTTCAGCTTCCCTTCTTGCAATCCTAGCAACCCTTTCCAACTCATCAATCTCTTGAAAGCCTTGGAAGTTGTTGTCCCCTTGTGATCTCAAATGCATTCAAGTTCAACTGAAATCTAGAAAAAGAAATGGTCAATAGACACAAAAGAAGAACTTAGTCTCAAACTAAACTTAAATCCTAGTGATCAAACAATCCCAATATGCTAACGGCGCCAAATTGAAACAAGAGTTTTTTATCTCTTGAAGCAATTTCTCAATTGCACATATCATTGCAATACTTGAGATATCAATCCATCTTGGGAGTTTGATGCAAAAGGAATACAAAGTTTGGTCTAAGCTAAACCAAATTCGAAACTAAGTGACAAGGAACAATTAAAAGCAAACTACTAGCTAAAGAAAACACTACAAGACTAAGAATATGACTTAAAACCTTAATTAACACTAATCAAGCACTAATTAAGTGATTAACTACTAAGCAAGATTACCAAATTACTAAAAACGAAACCTAGGGATGGAATCATTGATTTGGGCAATCAAATGGACAACCTTGCAATCATTTAAGCAACTAATCAAGCCATCTCTATGCCTAGAACACTTAATAAAGACTAATCCATGATGTGTGGCACTAATTCCTTTCCTAATCACCCTAATGCACTAATGATGTTTTAGCATTAAAATGATTAGCAAGCATTAATCACAAGTCTAAATGGCATGATAAACACCCTAGGCAACTAATATCTTAGGCTAGGAATGTAAATCTCTTAGAAAGGTGGTTCAAGCATTTCATCAAACACTTGGTGGGTGTATGAAATGCTTATGATCCAAATAGCAAAAGATTAGCTATTTGGCATCAAGAACACCTTAATAAGAAGAGAGATGAAAGAATCTGTCCTAGATTGCAAGATTGAACCATTAGAAAACCCTAAATCTAACCCATCCCCAAGTTCCTAAGAAACTACTCACTAATCATTGTTAAGTGATAAGCTAAACATGATTAGAGAAATGATAAAAAGAAATATAAGAGAGATATTGCATTAAACTTAAAGATCCAAGCAAAATACAAGTTTTCTCCCAAAGAGGCAAAAGTTTAAGCTAAGAACATAAGAGAATAAAATTTGCGATTTAAATTAGGTCTAAAGAGTATTTATAGGGGGACCCATAAAAGTGACAAGAAAGGATTTGTCTGTGTTCGGATCGACCAGGCTCGTCGATCCAACTGGTCGATCCGAACACATGGACGTTTGGATCGAGGTAGCTCGTCGATCCGATTGCTCGATCCCGACCCCTGCTTTCTTGGCTTCTTCTTCTTGGCGTCTTGGTTCGGATTGACCTAGCTCGTCGATCCATCAGGTCGATCCGAACCCCTGGAAATATGGTTCGAGCTGCTCGTCGATCCGTGTCGTCGATCCCAACCCCTGGATGAGTGGTTCGAGCAGCTCGTCGATCCAGTGCGAGAAATCTTCTTCTTCATCTTCTTGGTGACTTCTTGCCCCTCCAAGTGGTATGCCATCCTTCTCCAACTCCATTTATGCCTCCATAGCATCCATATCACCTAATCAAGAGTCCAAGTGGAACAAAATATGCAAAAAATATGCAAAGACACCTAGAACTCTAAATGATCAAAATGCAATACAATGATGCTTAATTAGGTTCCTATATGATAATAAACTTACACTAAATGGAGGGAAATATGATGCAAAATATAGACATATCAACAGTCCCTTGTGTAATAAAAGTCTAGAGGAGACCTCAATGAACATGACATAAAAACAAAATGAAAAAGCTGGAAGACATATATACAAGGGAGGTGGAGGTACTTCAAAACTATGAAGAGGAGGAGGAGGATGGCCAGGAGGAGTCATGTCGAGCTATACAGCTCGATATGAAGCTCGATATACTTCTAGACGCTACTCTTTAAAAATGTATCGAGCTCTGTAGCTCGACATAAACGTCTGATACAGTTGTTCGAGCTTCCCTGTGAGAGCTGTATCGAGCTTGGTAGCTCAATACACAGCTCGATATACTCTCAAAAGTTTCTTGCAAGCTCCTTTGTCTTGGCCATCAAACTCCTTGATTCAAACCTATCATCCACAAACACTCAAAAACGCATTATTGAAGTGGAAAGCATATAATATGTACAAAGATAAACATGAGAATGCCTCCCAAGAGCGCTTGTTTATAGTCTCTAAGCTTGACTTTTTAAACCCTTAGGCAAGTGGAGGATCTTGAAGAGGAATGGATCTTGCCTCTTCAACTTTGCCATCACCCAAGTATGGCTTTATCATGTGACCATTCATAGTAAACTCATTCCTTTCCTGGCCATAGAGAGTTACAACACCATAAGGCAAAACCTCTTTGATTGTGAAGGGCCCAGACCATCTTGATTTAAGCTTTCCCAGGAATAGCCTCAACCTAGAGTTGTATAGCAGTGCTTTATCTCCAGCCTTGAATTCCTTCGGCCTAAGCTTTTTGTCATGAAAGGCTTTGCTCCTCTCCTTGTAAATTTTCGAGCTCTCATAAGCGTCCAAGCGAACCTCCTCAAGTTCTTGGAGATTGATAAATCTCTTCTCTTGCGCTGTCTTGATGTCAAAGTTTAGGAGTTTGACTGCCCACAATGCTTTGTATTCGATCTCCACATGCAAGTGACATGATTTCCCATAGAGAAGAGAGAATGGTGACCTTCCAATAGGTGTCTTAAAAGCTGTCATATAAGCCCAAAGCGCATCATCTAGCTTGGATGCCCAATCCTTCCTTGTAGCTCCAACTGTCTTCTCTAGAATGGCTTTGATCTCTCTATTGAAAACTTCGACTTGGCCACTTGTTTGAGGGTGGTAAGGTGTGACAACCTTATGCTTAAGCCCATGCTTCTTGAGCAGATTCTCAAAGACCTTGTTGATAATGACTCCCTCCATCACTTATCACAACTCTTGGAATTCCAAATCTTGGAAAGATTATGGACTTGAAAAGCTTCACCACGACTTTAACATCATTCGTGAGGCTTGCCACTGCTTCCACCCATTTGGAGACATAATCTACAGCAACTAAGATGTATTTGTTTCCATAGGAGGAGGGGAAAGGTCCCATGAAATATATGCCCCAAACATCAAACAAATCCACTTCTAATATTGGGTTTTGTGGCATCTCATCTCTCTTGCTTATGTTACCCTTTCTTTGACATGCTTCAAATGTGGAGATGTAGGCGTGAGCATCTTTAAACAAACTTGGCCACCAAAATCCTGCTTGAAGCACCTTTGTTACTGTTTTAAATGTGGGAAAATGTCCACCATAAACCGACCTATGACAATGATACAAGATGCTATTTTTCTCCTCTTGAGCTATGCATCTTCTATAGAGACCATCTGAGCACCTCTTGAAAAGGTAGGGTTCATCCCAATAGTAGTGAGGCACATACCTAAAGATTTCTTCTTGGAGTAGGCATCTAGGTTGGGAGGCACATCTCCACACACCAAATAGTTCAAAAAATCTGCATACCAAGGAAGACCTCTTTCCTTCAAGCTCTTGGCTTCTTCTAGCTTCTTCCCCAAGTGGTATCCTTCTTCTAAGACCTTAATCAACATGAGTTGTTCCTCGGGTAGAGAATTATTAATAGGAATGAGCTTTTCAATCCTCATCCTTGATAGGTGATCAGCCACGCAATTTTCAATGCCCTTCTTGTCAAACTCTTGTAGAAGAAGTATCCATCTAAGGAGTCTTCGTTTCATGTCTTTTTTTGCATATATGTACCTCAAATTTGCATGATCCGTGTAGACCATAACCTTAGACCCAACTAGATAGCTCCTAAACTTTTCAAAGGCAAACACCACGGCTAAGAGCTCTTTTTTGGTTGTTGCATATTTCACTTGAGTATCATCCAAAGTCCTACTTGCATAATATATGACATGAAGCTTCTTGTCCTTCCTTTGACCAAGGACACACCAACCGCATAATCACTTGCATCACACATGATCTCAAAAGGAAGATCCCAATCCGGTGCTTGCACTATTGGAGCACTCACAAGAGCCTCCTTGATCTTCAAAAATGCTTCAAGGCACTCACTATCAAACCCAAACTCGACCTCCTTGCAAAGTAGTCTTGTGAGTGGTCTTGCTATCTTGGAGAAGTCCATAATGAACATTCTATAGAACTCAGCATGACCCAAGAAACTCCTTATGCCCTTCACATTGCTTGGAGGCGCCAAGCTCATCATAACTTCTATCTTGGCCTTCTCAACCTCAATACCACTCTCTGAGATCTTGTGACCAAGCACTATTCCTTCTCTAACCATGAAGTGGCGTTTTTCCCAGTTGAGCACAAGATTTGTCTCTTCACATCTCTCCAAAACCCTGCACAAATTAGTTAAGCAAACACCAAAGGAGGAGCCATAGACCGATAAATCGTCCTTAAAGACCTCCACCATCTCCTCAATCAAATCAGAAAATATGGACATCATACATCTTTGAAAAGTAGCAGGAGCATTACAAAGCGCAAAAGGCATTCTCCTATATGCAAATGTTCCATATGGACAAGTGAATGTGGTCTTTTCTTGATCATTTGGATGGATTGGGATTTGAAAGAAACCACTTTACCCATCTAGGAAAATAATAGAATGGGTGATTAGCCAATCTTTCCAACATTTGGTCAATGAAAGGGAGAAGAAAATGATCTTTCCTAGTGGCCAAGTTAAGTTTTCTATAATCATTCCACATCCTATGACCAGTTATGGTTCTAGTGGGTATTAGTTCATCCTTTTCATTCTTAACCACGGTAATTCCTCCCTTTTTAGGCACACAATGGACAAGTGAAACCCAAGTGCTATCCAAAATTGGATAGATAACACCCGCATCTAGAAGTTTGAGAATCTCTTTCTTTGCAACTTCTTTCAAATTAGGATTTAACCTTCTTTGATGTTCTATAGAAGTCATAGTTTCATCTTCTAGATGTATCTTAAGTGTGAAAAGAGAAGGAGATATGCCTTTGATGTCATCCAAAGAATAACCAATGGCTCTCCTAAACTTCCTCAACTCGCAGAAAAGGGAGGATAATTCATCTTTACTCAAGTTTTTATTGACAATGACCGGGTAAAAAGAGTTAGGACCTAAGAAAGCGTGCCTTAGCCCTTGTGGAAGAGGTTTGAGCTCCACCTTTGGCGCCTTGAGAGCACTCCAATCCCCCTCAATGCTAGACTTGTTCTTGCTAGCTATCATCTTGTCCTCATGCTTAATGCCTAAGGAGCTTATCTCTTCAATTGCACAGCCTCCTTTGATCTTGTTCCTAAGCTCCATGAAAGAGTCATCTTCTTCTAGAGGCTTGTGTGAATCAAGTAACTTCAAGTACCCCAAACTTTCCCCATGTAGATACCCATTCTCGCCGTGCTCCTTTGTCAAGGCTACTTGAAGATGGTCTTCCATAACTAGCTCTTCAAGGTATTCATCCACTAGTTGATCCATTGTTTCAACCCAAAAGGATTGACCCTAAATTGTAGACTTCTTCAAAGCATCATTGATGTCATACTTGAGCACAAAGTTCTTTCCCAAGTGTAAATCAATTTTGCCTTTCCTAACATCAATAATTGCTCCAGCTGTGACTAGGAAAGGTCTCCCAAATATCAATGGATCCCTTGGTTCTTCATCCATTTCCAGTACCACAAAATCAGTAGGCACCTCGATGCTGTCTCTTATACACATCTAGATGTGTATAAGAGACAGCTCTAGGAGGGAGTGCTTTGCCACTTCTCAAAGTGATGGCATTGATAGATGTTGGAGTCCTATAAATTGGAGAAATTCAATTGTTCTCCATGTGCTTTATTTTAGAACTCGATGTTAAAAACTTTGAGTTGAGGTAACTGTAAGAGCAATCCACCTTGTGGCCCATGTCTTCTATCCTCTTGTTCATTTCCTTGGTCCCATTGGTTTAGCCTTAAAGGATTTGTTGGAGCAATCTTCTCATGTCTAGGCCTTGTTAGAATGAGCTGCTTGCTTCTCCTTGAGGTGTGAAACCTTGTTGATATCCTTGTTGTTGGTGGTAGTGTCTTTGTGTCCCTTGGTAGTTAGTCTTGGGGACAAAGGCTTGTTGGCTTCCTTGACCTTTGTAGATAGGGTTCAAATAGTGATTGTTGAAACTCATTGGGAACTGTTGCCTTCCAACATAGTTGATCTCTTCTTGTGTTCCATCATGCATCTCTTGTTGTAAACCAAAACTATTCTCATATCCATCAACATAGTGAACCGGCTTTGATGAGACGTGATGGAGCTTATCTATCTTATCATTTAGAGATCTCATCTCCCTTTTTCTTTGTTCTTTATGTGCAACCTCATTCGTTGAAGGGCCATCATAGTAATCACCATAGTTCCCGTCACTTTGAGATAAATAAATTCTCTACAAGCTCAAGACCTTCTTCAACCTTCTTGCCCAAGAAGTTCTCATTGCTAGCTGTGTCTAGGAGCATCCTATACTTAGGAAGAACACCACGATAGAGGTTGCTGAGGAGAGATTCTTCTGAAAATCCATGGTGTGGACATTGAGTAGTATACCCTTTGAATCTTTCCCAAGCTTCACAAAAACTCTCCTCTGGCTTTTGAATAAAACTAGATATCTCATTCCTCAACCTTGCTGTCCTTGTGTTCGAGAAACACTTGGCCAAGAAAGCTTTCTTACATTGATCCCAAGAAGTGATTGAACCTTGTGGAAGATTTTTTCCCAAATGTGTTCTCTATCGCCAAGAGAGAAGGGAAATAATCTCAACTCAAACCCATCTTCAGAGATACCATTGATGTTGGTCAAGCTGCATATCCTTTCAAACTCATCCAAATGGTCCATGGGGTCCTCCATATCCAACCCATGAAACTTGTTTTGTTGAACCATTGAAATCAACCCACTTTTGATTTCAAAACTGTTTTGGTCAACCGAAGCAGGGGTAATACCGTGGCGAGTAGTATGAGTTCGAGGAGAGTCACCAACCCCAATGTGTCTAGGGCGCCTTGGTGGTTGTCCATTACCATCCAAACCTTGTGCATGATCCATACCCAAAACTCGCAAAGCAAAGTCTTCTTGGTGTTGGAGCAACAATAGCTCAAGTGTATGTACCTATAGAGAGAAAGAGTTGTCCAAGAAAAGTAGATTAGTAATCAAAGAAATAGAAAGCTTAGTCTCAAGTAGAATTAAAATCCTAATGCACAATACAAAGACCAAATGGCAACGGCGCCAAATTGATAAGTAGGTTTTTGAGCCTAACAAAGCAATTACTCAAGCCCACTCATGTCATTGTAGGTGCTTGAGGATCAATCCAATTGGGTGTTATTGTGACAATAGGAATGCATAAAACTCCTTAATCTAAGCAAGCATAAAAGGGTTTGTTGTTAACTATCAACCTAAGTGATCAAACCAAGTAAACAAAGACTAATTAACTACTAAGCAAGATTATCAAATGACTAAAACAAATCCAAGGATGGGGTTATCAATCTAAGGTGTTCCAAGAATCAATCTTTGATGTCAATCAATCACAATATATGCTAATCCCTAAGCTTAGAACTAGGAGGAACGCTTCCAACGTCTTGGCCCGCTACATTGAGATTAACATACACGAAAAAGAAATCCGAAGGTTAAGAAGACAGATCAGCATGGCCGAAAACGAGGCCGCCCTTGGAGTCCAACGAAACCGCGAAGAATTTCTTCGCAACTCTGGTCGAGCACCTAACGCTTTACAAGACGGGGAGCCACAGCTCGAAAACAATGGAAACCCTATCAACCAAATTCCCGAGGCCGACTCGGACGAAGAAGAACGCGATCCTGCCTTGCAGCAAAGAGGACATAACCCTATCGTCGGAAATGGCGCGAACCAAGCAAACCCTATCATCCAACCGGAAGACCAAGACGCCAACCGACCTGTTCTGTCTGCCAACCAACCCAGGCGAGCAAGGAACCGCACCATAGCCGATCACGAAACTCCTGATCAGCACTTTCAGAATTGAGCTGCGATTCAAGTGAACGTCCCTCACGAGGACGAGCTGGAGATCAAACCGCAAATCATCTCCTTGGTGAAGCAAAATCAGTTTCACGGGCTATCAAACGAGCACCCGATGGATCACATTGAACTATTTGATGAGATTTGCAGCACCACAAAGACGAACCGAATCCCTCCCGACTATCTAAAGTGTAATCTATTCCCATTTTCTTTGAGCGACAAGGCTCATAGATGGCTGAAAACTTTACCACCAGGATCGATCACTAACTGGGTGGAATGCTGATACAAGACTTTTTAGCCTTGTAAGCAATTCCTCAATTGCTCATGTCATTGCAATACTTGAGGTTATCAATCCATCTTGGGAGTTTGGTTGCACTAAGAATACAAAGTCTTGTCTAAGCTAAGCTAAAATGGATAAATTCAAGTCACAAACAAGTAAAAAGAGCAAGCTACAACTTGAAAGGACACTACTTAAGCAATAGCTAAGAAACTAAACCTTAATTGAAGCTAATCAAGAAACTAAGCAAGGATTACTACTAAGCAAGATTATCAATTATACTAAATCGAAACCTAGGGATGGAATCATTGATTTGGGAATTTAAGGGAACATTCTTGCAATCATTTAAGCTACTAATCAAGCAAACTCTATACCTAGAACTCTTAATCAAGATAAGACCATGATGTGTGGCTCAAATCCCTTTGTTAATTACCCTAATGAACTAATGATGTGTTAGCATTAGGATAATCAACAAGCATTAATAACAAGTCTAAATGGTATGATAAACACTCTAAACATCTAATGTCTTAGGCTAGAATATGTAAATCTCTTATTAAGTTGGTTCAAGCATTCCATCAAACACTTGGTGGGTGGATGAAATGCCTAAGATCCCAAAATGGCAAAGATTAGCCATTTGGCATTAAGAACTACTTAATAAGAAGAGATTAGGAAGAATCTATCCTAGATTGCAAGATTGAACCAATAAAATTCCCTAAATCTAACCCATCCCTAAGTTCCTAAGGAAACTACTCACTAATCATGATTAAGCCCATCAAATCAAAGAGAGAAGATAAGCAAAACATGATTAGAGAAGAAATAAACAAGAAATCTAAAAGAGATATTGCATTAACTCAAAATCCAAAGCATAAACAAAGTATTTGCCAAAAATGGCTAGAAGTTTAGACTAAGAACTAAGAGAAAAAGACTTAAGATAAAAATTAGGTCTAAAGAGTATTTATAGGGGGACCCATGAAAATGAAGAAAAAGAGTTCGTCTGGTGATGGATCGACGTGCTCGTCGATCTGTTTCGTCGATCCATCACCAAAAATAAAACGGATCGACAACTCGTCGATCTTCTTCGTCGATCCGTGCTCTTGGTCACGGCTTCTGGTTCGGCGTGTTTCGTCGATCTTCTTCGTCGATCTGGCTCCCTGGAAATGTGGATCGACGAACCTTCATCGATCTTCTTCGTCGATCTGGCTCCCTGGAAATGTGGATCGATGAGCTTCATCGATCTGCTTCGTCGATCTGTTGCCAGAAACCTTCTTCTTCATCCTTTTGTTGCCTCTTGTCCCTTCTATGTGTCATGCATCATTCTCCAAGTGCATCCTCAACTCCCAAGCGTCCTTTTCACCTAATAAGGTACCAAAACATGCAAAGAACAATGCAAAACATGCAAGTGCCATGCAAGAACACTCTAGGACTCTAAATGATCAAATGCAACACTATAATGCTATATTAGACTCTAAAAATGATGATAAACTTATACTATATGGATGCTAAAATGATGCAAAATATACACATATCAACTCCCCCAAACTTGCCTTTTGCTTGTCCACAAGCAAATAAAACACAAGCTAGGAGAGAGGTTTGAAAGTGGGGACTCATATCCAAAGGTGTTTAGCAAATGAATCAATTCAATGGTCCTAGTTACTAGTTCTAGGATGCTTTCTATGCAAACTTCTACTCCAAAAGGTCTAGCCATACCCATACTCATTCAAATGAACCCAAGCCTTAACCTACACAAGCCTTCATTTTCACCAACTCTTTAACATTCATTAAGTTGTAACCATGGATCATGAATCATACATTGCTAGAAAACTTGTTTGGTTTTTTGGGTATGGTTTTGAGATAAAAATGATCTCAACTTCTTGGGGTTCCATTGCAAGGGATCTCTCTATGAACATGTGAACTTTGGCAAAATGCTAAGAGTAAAAAGCAACCTATGCATACAAGGACAAACTTCCATCTACCCCTTGTAACACAATCATTCTTACTCTCATTTTCTCTTTTAAGCTCACTCACCAAATCCACCCTAAGCTACCCACTACAAGGCAATTTGCCAAACCCATAAGCTCAAACCACTTTCTCCCTTTCCTTCTTTCAAATACTTGGGGAAAACATCTTCTACAACCTCAAGTGTTGGCACACTTTTACTTCAAGCTCTTTCTCTTTTCAATTACAACTTGCTATCCTCTTTTCATAACAACTTAGCCATATTTTTTTTTTTTTTTTTGGCTCTCTTACTTAACTTTTCTAGAGGATTTCTTTTCTCTTCTTAATACTTAGAGCATATTATACATTGCCAACACTTGTTCCAAATATTTTCGTTTTCCCCCTTTCACCACCACAACTACACCCAAATCTCTTGTTCCATATCAAATATCAAATCAAAATCCCACCCAAGAATCCTATCCTATCACCTAGCTCATTATTTTCGAGCTAGCTACATGAAAGCCTATCCTTGTCGCTCTAAACTCAACACTTTTTGCTAAGTTCACAAGATGAAAAAGGCCTAATGCACTCAATAAGGAAGAGGTTTCAAAGGAAGCTTAGTTTGGGAAATTCGTTTTCAACCGCTCTAAAGATGAGAGTCGGCTATTTGGGTTAACAAGAGTGGTAAAAGGAAAGAAGATAACCCAAATATGTGTATGGTATCCACAAATTCTCTAGCAATGCATAACCATGATAATTACTTGTCAGTATTAGGTTCAAGTTCATTAGAGTTGGTTGCTATTCAAAGCTTGCTTCAATTAAAACTTAAGTTGCAAATGGTGAGGTCCAAGTAGGGTTCAACTTTAACTTTCAAAGTTTACACACAAAGCATCAAACAACTAATAACTAGGGCCTTGAACTAATTCATGAGTTAAACACCTTACAAGGAAAAATCATCATTGTCCCCTATGCAAGTATGCAATCCTATATGAAAGCTAGACTCAATCCTACTTATTTCACAAATGCAAATGCAACTATATGCTATTTTTTTTTTAAAATTTTTGAAATTTTGTCATTATTTTTATTTTTTTTGGATTTTCTATGCCTTAGATGTATGCATGAGGCTCAATATGCATGAGAAAGAAAAATAAGATTCACAAAACACAAAGTTAAATACCATACTCCCCCAAACTTAAATTACACAGTCTCTTGTGTAATCCAAGCTTGGAGAAGACTTCAACAATGCAAAACACAAAGAAAACAAAAGCTAGATGGTATTTACAATGGTTAGATTTGGTACCTTGTTTAAAAACGCATGGAGGAGGAGGAGGAGGATGACTCCATGGAGTAGGATGGATTGCTTGATTGTGGAGTGGGGGATCTCATGACTCTCTTCCTGCGCCTTCTAGTCTCATGGGAGGAGGGGCGTGGCACATCTTCACCTCTTGGCTCACTAGGAACTCCTTGGAAGGAGTGGCGCCTTTCTTCCATATGGCTATCTCCCTCTTGATCGTCACATAAATCTCCTTGATGCCTTGAAGATGGGACTCCTTCACTCTTGGCTGTGAGGAACTTGATTTGCTTCCCCATGTCCTTGACAGTTTTCACAAGCTTCCTTATGGGTTTGTCTTGCCACTTGTTCCACCTTTGAAGAAGCTTGATGTGCTCATGAGCCTTTCTTGAAGGCTCTCCTTGGAATGTGCTCTCATAGGGGTCAAAGAAGTACCTCTCACTACCATAGATGAGAGGCGCTTGGTATGGCTCATGAGTAGTGTCCCAATAGGCCATGGGGAAAGTCTCAATGTCCTCAAGCTGATCATCAGTTGGAGTGAAAGCTGCATTTTCCCTCTCCCTTAGTGTGGTGAGATGAATGCATGGTAGCTTGATTGTAGCTTGCTTTAGCAACTCCACATTGAACTTGTACCTGAAGCTCTTTCCCTCTTTCACCAAAAAATGACCCTTGATGAGGTAGGAAGAGTCTATGTATTGCTCATCAGCTGTGGGTTCTCCTAGTTTGATGCCCACTTCTTCAAGGATGGGAGTGATCATGCCCCCAATGGCTAGATGGTGGCTATCCTTCTTCTTAGCTATAGCCTTGCTGTGATAACTCTCTGCATGGGCAATCCAAATCTGAACCAAGCCATTCCCGGTAGAGTCACCTCACATCTCATAGTCATAGAGGTAGCGGATTATTCCCTTAAGCCCAACATCCAACATCTCCCACTCTTCAGCTGCTACTGTCACAGTCTCCTTCTTGGCAAAGAAAGTGTGAGCTAGTACCTTGTGTGCATAGCGAATTGCTGGGTGTCGGATGAGTTTGCTCTTAACTTTCCCGGTCTTGTAAGTCCCGCTACCAAGCAAACCCCAAAGCCTATCCAACTCTGACTTCTGAACATTCAACCGCGAACCAATCCCTGTCCCATCATCAAAACCAAGCACCTCACCAAGCTTCTTGAAGCCCATTTTGTATGACTTGTTGTGAACTCGGAACTTGATGAATCCGAACCCATCCTTTTCGGGATCAATTCCAGCTGAGCTTGATGTTATCACCTTTAAAGTTGAGAGGAATTGGCATGTCTCCTCTTGGTGGCTTGGGTAAGAGCGGTTGAACCATCTTTCACACCCCAAGTTTCTGAAAATTTATGTTACATCCTCCAAGAGACCCAGCTCCTCAAGCAGCTCATGATCCGGATATTTAGTCCCCTTGAAAGGCATCTCCATGAGGGACTTGTAGATGGATGAAGGAGTAGGATTTGATGCCACGGATTTCTCAGCTTTCTTTTGCTTGGCCTTCTCCTTGCTAACATCTCCCTTGCTAGACAGCTTTCTCACAACCGGAGGACTCTCTTCAGGAGCTTCTTCTTCCACCACAGGCCTCTTGCCTTCCCTCTTGCTAGCATCACCTCTTGTTCTCCCCATGTATCACCT